>OY288278.1:8759468-9122565 GCA_958450335.1 Hibiscus tridactylites
TTAAAATTCAAACGGGCCCATTGAAAGGCCCATTTAGACCTGCTCGTCCGAAACCTCTACAAAAAGGTTCGCAAAAATGTTTTATTCAAATATTAGGAGTTAAAATAATTGATTAGGAGCTTTTCAATACAATTATATTGCAAAACCTCAATTGCTGTACTTTTTACTCAGTTAAAATTCCAACGGGTCCATTGAAAGGCCCATTTAGACCTGCTCGTCCGAAACCTCTACAAAAAGGACCGCAAAAATGTTTTATTCAAATATTAGGAGTTCAAATAATTTATTAGGAGCTTTTCAACACAATTATATTGCAAAACCTCAATTTCTGTACTTTTTACTCAGTTAAAATACCAACGGGTCCATTGAAAGGCCCATTTCGACCCGCTCGTCCGAAACCTCTACAAAAAGGACTGCAAAATAAGTTTTAATCAAATTTTAAGAGTTCATGTAATTGATTAGGAGCTTTTCAACACAATTATATTGCAAAACCTTAATTTTTGTACTTTTTACTTAATTTAATTCAAACGGGTCCATTGAAAGGCCCATTTAGACCTGCTCGACCGAAACCTCTACAAAAAAAGGACCGCAAAACAAGTTTTAATCAAATTTTAGGAGTTCAAATAATTGATTAGGAGCTTTTCAACACAATTATATTGCAAAACCTCAATTTTTGTACTTTTTACTCAATTAAATTCCAACAGATCCATTGAAAGGCCCATTTAGACCTGCTCGTCCGAAACCTCTACAAAAAAGGACCGCAAAACAAGTTTTAATCAAATTTTAGGAGTTCAAATAATTGATTAGGAGCTTTTCAACAAAATTATATTGCAAAAGCTAAATTTCTGTACTTTTTACTCAGTTAAAATTCCAACGGGTCCATTGTAAGGCCCATTTAGACCTGCTCGTCCGAAACGTATCAAAAAGGACTGTAAAAAAGGTTTTAATCAAATTTTAGGAGTTTATGTAATTGATTAGGAGCTTTTCAAAACAATTATATTGCAAAACCTCAATTTTATACTTTTTACTCAGTTAAAATTTCAACGGGTCCATTGAAAGGCCCATTTAGACCCGCTCGTCCGAAATCTCTACAAAAAGGACCGCAAAAATGTTTTATTCAAATATTAGGAGTTCAAATAATTGATTAGGAGCTTTTCAACACATTTATACTGCAAAACCTCAATTTCTGTACTTTTTACTCAGTTAAAATTCTAACGGGACCATTGAAAGGCCCATTTAGACCTGCTCGTCCGAAACCTCTACAAAAAGGACCGCAAAAATGTTTTATTCAAATATTAGGAGTTCAAATAATTTATTAGGAGCTTTTCAACACAATTATATTGCAAAACCTCAATTTCTGTAATTTTTACTCAGTTAAAATACCAACGGGTCCATTGAAAGGCCCATTTCGACCCGCTCGTCCGAAACCTCTACAAAAAGGACTGCAAAAGAAGTTTTAATCAAATTTTAGGAGTTCATGTAATTGATTAGGAGCTTTTCAACACAATTATATTGAAAAACCTCAATTTTTGTACTTTTTACTCAATTTAATTCCAATGGGTCTATTGAAAGGCCCATTTAGACCTGCTCGTCCGAAACCTTTACAAAAAAGGACCGCAAAACAAGTTTCAATCAAATTTTAGGAGTTCAAATAATTGATTAGGAGGTTTTTAACATAATTATATTGCAAAAGCTCAATTTCTGTACTTTTTACTCAGTTAAAATTCCAACGGGTCCATTGTAAGGCCCATTTAGACCTGCTCGTCCGAAACGTATCAAAAAGGACTGCAAAAAAGGTTTTAATAAAATTTTAGGCGTTTATGTAATAGATTAGGAGCTTTTCAACACAATTATATTGCAAAAACTCAATTTCATACTTTTTACTCAGTTAAAATTTCACGGGTTCATTGAAAGGCCTATTTCGACCTGCTCGTCCGAAACCTCGACAAAAAGGACTGCAAAATAGTTTTAATCAAATTTTAGGAGTTCAAATAATTTATTAGGAACTTTTCAACACAATTATATTGAAAAACCTCAATTTTATACTTTTTACTCAGTTAAAATTCAAACGGGCCCATTGCAAGGCCCATTTAGACCTACTCGTCCGAAACCTCTACAAAAAGGTTCGCAAAAATGTTTTATTCAAATATTAGGAGTTCAAATAATTGATTAGGAGCTTTTCAACACAATTATATTGCAAAACCTCAATTTTTGTACTTTTTAGTCAGTTAAAATTCCAACGGGTCCATTGAAAGGCCCATTTAGACCCGCTCGTCCGAAACCTGTACAAAGAGGACCACAAAAATGTTTTATTCAAATATTAGGAGTTCAAATAATTGTTTAGGAGCTTTACAACACAATTATATTGCAAAACCTCAATTTCTGTACTTTTTACTTAGTTAAAATTCCAACGGGTCCATTGAAAGGCCCATTTAGACCTGCTCGTCCGAAACCTCTACAAAAAGGACCGCAAAAATGTTTTATTCAAATATTATAAGTTCAAATAATTGATTAGGAGCTTTTCAACACAATTATATTGTGAAACCTCAATTTCTGTACTTTTTACTCAGTAAAAATACCAACGGGTCCATTGAAAGTCCCATTTCGACTCGCTCGTCCGAAACCTCTACAAAAAGGACTGCAAAATAAGTTTTAATCAAATTTTAGGAGTTCATGTAATTGATTAGGAGCTTTTCAATACAATTGTATTGCAAAACCTCAATTTTTGTACTTTTTACTCAATTTAATTTCAACGGGTCCTTTGTAAGGCCCATTTAGACCTGCTCGTCCGAAACCTTTACAAAAAGGACCGCAAAACAAGTTTCAATCAAATTTTAGGAGTTCAAATAATTGATTTGGAGCTTTTTAACACAATTATATTGCAAAAGCTCAATTTCTGTACTTTTTACTCAGTTAAAATACCAACGGGTCCATTGTAAGGCCCATTTAGACCTGCTCGTCCGAAACGTATCAAAAAGGACTGCAAAATAAGTTTTAATCAAATTTTAGGAGTTTATGTAATTGATTAGGAGCTTTTCAACACAATTATATTGCAAAACCTCAATTTTATACTTTTTACTCGGTTAAAATTTCAACGGGTCCATTGAAAGGCCCATTTAGATCCGCTCGTCCGAAACCTTTACAAAAAGGACCGCAAAAATGTTTTATTCAAATATTAGGAGTTCAAATAATTGATTAGGAGCTTTTCAACACATTTATATTGCAAAACCTCAATTTTTGTACTTTTTACTCAGTTAAGTTTCTAACGGGTCCATTGAAAGGCCCATTTAGACCTGCTCGTCCGAAACCTCGACAAAAAGGACTGCAAAATAGTTTTAATCAAATTTTAGGAGTTCAAATAATTTATTAGGAACTTTTCAACACAATTATATTGCAAAACCTCAATTTTATACTTTTTACTCAGTTAAAATTCAAACGAGCCCATTGAAAGGCCCATTTAGACCTGCTCGTCCGAAACCTCTACAAAAAGGTTCGCAAAAATGTTTTATTCAAATATTAGGAGTTCAAATAATTGATTAGGAGATTTTCAACACAATCATATTGTGAAACCTCAATTTCTGTACTTTTTACTCAGTTAAAATACCAACGGGTCCATTGATAGGCCCATTTCGACCCGCTCCTCCGAAACCTCTACAAAAAGGACTGCAAAATAAGTTTTAATCAAATTTTAGGAGTTCAAGTAATTGATTGGGAGCTTTTCAATACAACTATATTGCACAACCTCAATTTTTGTACTTTTTTCTCAATTTAATTTCATCGGGTCCATTGAAAGGCCCATTAAAACCTACTCGTCCGAAACCTTTACAAAAAAGGACCGCAAAACAAGTTTCAATCAAATTTTAGGAGTTCAAATAATTGATTAGGAGCTTTTTAACACAATTATATTGCAAAAGCTCAATTTCTGTACTTTTTACTCAGTTAAAATTCCAACGGGTCCATTGTAAGGCCCATTTAGACCTGCTCGTCCGAAACGTATCAAAAAGGACAGCAAAATAAGTTTTAATCAAATCTTAGGAGTTTATGTAATTGATTAGGAGCTTTTCAACACAATTATATTGCAAATCCTCAATTATATTCTTTTTACTCAGTTAAAATTTCAACGGGTCCATTGAAAGGCCCATTTAGATCCGCTCGTCCGAAACCTTTAAAAAAGGACCGCAAAAATGTTTTATTCAAATATTAGGAGTTCAAATAATTGATTAGGAGCTTTTCAACACATTTATTTTGCAAAACCTCAATTTCTATACTTTTTACTCAGTTAAAATTCTAACGGGTCCATTGAAAGGCCCATTTACACCTGCTCGTCCGAAACCTCGACAAAAAGGACTGCAAAATAGTTTTAATCAAATTTTAGGAGTTCAAATAATTTATTAGGAACTTTTCAACAAAATTATATTGCAAAACCTCAATTTTATACTTTTTACTCAGTTAAAATTCAAACGGGCCCATTGAAAGGCCCATTTAGACCTGCTTGGTCGAAACCTATACAAAAAGATTCGCAAAAATGTTTTATTCAAATATTAGGAGTTCAAATAATTGATTAAGAGCTTTTCAACACAATTATATTGTGAAACCTCAATTTCTGTACTTTTTACTCAGTTAAAATACCAACGGGTCCATTGAAAGGCCCATTTCGACCCGCTGCTCCGAAACCTCTACAAAAAGGACTGCAAAATAAGTTTTAATCAAATTTTAGGAGTTCATGTAACTGATTAGGAGCTTTTCAACACTATTATATTACAAAACCTTAATTTTTGTACTTTTTACTTAATTTAATTCCAACGGGTCCATTCAAAGGCCCATTTAGACCCGCTCGTCCGAAACCTCTACAAAAAAGGACCGCAAAACAAGTTTTAATCAAATTTTAGGAGTTCAAATAATTGATTAGGAGCTTTTTAACACAATTATATTGCAAAAGCTCTATTTCTGTACTTTTTACTAAGTTAAAATTCCAACGGGTCCATTGTAAGGCCCATTTAGACCTGCTCGTCCGAAACGTATCAAAAAGGACTGCAAAAAAGGTTTTAATCAAATTTTAGGAGTTTATGTAATTGATAAGGAGCTTTTCAACACAATTATATTGCAAAACCTCAATTTTATACTTTTTACTCAGTTAAAATTTCAACGGGTCCATTGAAAGGCCCATTTAGACCCGCTCGTCCGAAACCTCTACAAAAAGGACCGCAAAAATGTTTTATTCAAATATTAGGAGTTCAAATAATTGATTAGGAGCTTTTCAACACATTTATACTTCAAAACCTCAATTTCTGTACATTTTACTCAGTTAAAATTCTAACGGGTCCATTGAAAGGCCCATTTAGACCTGCTCGTCCGAAACCTCGACAAAAAGGACTGGAAAATATTTTTAATCAAATTTTAGGAGTTCAAATAATTTATTAGGAACTTTTCAACACAATTATATTGAAAAACCTCAATTTTATACTTTTTACTCAGTTAAAATTCAAACGGGCCCAGTGAAAGGCCCATTTAGACCTGCTCGTCCGAAACCTCTACAAAAAGGTTCGCAAAAATGTTTTATTCAAATATTAGGAGTTCAAATAATTGGTTAGGAGCTTTTCAACACAATTATATTGCAAAACCTCAATTTCTGTACTTTTTACTCAGTTAAAATTCCAACGGGTCCATTGAAAAGCCCATTTAGACCTGCTCGTCCGAAACCACTACAAAAAGGACCGCAAAAATGTTTTATTCAAATATTAGGAGTTCAAATAACTGATTAGGAGCTTTTCAACACAATTATATTGTGAAACCTCAATTTCTGTACTTTTTACTCAGTTAAAATATCAACGAGTCCATTGAAAGGCCCATTTCGACATGCTCGTCCGAAACCTCTACAAAAAGGACTGCAAAATAAGTTTTAATCAAATTTTAGGAGTTCATGTAATTGATTAGGAGCTTTTCAACACAATTATATTGCAAAACCTCAATTGTTGTACTTTTTACTCAATTTAATTTCAATGGGTCCATTGAAAGGCCCATTTAGACCTGCTCGTCCGAAACCTTTACAAAAAAGGATCGCAAAACAAGTTTTAATCCAACAAAAAAGGTTGGCATATGATCCCATGGAATCGTGTATGTTTACCTAAATCTGCTGGTGGCATGGGTTTTAAGGATTTGCATGATTTTAACATTGCTCTTTTGGGCAAGCAACTTTGGAAACTCATCTGTGAACCAGATTCTCTATTAGGACAAATATACCGTTCTAAATACTTTCCCTCAGGCAATATCCTAGATGCACCAAAACCCAATCGGGGTTCTTTTGCTTGGCAAGGTATGTATAACGCGCTTCAGCGTCTTTTCCCCGGCTTTCTTCACCGCCCAGGCATAAACAGTAATATTAGAATACATAAAGATATATGGGGAGGGTCTTCCCCGATTGAGCTCACTGGGGATTACGAAATCTCAGATGAATTCCATATTTGATGTCGTGATTTTATGATTCGTAACCAAACAGCTTGGGATACGAATAAGGTAAGAAATTACTTCAATCCAACGGATGTCGATGCTATTCTTCGCATCCCCATCATAAATGATCAACGTGATTCAATACACTGGTCTCCTAATGACTCGGGTATCTACTCATTCCGTTCTGGATATATTTTCCTACAACGCTCCATAAACCCACCTACGTCACCTACTCGGTTCTGGAAGTTTTTATCCAAAGTCAATGCTTTGCCCAAAGTCAAAACTTTTGGTTGGCGTATGGCATCTGATGCTCTACCAGTTGGAATTAAAATGCAAGCTTTTTCTCCTAACTCGGGACCTTGTCCTATCTGTGGTAGCCACTCGGAATCGATCCTTCATGCGTTTCGTGACTGCCCTGGGGCGTCTGAAGTCCTCCAAATTTGTGGTATCCCTATCACTCTTTATAGGAGTATAGCTCCCACCCCTCTGCAATGGTTAGAGGAAGCAGCTACTACAATTTCCCCTGATAAATTTGGTCTATTCCTTACTACTTTATGGAATATATGGAATAGACGTAACGACTGGGTACATAACCAACATCTACAACCACTCTGGTTAATTGCCGTCAATTCCATTAGCTTACATGATGAATTTTGTAAAGCTTTAAAGACGTCTGCCCCAGCTCCATCTACCTTTTCTAAACCTTCCTGGATCCCCCCCCCACTTCATCATATCAAAATAAATGTGGACGGAGCTTTTAATCCATTGACTCGTGCAGCAGCCGTTGGCGTCGTTGCTCGTGATTCTGCAGGAAAAGTTGTGGGTGGCATTGCACTCCCTCTTGGTAGCTGTCAGGATGCTATCACTAGTGAAGGGGAAAGCATCCTAGCTGGTCTCACCTTTGCCCGATCCCAAGGCTGGAACCGTCTTTTGATTGAAACTGACTGCGCTTCTCTCGCGAATAGGATCAACAACCCTGCTCAGGACCTTTCTACCATGGGACCTACTATTCTTCAGATTCAAGTATTTCTTCAAGATTTTGACTTTGTAACTATTTCTTTTGTACGCCGTGAGGCAAATATTATAGCCCATACTTTGGCTACTTCCTCGCTGAATTCTATGACTTCTATGTCATTCAATTCGGATATTCCATCTTGTATCCAACACTTTTTAACAAATTATTCTTGATTAATAATATTTGGGCACTCTTTTCCCCTTTTTAGGGTCCTCTAGCTCTGCTTGAAGGACAGTAGTAGGGGTTTTTAATAAGGCCTTTTCTTCAAAAAAAAAATTCTAACGGGTCCATTGAAAGGCCCATTTAGACCTGCTCGTCCGAAACCTCGACAAAAAGGACTGCAAAATAGTTTTAATCAAATTTTAGGAGTTAAAATAATTTATTAGGAACTTTTCAAAACAATTATATTGCAAAACCTCAATTTTATACTTTTTACTCAGTTAAAATTCAAACGGGCCCATTGAAAGGCCCATTTAGACCTGCTCGTTCGAAACCTCTACAAAAAGGTTCGCAAAAATGTTTTATTCAAATATTAGGAGTTCAAACAATTGATTAGGAGCTTTTCAACATAGTTATATTGCAAAACCTCAATTTCTGTACTTTTTACTCAGTTAAAATTCCAACGGGTCCATTGAAAGGCCCATTTAGACCTGCTCGTCCGAAATCTCTACAAAAAGGACCGCAAAAAATGTATTATTACAATATTGGGAGTTCAAATAATTGATTAGGAGCTTTTCAACACAATTATAATGCGAAACCTCAATTTCTGTACTTTTTACTCAGTTAAAATAACAATGGGTCCATTGAAAGGCCCATTTCGACCCGCTCGTCCGAAACCTCTACAAAAGGACTGCAAAATAAGTTTTAATCAAATTTTAGGAGTTCATGTAATTGATTAGGAGCTTTTCAACACAATTATATTGCAAAACCTCAATTTTTGTACTTTTTACTCAATTTAATTCCAACGGGTCCATTGAAAGGCCCATTTAGACCTGCTCGTCTGAATCCTCTACAAAAAGGACCGCAAAACAAGTTTTAATCAAATTTTAGGAGTTCAAATAATTGATTAGGAGCTTTTTAACACAATTATATTGCAAAAGCTCAATTTCTGTACTTTTTACTCAGTTAAAATTCCAACGGGTCCATTGTAAGGCCCATTTAGACCTGCTCGTCCGAAACTTATCAAAAAGGACTGCAAAAAAAGTTTTAATCAAATTTTAGGAGTTTATGTAATTTATTAGGAGCTTTTCAACACAATTATATTGCAAAACCTCAATTTTATACTTTTTACTCAGTTAAAATTTCAAAGGGTCCATTGAAAGGCCCATTTAGATTCGTTCGTCCGGAACCTCTACAAAAAGGACCGCAAAAATGTTTTATTCAAATATTAGGAGTTCAAATAATTTATTAGGAGCTTTTCAACACATTTATATTGCAAAACCTCAATTTCTATACTTTTTACTTAGTTAAAATTCTAACGGGTCCATTGAAAGGCCCATTTAGACTTGCTCGTCCCAAACCTCGACAAAAAGGACTGCAAAATAGTTTTAATCAAATTTTAGGAGTTCAAATAATTTATTAGGAACTTTTCAACACAATTATATTACAAAACCTCAATTTTATACTTTTTACTTAGTTAAAATTCAAACGGGCCCATTGAAAGTCCCATTTAGACCTGCTCGTCCGAAACCTCTACGAAAAGGTTCGCAAAAATGTTTTATTCAAATATTAGGAGTTCAAATAATTGATTAGGAGCTTTTCAACACAAATATATCGCAAAACCTCAATTTTTGTACTTTTTACTCAGTTAAAATTCCAACGGGTCCATTGAAAGGCCCATTTAGACTTGCTCGTCCGAAACCTATACAAAAATGACCGCAAAAAATGTATTATTCAAATATTAGGAGTTCAAATAATTGATTAGGAGCTTTTCAACACAATTATAATGTGAAACCTCAATTTCTGTACTTTTTACTCAGTTAAAATACCAACGGGTCCATTGAAAGGCCCATTTCGACCCGCTCGTCCGAAACCTCTACAAAAGGACTGCAAAATAAGTTTTAATCAAATTTTAGGAGTTCATGTAATTGATTAGGATCTTTTCAACACAATTATATTGAAAAACCTCAATTTTTGTACTTTTTACTCAATTTAATTCCAACGGGTCCATTGAAAGGCCCATTTAGACCTACTCGTCCGAAACCTCTACAAAAAAAAGACCGCAAAATAAGTTTTAATCAAATTTTAGGAGTTCAAATAATTTATTAGGAGCTTTTAAACACAATTATATTGGAAAATCTCAATTTCTGTACTTTTTACTCAGTTAAAATTCCAAAGGGTCCATTGTAAGGCCCATTTAGACTTGCTCGTCCGAAACGTATAAAAAATGACTGCAAAAAAAGTTTTAATCAAATTTTAGGAATTCAAATTGATGATTAGGAAATTTTCAGCACAATTATATTGAAAAACCTCAATTTTATACTTTTTACTCAGTTAAAATTCAAACAGGCCCATTGAAAGGCCCATTTAGACCTGCTCGTCCGAAACCTCTACAAAAAGGTTCGCAAAAATGTTTTATTCAAATATTAGGAGTTCAAATAATTGATTTGGAGCTTTTCAACACAATTATATTGCAAAACCTCAATTTCTATACTTTTTACTTAGTTAAAATTCTAACGGGTGCATTGAAAGGCCCATTTAGACCTGCTCGTCCGAAACCTCGACAAAAAGGACCACAAAATAGTTTTAATCAAATTTTAGGAGTTCAAATAATTGATTAGGAACTTTTCAACACAATTATATTGAAAAACCTCAATTTTATACTTTTTACTCAGTTAAAATTCCAACGGTCCCATTAAAAGGCACATTTAGACCTGCTCGTCCGAAACCTCGACAAAAAGGACTGCAAAATAGTATTAATCAAATTTTAGGAGTTCAAATAATTTATTAGGAACTTTTCAACACAATTGTATTGCAAAACCTCAATTTTATACTTTTTACTCAGTTAAAATTCAAACGGGCCCATTGAAAGGCCCATTTAGACCTGCTCATCCGAAACCTCTACAAAAAGGTTCGCAAAAATGTTTTATTCAAATATTAGGAGTTCAAACAATTGATTAGGAGCTTTTCAACACAATTATATTGGAAAACCTCAATTTCTGTACTTTTTACTCAGTTAAAATTCCAACGGGTCCATTGAAAGGCCCATTTAGACCTGCTCGACCGAAACCTCTACAAAAAGGACCGCAAAAAATGTATTATTACAATATTGGGAGTTCAAATAATTGATTAGGAGCTTTTCAACACAATTATAATGCGGAACCTCAATTTCTGTACGTTTTACTTAGTTAAAATACCAATGGGTCCATTGAAAGGCCCATTTCCACCCGCTCGTCCGAAACCTCTACAAAAGGACTGCAAAATAAGTTTTAATCAAATTTTAGGAGTTCATGTAATTGATTAGGAGCTTTTCAACACAATTATATTGCAAAACCTCATTTTTTGTACTTTTTACTCAATTTAATTCCAACGGGCCCATTGAAAGGCCCATTTAGACCCGCTCGTCCAAAACCTATATATTAAGGACTGCAAAAAAGTTTTAATCAAATTTTAGGAGTTTATGTAATAGATTATGAGCTTTTCAACACAATTATATTGCAAAACCTCAATTTCTATACTTTTTACTCAGTTAAAATTCTAACGGGTGCATTGAAAGGCCCATTTAGACATGCTCGTCCGAAACCTCGACAAAAAGGACCGCAAAATAGTTTTAATCAAATTTTAGGAGTTCAAATAATTGATTAGGAACATTTCAACACAATTATATTAAAAACCTCAATTTTATACTTTTTACTCAGTTAAAATTACAACGGGCCCATTGAAAGGCCCATTTAGACCTGCTCGTCCGAAACCTCTACAAAAAGGACCGCAAAAATGTTTTATTCAAAATTTAGGAGTTCAAATAATTTATTAGGAACTTTTCAACACAATTATATTGCAAAACCTCAATTTTGTACTTTTTACTCAGTTAAAATTCAAACAGGCCCATTGAAAGGCCTATTTCGACCCGCTCTCCGAAATCTCTACAAAAAGGTTCGCAAAAATGTTTTATTCAAATATTAGGAGTTTATGTAATTGATTAGGAGCTTTTCAACACAATTATATTGCAAAACCTCAATTTTATACTTTTTACTCAGTTAAAATTCCAACGGGCCCATTGAAAGGCCCGTATAGACCAGCTCCTCTGAAACATCTACAAAAAGGACCGCAAAAATGTTATATTCAAATATTAGGAGTTCAAATAATTGATTAGGAGAGTTTCAACACATTTATACTGCAAAACCTCAATTTCTGTACTTTTTACTCAGTTAAAATACCAACGGGTCCATTGAAAGGCCCATTTCGACCCGCTCGTCCGAAACCTCTACAAAAGGACCGCAAAACAAGTTTTAATCAAATTTTAGGAGTTCAAATAATTGATTAGGAGCTTTTCAACATAAATATATTGCAAAACTCAATTTTTGTACTTTTTACTCAATTAAAATTCCAACGGGTCCATTGAAAGGCCCATTTATACCTGCTCGTCCGAAACCTCTACATTAAGGACTGCAAAAATAAGTTTTAATCAAATTTTAGGAGTTCAAATAATTGATTAGGAGCTTTTCAACACAATTACATTGCAAAAGCTCAATTTCTATACTTTTTACTTAGTTAAAATTCTGACAGGTGCACTGAAAGGCCCATTTAGACCTGCTCGTCCGAAACCTCGACTAAAAGGACCGCAAAATAGTATTAATCAAATTTTAGGAGTTCAAATAATTGATTAGGAACTTTTCAACACAATTATATTGAAAAACCTCAATTTTATACTTTTTACTCAGTTAAAATTCAAACAGGCCCATTGAAAGGCCCATTTATACCTGCTCGTCCGAAACGTCTACATTAAGGACTGCAAAAAAAGTTTTAATCAAATTTTAGGAGTTTATGTAATAGATTATGAGCTTTTCAACACAATTATATTGCAAAACCTCAATTTCTATACTTTTTACTCAGTTAAAATTCTAACGGGTGCATTGAAAGGCCCATTTAGACCTGCTCGTCCGAATCATCTACAAAAAAGGACCGCAAAACAAGTTTTAATCAAATTTTAGAAGTTCAAATAATTGATTAGGAGCTTTTTAACACAATTATATTGCAAAAGCTCAATTTCTGTACTTTTTACTTAGTTAAAATTCCAACGGGTCCATTGTAAGGCCCATTTCGACCTGCTAGTCCGAAACCTCTACATTAAGGACTGCAAAAAAAGTTTTAATCAAATTTTAGGAGTTTATGTAATAGATTAGGAGCTTTTCAACACAATTATATTGCAAAACCTCAATTTCTATACTTTTTACTCAGTTAAAATTCTAACGGGTGCATTGGAAGGCCCATTTAGACCTGCTCGTCCCAAAACATCGACAAAAAGGACCGCAAAATAGTTTTAATCAAATTTTAGGAGTTCAAATAATTGATTAGGAAATTTTCAACACAATTATATTAAAAACCTCAATTTTATACTTTTTACTCAGTTAAAATTCCAACGGGCCCATTGAAAGGCCCATTTAGACCAGCTCGTCCGAAACCTCTACAAAAAGGACCGCAAAAATGTTTTATTCAAATTTTAGGAGTTCAAATAATTTATTAGGAACTTTTCAACACAATTACATTACAAAACCTCAATTTTATACTTTTACTCAGTTAAAATTCAAACGGGCCCATTGAAAGGCCTATTTCGACCCGCTCGTCCGAAATCTCTACAAAAAGGTTCGCAAAAATGTTTTATTCAAATATTAGGAGTTTATGTAATTGATTAGGAGCTTTTCAACACAATTATATTGCAAAACCTCAATTTTATACTTTTTACTCAGTTAAAATTCCAACGGGCCCATTGAAAGGCCCGTTTAGACCAGCTCCTCTGAAACCTCTACAAAAAGGACCGCAAAAATGTTTTATTCAAATATTAGAAGTTCAAATAATTGATTAGGAGCTTTTCAACATAAATATATTGCAAAAACTCAATTTCTGTACTTTTTACTCAGTTAAAATTCCAACGGGTCCATTGAAAGGCCCATTTAGACCTGCTCGTCCGAAACCTCTACATTAAGGACTGCAAAAATAAGTTTTAATCAAATTTTAGGAGTTCAAATAATTGATTAGGAGCTTTTCAACACAATTATATTGCAAAAGCTCAATTTCTATACTTTTTACTCAGTTAAAATTCTGACAGGTGTACTGAAAGGCCCATTTAGACCTGCTCGTCCGAAACCTCGACTAAAAGGACCGCAAAATAGTTTTAATCAAATTTTAGGAGTTCAAATAATTGATTAGGAACTTTTCAACACAATTATATTGAAAAACCTCAATTTTATACTTTTTACTCAGTTAAAATTCCAACGGGCCCATTGAAAGGCCCATTTAGACCTGCTCGTCCGAAACGTCTACAAAAAGGACCGCAAAAATGTTTTATTCAAATATTAGGAGTTCAAATAAATTATTAGGAGCTTTTCAACACAATTATATTGCAAAACCTAAATTTCTGTACTTTTTACACAGTTAAAATTCCAACGGGTTGGAATTGTATCTTGCTCGAAACTGACTGCGCTTCTCTCGCGAATAGGATCAACAATCCTGCTCAGGATCTCTCTACTATGGGGCCAACTATTCTTCAGATACAAGCTGCTCTCCGCGACATTGACTTTATTTCTATTTCTTTTGTATGCCGTGAGGCAAATATTATAGCCCATACTTTGGCTACCTTTTCGCTGAATTCTATGACTTTTACGTCATTTGAATTGGATATCCCTCATTGTATACAACAATTTGTAACAAACAATCTTTGATTAATAATATTTGGGCACTCTTTTCCCCTTTTTAGGGTCCTCTAGCTTTTCTTGAAGGACAGTAGTAGGGGTTTTTAATGAGGCCTTTTTCTTCAAAAAAAAATTCCAACGGGTCCATTGAAAAGCCTATTTCGAGCCGCTCGTCCGAAACCTCTACAAAAAGGACTGCAAAACAAGTTTTAATCAAATTTTAGGAGTTTATGTAATTGATTAGGAGCTTTTCAACACAATTATATTGCAAAACCTCAATCTTATACTTTTTACTCAGTTAAAATTCCAACGGGCCCATTGAAAGGCGCGTTTAGACCAACTCCGCTGAAACCTCTACAAAAAGGACCGCAAAAATGTTTTATTCAAATATTAGGAGTTCAAATAATTGATTAGGAGCTTATCAACACAATTATATTGTAAAACCTAAATTTCTGTACTTTTTACTCAGTTAAAATTCTAACGGGTCCATTAAAAGGCCTATTTCGACTCGCTCGTCCGAAACCTCTACAAAAGGACTGTAAAACAAGTTTTAATCAAATTTTAGGAGTTTATGTAATTGATTAGGAGCTTTTCAACACAATTATATTGCAAAACCTCAATTTTATACTTTTTACTCAGTTAAAATTCCAACGGGCCCATTGAAAGGCCCGTTTAGACCTGCTCCTCTGAATCCTCTACAAAAAGGACCGCAAAAATGTTTTATTCAAATATTAGGAGTTCAAATAACTAATTAGGAGCTTTTAAACACGATTATATTGCAAAACCTCAATTTCTATACTTTCAAATAATTGATTAGGATCATTTCAACGCAATTATATTGAAAAACCTCAATTTCTGTACTTTTTACTCAGTTAAAATTCTAACGGGTGCATTAAAAGGCCCATTTAGACCTGCTCGTCCGAAACCTCAACAAAAAGGACCGCAAAATAGTTTTAATCAAATTTTAGGAGTTCAAATAATAGATTAGGAACTTTTCAACACAATTATATTGAAAAACCTCAATTTTATACTTTTTACTCAGTTAAAATTCCAACGGGCCCATTGAAAGGCCCATTTAGACCTGCTCGTCCGAAACCTCTACAAAAAGGACCGCAATAATGTTTTATTGAAATATTAGGAGTTAAAATAATTGATTAGGAGCTTTTCAACACAATTATATTGCAAAACCTAAATTTCTATACTTTTTACTCAGTTAAAATTCCAACGGGTCCATTGAAAGGCCTATTTCGACCCGCTCGTCCGAAATCTCTACAAAAAGGACCGCAAAATAGTTTTAATAAAATTTTAGGAGTTCAAATAATTGATTAGGAACTTTTCAACACAATTATATTGAAAAACCTCAATTTTATACTTTTTACTCAGTTAAAATTCCAACGGGCCCATTGAAAGGCCCATTTAGACCTGCTCGTCCGAAACCTCTACAAAAAGGACCGCAAAAATGTTTTATTCAAATATTAGGAGTTAAAATAATTGATTAGGAGCTTTTCGACACAATTATATTGCAAAACCTAAATTTCTGTACTTTTTACTCAGTTAAAATTCCAACGGGTCCATTGAAAGGCCTATTTCGACCCGCTCGTCCGAAATCTCTACAAAAAGGACTGCAAAACAAGTTTTAATGAAATCTTAGGAGTTTATGTAATTGATTAGGAGCTTTTCAACACAATTATATTGCAAAACCTCAATTTTATACTTTTTACTCAGTTAAAATTCCAACGGGCCCATTGAAAGGCCCGTGTAGACCAGCTCCTCTGAAACCTCTACAAAAAGGACCACAAAAATGTTTTATTCAAATATTAGGAGTTCAAATAATTGATTAGGAGCTTTTCAACACATTTATACTGCAAAACCTCAATTTCTATACATTTTACTCAGTTAAAATTCCAACGGGTCCATTGAATGGCCCATTTAGACCTGCTCGTCCGAAACCTCTACAAAAAGGATCGCAAAACAAGTTTTAATCAAATTTTAGGAGTTCAAATAATTGATTAGGAGATTTTCAACATAAATATATTGCAAAAACTAAATTTCTGTACTTTTTACTCAGTTAAAATTCCAACGGGTCCATTGTAAGGCCCATTTCGACCTGCTCATCCGAAACCTCTACATTAAGGACTGCAAAAATAAGTTTTAATCAAATTTTAGGAGTTTATGTAATAGATTAGGAGCTTTTCAACACAATTATATTGCAAAACCTCAATTTCTATACTTTTTACTCAGTTAAAATTCTGACAGGTGCACTTAAAGGCCCATTTAGACCTGCTCGTCCGAAACCTCGACTAAAAGGACCGCAAAATAGTTTTAATCAAATTTTAGGAGTTCAAATAATTGATTAGGAACTTTTCAACACAATTATATTGAAAAACCTCAATTTTATACTTTTTACTCAGTTAAAATTCCAACGGGCCCATTGAAAGGCCCATTTAGAACTGCTCGTCCGAAACGTCTACAAATAGGACCGCAAAAATGTTTTATTCAAATATTAGGAGTTCAAATAAATTATTAGGAGCTTTTCAACACAATTATATTGCAAAACCTAAATTTCTGTACTTTTTACTCAGTTAAAATTCCAACGGGTTGGAATTGTATCTTGCTCGAAACTGACTGCGCTTCTCTCGCGAATAGGATCAACAATCCTGCTCAGGATCTCTCTACTATGGGGCCAACTATTCTTCAGATACAAGCTGCTCTCCGCGACTTTGACTTTGTTTCTATTTCTTTTGTACGCCGTGAGGCAAATATTATAGCCCATACTTTGGCTACCTTTTCGCTGAATTCTATGACTTCTACGTCATTTGAATTGGATATCCCTCATTGTATACAACAATTTGTAACAAACAATCTTTGATTAATAATATTTGGGCACTCTTTTCCCCTTTTTAGGGTCCTCTAGCTTTCCTTGAAGGACAGTAGTAGGGGTTTTTAATGAGGCCTTTTTCTTCAAAAAAAAATTCCAACAGGTCCATTGAAAAGCCTATTTCGACCCGCTCGTCCGAAACCTCTACAAAAAGGACTGCAAAACAAGTTTTAATCAAATTTTAGGAGTTTATGTAATTGATTAGGAGTTTTTCAACACAATTATATTGCAAAACCTCAATTTTATACTTTTTACTCAGTTAAAATTCCAACGGGCCCATTGAAAGGCCCGTTTACACCAGCTCCTCTGAAACCTCTACAAAAAGGACCGCAAAAATGTTTTATTCAAATATTAGGAGTTCAAATAACTGATTAGGAACTTTAAACATGATTATATTGCAAAACCTCAATTTCTATACTTTCAAATAATTGATTAGGATCTTTTCAACGCAATTATATTGAAAAACCTCAATTTCTGTACTTTTTACTCAGTTAAAATTCCAACGGGTCAAGTGAAAGGCCCATTTTGACCCGCTCGTCCGAAACCTCTACAAAAAGGACTGCAAAACAAGTTTTAATCAAATTTTAGGAGTTCATGTAATTGATTAGGAGCTTTTCAATACAATTATATTGCAAAACCTCAATTTCTGTACTTTTTACTTAGTTAAAATTCCAACATGTCCATTGAAAGGCCCATTTCGATCCGCTCGTCTGAAACCTCTACAAAAAGGACTGCAAAACACGTTTTAATCAAATTTTAGGAGTTCATGTAATTGATTAGAAGCCTTTCAACACATTTATATTGCAAAACCTTGATTTTTGTACTTTTTACTCAGTTAAAATTTCAACGGGTCCATTGAAAGGCCCATTTAGACCTGCTCGTCCGAAACCTCGACAAAAAGGACCGCAAAACAAGTTTTAATCAGATTTTAGGAGTTCAAATAATTTATTAGGAGCTTTTCAACACAATTATATTGAAAAAACTCAATTTTATACTTTTTACTCTGTTAAAATTCCAACGGGCCCATTGATAGGCCCATTTAGATCTGCTCGTCCGAAACCTCTACAAAAAGGACCGCAAAAATGTTTTATTCAAAAATTAGGAGTTCAGATAATTGATTAGGATCTTTTCAACGCAATTGAATTGCAAAACCTCAATTCGACCCGCTCGTCCGAAACCTCTACAAAAAGGACTGCAAAACAAGTTTTAATCAAATTTTAGGAGTTCATGTAATTTATTAGGAGATTTTTAACACAATTATATTGCAAAACCTCAATTTCTGTACTTTTTACTCAGTTAAAATTCCAACGGGTCCATTGAAAGGCCCATTTCGACCCGCTCGTCCGAAACCTCTACAAAAGGACCGCAAAACAAGTTTTAATCAAATTTTAGGAGTTCATGTAATTGATTAGGAGCTTTTCAACACAATTATATTGCAAAACCTCATTTTTTGTACTTTTTACTCAGTTAAAATTCCAACGGGTCTATTAAAAGGCCCATTTAGACCTGCTCGTCCAAAACCTCGACAAAAAGGACCGCAAAACTAGTTTTAATCAAATTTTAGGAGTTCAAATAATTTATTAGGCCTGTTGAAACAATTATATTAAAAACCTCAATTTTATACTTTTTAATCAGTTAAAATTCCAACGGGCCCGTTGAAAGGCCCATTTAGACCTGCTAGTCTGAAACCTCTACAAAAAGGACCACAAAAATGTTTTTTTTCAAATATTAGGACTTCAAATAACTGATTAGGAGCTTATCATCACAAATATATTGCAAAACCTCAATTTGTGTACTTTTTACTCAGTTAAAATTCAAACGGGTCCATTGAAAGGCCCATTTAGACCTGCTCGTCCGAAACCTCTACAAAAGGATCGCAAAACAAGTTTTAATCAAATTTTAGGAGTTCATGTAATTTATTAAGAGCTTTTCAACACAATTATATTGCAAAACCTCATTTTCTGTACTTTTTACTCAGTTAAAATTCCAATGGGTCCATTGAAAGGCCCATTTAGACCTGCTCGTCCGAAACCTCTACAAAAGGATCGCAAAACAAGTTTTAATCAAATTTTAGCAGTTCATGTAATTTATTAGGAGCTTTTCAACACAATTATATTGCAAAACCTCATTTTCTGTACTTTTTAATCAGTTAAAATTCCAACGGGTCCATTGAAAGGCCCATTTAGACCTGCTCGTCCGAAACCTCTACAAAAAGGACCGCAAAACAAGTTTTAATCAAATTTTAAGAGTTCAAATAATTGATTAGGAGCTTTTCAACACAAATATATTGCAAAAACTCAATTTTTGTACTTTTTACTCAGTTAAAATTCCAACGGGTCTTTCTTCAAAAAAAAAATTCCAACGGGTCTATTGTAAGGCCCATTTAGACATGCTTGTCCAAAACCTCGACAAAAAGGACGCAAAAATAGTTTTAATCAAATTTTAGGAGTTCAAATAATTGATTAGGAACTTTTCAACACAATTATATTGAAAAACCTCAATTTTAAACTTTTTACTCAGTCAAAATTCCAACGGGCCCATTGATTGTCCCATTTAGAAATACTCGTCCGAAACCTCTACAAAAAAGGACTGCGAAAAAAGTTTTATTCAAATATTAGGAGTTCAAATACTTGATTAGGAGCTTTTCAACACAATTATATTGCAAAACCTCAATTTCTGTACTTTTTACTGAGTTAAAATTCTAACGAGTCCATTGAAAGGCCCATTTAGACATGCTCGTCCAAAACCTCGACAAAAAGGACGCAAAAATAGTTTTAAACAAATTTTAGGAGTTCAAACAATTGATTAGGAACTTTTCAACACAATTATATTGAAAAACCTCAATTTTAAACTTTTTACTCAGTTAAAATTCCAACGGGCCCATTGGTTGGCCCATTTAGAAATTCTCATCCGAAACCTCTACAAAAAAGGACCGCAAAAATGTTTTATTCAAATATTAGGAGTTCAAATAATTGATTAGGATCTTTTCAACGCAATTATATTGAAAAACCTCAATTTCTGTACTTTTTACTGAGTTAAAATTCCAACGGGTCCATTGAAAGGCCTATTACTACCCGCTCGTCCGAAACCTCTACAAAAAATACTGCAATACAAGTTTTAATCAAATTTTAGGAGTTCATGTAATTGATTAGGAGCTTTTCAACACATTTATATTGCAAAACCTCAATTTCTGTACTTTTTACTCAGTTAAAATTCCAACGGGTCCATTGAAAGGCCCATTTCGACCCGCTCGTCCGAAACCTCTACAAAAGGATCGCAAAACAAGTTTTAAAAAAATTTTAGGAGTTCATGTAATTTATTAGGAGCTTTTCAACACAATTATATTGAAAAACCTCATTTTCTGTACTTTTTACTCAGTTAAAATTCCAACGGGTCCATTGAAAGGCCCATTTAGACCTGCTCGTCCAAAACCTCGACAAAAAGGACCGCAAAACAAGTTTTAATCAAATTTTAGGAGCTCAAATAATTGATTAGGAGCTTTTCAACACAATTATATTAAAAAACCTTAATTTTATACTTTTTACTCATTTGAAATTCCAACGGGCCCGTTGAAAGGCCCATTTAGATCTGCTCGTCTGAAACCTATACAAAAAGGACCGCAAAATTTTTTTTTCAAATATTAGGACTTCAAATAACTGATTAGGAGCTTATCAACACAAATATATTGCAAAACCTCAATTTCTGTACTTTTTACTCAGTTAAAATTCCAACGGGTCCATTGAAAGGCCCATTTAGACCTGCTCGTCCGAAACCTCTACAAAAAGGACCGCAAAACAAGTTTTAATCAAATTTTAAGAGTTCAAATAATTGATTAGGAGCTTTTCAACACAAATATATTGCAAAAACTCAATTTCTGTACTCTTTACTCAGTAAAAATTCCAACGGGTCCATTGTAAGGCCCATTTAGAGCTACTCGTCCGAAACCGATACAAAAAGGACTGCGAAAAAAGTTTTATTCAAATATTAGGAGTCCAAATACTTGATTATGAGCTTTTCAACACAATTATATTGCAAAACCTCAATTTTTGTACTTTTTACTCAGTTAAAATTCTAACGGGTCCATTGAAAGGCCCATTTAGACATGCTCGTCCAAAACCTCGACAAAAAGGACGCAAAAATAGTTTTAATCAAATTTTAGGAGTTCAAATAATTTATTAGGAACTTTTCAACACAATTATATTGAAAAACCTCAATTTTATACTGATACATGCATGAGAGGGCTAAAGCAATGCATATTGGACAAGAAGTTGAATCTGTTTGTAAAGTCTAGAAAGTCATCCAATTTGAGACGACATTTCGGATGGGATCCTGGCATTTCCGGGCAGAGTTGTCTTCTAACAAATTGACCGGCATTCAGTTACCTCTCCAACGCATTTTGAAACACATCAATCGAACATCGGGAACTCAAGATACAATCATTTTACTGAAGACTGTGTATGTAGAAAATTGGATACGGGATTATTACGGGAATTTGTAAAATTATACTTTTTACTCAGTTAAAATTCCAACTGGCCAATTGATAGGCCCATTTAGAACTGCTCGTTCGAAACCTCTACAAAAAGGACCGCAAAAATGTTTTATTCAAATATTAGGAGTTCAAATAATTGATTAGGATCTTTTCAACGCAATTATATTGAAAAACCTCAATTTCTGTAGTTTTACTCAGGTAAAATTTCAATGGGTCCAGTGAAAGGCCCATTTCGACCCGCTCGTCCGAAACCTCTACAAAAAGGACTGCAAAACAAGTTTTAATCAAATTTTATGAGTTCATGTAATTCATTAGGAGCTTTTCAACACAATTATATTGCAAAACCTCAATTTCTGTACTTTTTACTCAGTTAAAATTCCAACATGTCCATTAAAAGGCCCATTTCGACCCGCTCGTCCGAAACCTCTACAAAAAGAACTGCAAAACACGTTTTAATCAAATTTTAGGAGTTCATGTAATTGATTAGGATCTTTTCAACACATTTATATTGCAAAACCTTAATTTCTGTACTTTTTACTCAGTTAAAATTCCAACGGGTCCATTGAAAGGTCCATTTAGACCTGCTCGTCCGAAATCTCGACAAAAAAGACCGCAAAACAAGTTTTAATCAGATTTTAGGAGTTCAAATAATTGATTAGGAGCTTTTCAACACAATTATTTTGAAAAACCTCAATTTTATACTTTTTACTCAGTTAAAATTCCAACGGGCCCATTGATAGGCCCATTTAGACCTGCTCGTCTGAATCCTCTACAAAAAGGACCCCAAAAATGTTTTATTCAAAATTAGGAGTTCAAATAATTGATTAGGATCTTTTCAATGCAATTGAATTGAAAAATCTCAATTTTTGTACTTTTTACTCAGTAAAAATTCCAACGGGTCCACTGAAAGGCCCAATTCGACCCGCTCGTCCAAAACCTCTACAAAAAGGACTGCAAAACAAGTTTTAATCAAATTTTAGGAGTTCATGTAATTGATTAGGAGATTTTTAACACAATTATATTGCAAAACCTCAATTTCTGTACTTTTTACTCAGTTAAAATTCCAACGGGTCCATTGAAAGGCCCATTTCGACCCGCTCGTCCGAAACCTCTACAAAAAGATCGCAAAACAAGTTTTAATCAAATTTTAGGAGTTCATGTAATTGATTAGGAGCTTTTCAACACAATTATATTGCAAAACCTCATTTTCTATACTTTTTACTCATTTAAAATTCCAACGGGTCCATTGAAAGGCCCATTTAGACCTGCTCTTCCAAAACCTCGACAAAAAGGACCGCAAAACAAGTTTTAATCAAATTTTAGGAGTTCAAATAATTGATTAGGAGCTTTTCAACACAATTATATTAAAAAACCACAATTTTATACTTTTTACTCAGTTAAAATTCCAACGAGCCCGTTGAAAAGCCAATTTAGACCTGCTCGTCTGAAACCTCTACAAAAAGGACCGCAAAAATGTTTTTTTTTCAAATATTAGGACTTCAAATAAATGATTAGGAGCTTATCAACAAAAATATATTGCAAAACCTCAATTTCTGTACTTTTTACTTAGTTAAAATTCCAACGGGTCCATTGAAAGGCCTATTTCGACCCGCTCGTCCGAAACCTCTACAAAAAGGACCGCAAAAATGTTTTATTCAAATATTAGGAGTTCAAGTAACTGATTAGGAGCTTTTCAACACAATTATATTGCAAAACCTCAATTTCTATACTATTTACTCAGTTAAAATTCCAACGGGTCCATTGAAAGGCTCGTTTAGACCTGCTCGTCCAAAACCTCTACAAAAAGGACCACAAAACAAGTTTTAATCAAATTTTAGGAGTTCAAATAATTCATTAGGAGCTTTTCAACACAATTATATTGCAAAACCTCAATTTCTCTACATTTTACTCAGTTAAAATTCCAACGGGTCCATTGAAAGGCCCATTTAGACCAGATCGTCCGAAACCTCTACAAAAAGGACCGCAAAACAAGTTTTAATCAAATTTTAGGAGTTCAAATAATTGATTAGGAGCTTTTCAACACAATTATATTGCAAACCTCAATTTCTGTACTTTTTACTTAGTTAAAATACCAACGGGTCCATTGAAAGGCCCATTTCGACCCGCTCGTCCGAAACCTCTACATTAAGGACTGCAAAACAAGTTTTAATCAAAATTTAGGAGTTTATGTAATAGATTAGGAGCTTTTCAACACAATTATATTGCAAAAACCTCAATTTCTATACTTTTTACTCAGTTAAAATTCTAACGGGTCCATTGAAAGGCCCATATAGACCTGCTCGTCCGAAACCTCGACAAAAAGGACCGCAAAATAGTTTTAATCAAATTTTAGGAGTTCAAATAATTGATTAGGAACTTTTCAACACAATTATATTGAAAAACCTCAATTTTATACTTTTTACTCAGTTAAAATTCAAACGGGCCCATTGAAAGGCCCATTTAGACCTGCTCGTCCGAAACCTCTACAAAAAGGTTCGTAAAAATGATTTATTCAAATATTAGGAGTTCAAATAATTGATTAGGAGCTTTTCAACACAATTATATTGCAAAACCTCAATTTCTGTACTTTTTACTCAGTTAAAATTCCAACGGATCCATTGAAAGGCCCATTTAGACTTGCTCGTCCGAAACCTCTACAAAAAGGACCGCAAAATTGTTTTATTCAAATATTAGGATTTCAAATAATTGATTAGGAGCTTTTCAACACAATTATATTGCGAAACCTCAATTTCTGTACTTTTTACTCAGTTAAAATACCAACGGGTCCATTAAAAGGCCCATTTCGACCCGCTCGTCCGAAACCTCTACAAAAAGGACTACAAAAATAGGTTTTAATCAAATTTTAGGAGTTCATGTAATTGATTAGGAGCTTTTCAACACAATTATATTGTAAAACCTCAATTTTTGAACTTTTTACTCAGATAAAATTCCAACGGGTCCATTGAAAGGCCCATTTAGACCTGCTCGTCCGAAACCTCTACAAATAGGACCGCAAAAATATTTTATTCAAATATTAGGAGTTCAAATAATTGATTAGGAGCTTTTCAACACAATTATATTGTGTAACCTCAATTTCTGTACTTTTTACTCAGTTAAAATACCAACGGGTCCATTAAAAGGCCCATTTCGACCCTATCGTCCGAAACCTCTACAAAAAGGACTGCAAAAATAAATTTTAATCAAATTTTACGAGTTCATGTAATTGATTAGGAGCTTTTCAACACAATTATATTGCAAAACCTACACTTTAATCTTTTTACTCAGTTAAAATTCCAACGGGCCCATTGAAAGGCCCATTTAGAACTTCTCGTCTGAAACATCTACAAAAAGGACCGCAAAAATGTTTTATTCAAATATTAGGAGTTCAAATAATTGATTAGGAGCTTTTCAACACAATTATATTGCAAAACCTCAATTTCTGTACTTTTTACTCAGTTAAAATTCCAACGGGTCCATTGAAAGGCCCATTTCGACCCGCTCGTCCGAAACCTATACATTAAGGACTGCAAAACAAGTTTTAATCAAATTTTAGGAGTTTATGTAATATATTAGGAGCTTTTCAACACAATTGTATTGAAAAACCTCAATTTCTATACTTTTTACTTAGTTAAAATTCTAACGAATCCATTGAAAGGCCCATTTGGACCTGCTCGTCCGAAACCTCGACAAAAAGGACCAAAAAATAGTTTTAATCAAATTTTAGGAGTTCAAATAATTGATTATGACGTTTTCAACACAATTATATTGAAAAACCTCAATTTTATACTTTTTACTCAGTTAAAATTCCAACGGGCCCATTGAAAGGCCCATTTAGACCTGCTCGTCTGAAACCTCAACAAAAAGGACCGCAAAAATGTTTTATACAAATATTAGGAGTTCAAATAACTGATCAGGAGCTTTTCAACACAATTATATTGCAAAACCTCAATCTCTGTACTTTTTACTCAGTTAAAATTTCAACGAGTCCATTGAAAGGCCCATTTCGACCCGCTCGTCCGAAACCTCTACATTAAGGACTGCAAAACAAGTTTTAATCAAATTTTAGGAGTTTATGTAATAGATTAGGAGCTTTTCAACACAATTATATTGCAAAACCTCAATTTATATACTTTTTACTCAGTTAAAATTCTAACAGGTTAATTGAAAGGCCCATTCAGACCTGCTCGTCCGAAACCTCGACAAAAAGGACCGCAAAATAGTTTTAATCAAATTTTAGGAGTTCAAATAATTTATTAGGAACTTTTCAACACAATTATATTGAAAAATCTCAATTTTATACTTTTTACTCAGTTAAAATTCCAACGGGCCCATTGAAAGGCCCATTTAGACCTGCTCATCCGAAACCTCTACAAAAAGGACCGCAAAAATGTTCTATACAAATATTAGGAGTTCAAATAACTGATTAAGAGCTTTTCAACACAATTATATTGCAAAACGTCAATTTCTGTACTTTTTACTCAGTTAAAATTCTAACGGGTCCATTAAAAGGCCCATTTAGACCTGCTCGTCCGAAACCTCGACAAAAAGGACCGCAAAATAGTTTTAATCAAATTTTAGGAGTTCAAATAATTGATTAGGAACTTTTCAACACAATTATATTGAATAACCTCAATTTTATACTTTTTACTCAGTTAAAATTCAAACGGGCCCATTGAAAGGCGCATTTAGACCTGCTCGTCCGAAACCTCTACAAAAAGGTTCGCAAAAATGTTTTATTCAAATATTAGGAGTTAAAATAATTGATTATGTAACCCCCTTAACCCGGCCTAGACAGTTGACCCGAATTAAGAAAGTCACACGGGGAAAACCAAAGTCAACCCGAAAGTCAACTTTGATTAACGACCCTTTTTTTCTTTTTACTCTTGTCTAGATGCACATTAACCCTGGTTATGATCATTCAAACAACATACTCAAAGATCATAATCATCAGAGATCAAACAGGGACCCAATTGAACAATTTACAACTTTAGGGACCAAATTGAAAATTCTGCACATTACAGGGACTTAACTCAAATTAAAGTTACCATCTTGAAATTAATCAGGTTTCATGCTTCTCTGTAAATTTTCAGCTCAAAAGGACTTCCCAAACTCATACAATTGCATAAACAAGATTCAGGACCAAAATGTAAACATTCCAAAACATATAACTGCCAATGTCAGCCCCCAACGGTCACGTGTTCCGAAACAGGGAGCACCTGTTTCGAAACGCGGGGCCGTTCCGCAACGCGTACCGAAACGAGGGCTGGCAGAGGGCTTTCTGTTTCGGAACGGTATCCTCCGTTTCGGACGCCTGGGCTACTACAAGGCACCCGTTCCGAAACGATGGCTGCCGTTCCGATACGGCCTGCACGAAATGCAGCAAAATGCTTGCTTAAACACTCAATTGACCAACCAATCATGCTCCAAATGCTACCAAACTTTACCAGCAACACATACAACATACAAGAGACATATTTGCATCAGCAATTCAACCTCATAGCATCAAATATGAAAAGCCCCAATTCTAATGTCATGCTTCCTACTCAAGCAAACCATTCAAGCATAAACCTCCAAATCAAACACATAATGACCAATTACAAAATCCAGCATTATTAACAACTTTAAACGACTTAGGGAGTTCATAACACCTCCCAAAACATCCACATAGGTCCCCCATTGCCAAATGCCAAAAGCTAAATGTATAAGAAAACTTTCCCATACTTGAGCTTAATTTCCACTTGTTTGCTTGCCTTCCTTGCTGCCCTCAATGCACCTTAATGTTCTGCATTATTGGTTTAAGAAAAAGAAGAGAGCGTAAGCAAAAGCTTAGTGAGGAATGCTTGTTAAAACCATTCAATAATGCATTTATAAAACTCATTTATAAATCATACTTCAAAACATCATTTATACATGCTTACAAGCATTCTTAAACAAGCAATACATGCTTCCATATCAATTCATGTCATATTGGCCACAAGTGATAAATTCCATCTTTTTAAAACAAGATCAACATAAGACTCACACATGGACTTTTAAACACCATTGTGATCTTATAATTCACCCCAAGGACTTTTAAACACCTTGGCCCCAAGGACTTTTAAACACCTTGTCCCATGGACTTTTAAACACCATGGCAAGGACCACACAAGAACTTTTAACCACCTTTGTGTCCTTAACAAGAACCATCCAAGGACTTTTAACCACCTTGATGTTCTTAAGTAACAAGGCTCACTCAAGGACTTTTAACCACCTTAGTGACCTTAACAAGAATCACTCATGGACTTTTAACCACCATGAAGTTCTTAGAATCCACAAGTGTAACCCCCTCGTCCCGGTCTGGCCGGATGACCGGTCCGAGTGAGCTACACGGGGAAAACCGAGTGAAAACTCCCTAAGGAACTCTCCCTCGGTTAGCAACCCTATTTTTGTTTTTTTATTTTAATATTGTCTAGATGAGAATTACATCCTAAGTGATCATACAGCGGAACAAAATTTACGAAGAAATCAAACGAACCCAAACTAGCACTTAAAAGCCCATTTTTAATGTTACACTGCAGGCGGTATCGATACCCTCAAGAGGGGTATCGATACCCCTGTGACTAGGTCAACAAGGTTTGGTCAACCTGAGGAGGCAGTATCGATACCCCAAATGAGGGTATCGATACCCTCCCCCAAAGTTGACTTTCCCCGGTCAAAAACCAAGACAACGGTATCGATACCCTTGAGAGGAGTATCGATACCGAAATCGACAGTAGCACCAGTGGCCAAAAAGGTATCGATACTCCCCCTCGAGTATCGATACACGAAGCCTGAAACCACAGAGTAGTATCGATACCAGATCAACGGTATCGATACCCCAGCTACGAAACTGCAGGTTTGAGCTGATTTAGAGCACAAGGAGGCCCCTAAATCCCTCTAACCCTTCAACCAACACACTATCATTAATCCCTAAGGCAAGCCAACCATAAAGCATGCATATTTAAGTCAAGGGAGTCAATCAAACACGGATCTAAGCAATCATACATAGCATTCAATTCAATGAGCAATATAGGCAATTATAAGCATACTTGAAGGCTCAAATGGTCTTAAAGCACAAGTCAAACACAAGAGGTTTGCAACCATACATAAGACAACCTAAACACCCTAAAGCATGCCATCATACACACCAACAATCATCAAGGCATACATGCATACAATCCATAATCAGACCAAAACAACATCCATCAAATGAGTCACACATGCTCATACAAGACACTTGCCACATTGCTAGCTATTACAAAATCGGTAACCATACTTGAGCTACAAACTTGGATGCCCTTCTTGCCTTGCCTCGAGCTAACACCACGCTAATGATCTGCATTGTTGAACATTGAGAGCGTAAGCTATAAGCTTAGTGAGGGTGCTCTAAAACGAAAAACAACAACAATGCAGGGTACAAGCATGTAATCCTAAACTCATACATATCAAGCATTGCACATAACCAAGTAGACTTAGCTAGTCTTTCGAGTGGCAAATATGGTCTCTCAATCCTAGCAAGATTAAGCATCATTATATCATCATGCAATACCATATATCAAAACCACATATCACCATCATATATCACATTACTTAAACAAGTTTAATTGGCCACTTTAATTACCCCGATTGTGCGGATTAAAACCTCGACAACACTTTACCTCGGTGGGATTCCACTCATCACCGGACCTTGCATGTGCGGGATTCCACTCATCGCCACATGCCCTACGGATGGGATTCCACTCATCATCCCGTAGAAATATAATAAGCTTCCGGTGGAATGCTACATCACCGTACTCCTCCTTGATGACTTAACGCCATCAAGGCCACGTACGTTTTGACTCAATTTGTGTGCACACTATCCTAATGATCGATCATTTACAACCGGTAATTTTTAGTGCCAATTATTATAACCACAACATGTATCACCAACCACATATCATCAACACATTCATGCTCAACACATATATCCACATCATGATATACATATACATGCACCATCTAATCACAAGCATTTGAGCATAGTCATCAAGCACATAGCATTTAAGGAAATTAGACTAAGTTAGCTACTTGGATTAAAAGGAAGTGGCCTACCAAGCACACTTGCACACCCACACACTACTCATGCTCGAACCAACTTTAGAACAAGTTTAGACCACTCACTGTCCTTCCTTAGCAAATCGAACAATCCTCCTACGCACCCGAATTCGGTCCCAAAGTCTCTTCCGCGTTTCCTCTTGCTTCTAGTCAAACAAAAACACATATATTACTTCCCAATTCAATGCTAATTCAACCTTCAACCCACTTTGCAATCACAACCCAAATTCTTCCATTTCTCAAATCACACAATCTCCTAAAAACCCAATTTTCGTGCTCCCCTAAGAACTTGCTGAAAAATCAATTTCCCAACATCCAAATGGCTTCCAAACCATCCCAAAACACTCTCATACCATAGGTAAACCAACAACCCATCAATTTCACCCTTAAACCTACCAAAACCCAATTTTTGACATTTTAAATCTAGCCTTTAGACATCTCTACGAATTTCTATCAAAATTCAACCAAATTAAAGTATATGGTGTATTTTATCATGCTTAAACAAACCCCCAACTTAATTTAACAAAACGAATTAAAAAGCCCCATCGAAATCCCCAAATTTCTTATGAACCCTAATTTTCAAAACACCATCTTTTTGAAATCTACAACAATGGATAGATAGAGAATAAAGAGGAGGTTTAGAAAACATGATTACCTCTTAAAATGGTGTTGGAAATGAGTGGAAAATTGATGGAATAGTAGCTTGATATTTTTGAGAGGGTTTGGGGGGGGGGGGAGATGGTTTCCCACGTGAAAAGGGGAGGAGTGGAGAGAGAGAGCAGAAAATTTTCTGCTCTTAATAAAAGGTTGTCTAGCTTTTTGAAAGTTTTTGGTAAAATTGCAACATTGGTCCCTCCCCTTTCAATTGAAGCTTAATTAGGTCACTACTTGAAGTTGAATTATTTTAATTAAATTTAATTTGACTCGAATTATAACCCGGCTAACTCCTAGGCCCAAAACACGGGCGTTACAACTCTCTCCCACTTAAGGAATTTCGTCCCCGAAATTACCTGACTGAAAGAGATACGGAAACTGCTTTTCCATATCCTCCTTCCTCTCCCAAGTGGCCTCGTCCACACCTCTACGTCGCCACCGCACCTTGACTAGCTCAATCGATCTACCCCTCAACACTTTACTGTCAGAAGCTAAGATCTCCACTGGCTCTTCTTCATAAGTCAAATCCGGATTCAATTCAATTTCTTCTACGGGCATAACATGTGATGGATCGGACCTATACTTACGAAGCATGGATACATGGAACACATCGTGTATCTTCTCTAACTCGGATGGCAAACGCAACTGATAAGCAACCGGACCAACTCTCTTCACAATCTCATACGGCCCTATGTACCTCGGACTCAACTTCCCCTTTCGGCCAAATCTCATCACTTTCTTCCACGGAGACACTTTCAAGAACGCCTTCTCACCCACTGCGAACTCAACCTCCTTCCTCTTAAAATCGGCATAGGACTTCTGCCTATCCGAAGCAGCCTTCAAACGATCACAAATCAATTTTACCTTGTCGGTTGTCCCCTTTAGCAAATCCGGCATGGGTAACAGTTCCTGTCCTACCTCGGCCCAACACACTGGAGTTCTACACTTTCGACCATACAAGGCCTCATACGGAGCCATCTGAATGCTCGACTGAAAACTGTTGTTGTACGCAAACTCCACTAGAGGCAGATGCTTCTCCCAAGTACCCTGAAAGTCAATGATACAACATCGCAACATATCCTCTAAGATCTGAATAACCCTCTCTGACTGACCATCTGACTGAGGATGATAAGAAGTGCTGAAGTTCAAACGGGTACCCAAAGCTGTATGCAGACACTCCCAAAATCTAGAAGTAAACCGCGGATCCCTATCTGACACAATGGACTTCGGCACTCCATGTAACCTCACAATCTCACCAATGTACAAATCGGCCAATCTATCTAAGGTGTAAGTAGTGTTGACTGCCAAGAAGTGAGCACACTTCGTAAAACGATCCACTATCACCCAAACTGAGTTCTTCTTCGTAGGTGTCAAAGGCAAACCCGAAACAAAATCCATGGTGATGTTCTCCCATTTCCATTCCGGAATTCTCAACGGCTGTAACAACCCTGAGGGAACCTGATGTTCTGCCTTCACCCTCTGACACACTAAGCACTTACTCACAAAGTCGGCTACATCTCTCTTCAAGCCAACCCAAAAGTACTCATTCTTCAAATCACGGTACATCTTCGTACTTCCAGGATGCATAGCAAACGGACTACTGTGGGCTTCAGTCAAGATCGTACGTCTCAAATCACTGTCTTCAGGCACAACTATTCTGTCTTTGAAACATAAGACCCCATCGGAACTGAAACTGTAGTCTGAAGATCTACCTTCGGCTATATCTTGCACGTGAGGTGCCAAAGATCTATCTAAGAGCTGTTTCTCTCGAATCATCTGACCTAGAGTAGGTCTAACCTGAAGCTCGGCTACTAAGCCGCCATCTCCGGACAAACTCAATCTAGCAAACATGGCCCTCAAGTCCACGGCCACCTTCCTACTCAGTGCATCGGCCACTACATTGGCCTTACCCGGATGGTACTCAATAGTAAGATCATAGTCCTTTAGCAACTCTAACCATCTCCGCTGTCTGAGATTCAAATCTCGCTGAGTCATAATGTACTTCAAACTCTTGTGGTCGGTGTATACTGTGCATTTCTCCCCATACAAATAGTGCCTCCAAATCTTCAGAGCAAACACAACTGCAGCTAACTCTATGTCATGGGTCGGATAGTTACGCTCATGAGTCTTCAACTGTCTTGAGGCATAAGCCACTACTCTTCGGTCTTGCATCAGAACACATCCTAACCCTACATACGAGGCATCACTATAAATCACATAGTCCTTCCCGGACTCAGGCTGAATCAAGATCGGTGCTTGGGTCAAAGCTTCTTTCAATTTTTCAAAGGCTCTCTGTCTTGCATCTGTCCACTCAAACTGAACACTCTTCTGTAGTAGCTGTGTCAACGGAGCGGCTAATTTCGAGAAACCTTCCACAAACCTTCTATAGTATCCGGCTAAGCCTAGGAAGCTACGTACTTCTGTCACTGACTTCGGTTGCTTCCACTCAACAATGGCTTCAATCTTCTTCGGATCAACTCTAATGCCTTCAGCTGACACTACATGTCCTAAGAAGACTACCTCTCGTATCCAAAACTCACACTTGCTGAGCTTCGCATACAACTGATGATCTAGCAAAGTCTTCAAAACAAGTCTCAAATGTCGGTCATGGTCTTCTTCAGTTCGCGAGTACACCAAAATGTCATCAATAAATACAACCACAAACTGATCTAGATACTGATGAAAAATCCTATTCATCATGTCCATGAAAGCTGCCGGTGCATTAGTCAACCCAAATGGCATGACTAAAAACTCATAGTGTCCATACCTAGTCCTAAAGGCCATCTTCGGTACATCAACCTCTCTAACCTTTAGCTGGTAGTAGCCTGATCTCAAATCAATCTTCGAAAAGACCGATGCTCCCCTCAACTGATCAAACAAGTCATCAATTCTAGGCAACGGATATTTGTTCTTCACTGTCAACTGATTTAACTGTCTGTAATCTATGCACATTCTCATACTTCCATCTTTCTTCTTCACAAACAACACTGGTGCACCCCAAGGTGAAGAACTAGGCCTAATAAAACCTCTATCTGTCAATTCTTGCAACTGAGTCTTCAACTCTTTCAATTCTTTCGGTGCCATACGATACGGAGCAATCGAAACAGGAGCTGAATCAGAATAAGTCTCAATGCTGAACTCTACCTCTCTGTCCGGTGGTAACCCTGGCAATTCTTCCGGAAACACACTAGGAAAGTCACATACTGTCCGGATGTCCTGAGGTCTAACCTCACTCATGTTAGGGTTCATCACATACGCTAAGTATGCTTCACACCCTAACTCAACTAATTTCTTGGCCTCTAACACTGAAACCACATTGGATAAGAACTTCACATTCTCACCCACAACAACAATCTCATAATCATCTGTGAGCTTCAAAGAAATCCGCTTAGTTTCAAAATCTATCCTAGCTCTATGTTCCGTGAGCCAATCCATACCCAGAATCACATCAAAACCATAGAAGGGAAGTTCCATCATATCCACTGGAAACACATGCCCCTGAACCATCAACGGACACCTTCGGTACATCTTCCTAACCACTACCGTGTCCCCAAAGGAACTAGTAACACTAACTCCTACCTCTAACAACTCACAAGGAAAATTCAAAGACTGTGCATGCTCACTCAATATGTAGGAATGTGTAGACCCAGAGTCAATCAAAGAAAGCAAACCCAAAGACTGTATCGAGAAATTACCTGCGATCACATCGGTGTCATGCTGCTCCCCGCGCTGAGCGTAAACCCTAGCATGTCCTCCGCCCTCCGGCTGGACTGCGACTACATGTGCTAAGTTCCTCTGACCATCGTTCCTCGGCTGGAAATTACCTCTACCGCGCCCGCGGCCTCTCTGAAAGTCATTGGCTCTAGCAGGGGCCTGAGCTGGTGCCTGTCCCACCTGATGTGGACAGTCACGCCTAATGTGGTCTCTAGCACCACAACTCCAACAAGAGTGATAATTTCCCCAACACTCACCAGTGTGGTTCCTCCCGCAGGAAGCACATGTGGGCAACTTCCCACCAGCCCTCTGGCCCTGGTGGCCCCTACCGTGGTTACTGCCACCACGCCTATGATCAAACTGATGCCGGTTGTCCCGATGCCTCTTGGCATCTCCTCTATCAAAGTTGCCGGACCTCTTACCTGAACTAGATCCGCCTGACCGCCTGGTCAAACTCAAACTGTGCTCCAAGTCCTTGGCCCTCGAGACCAAGACATCAAAATCAAAGTAATCAGAAGCTAGAGTATAAGTCTTGATCTCCTCATTCAGCCCATATCGGAAGCGGTTACAACGCTCCACCTCAGTAGGTACAAGTTCAGGTGCATACTGACTCAGCCTGACAAATCGAATCTCGTAATCGGTCACAGACATACTCCCCTGAGACAATGCCATAAACTCTCTCTTCCTCTCATCGAGGTATCGCGGACCCAAATACTTCTTCCGGAAAGCTGTCTCAAAGAACTCCCAAGTGATCTCGGCCTCATCCATCCCTGAAGTAACGGTGACCCACCAGGTGTAGGCATCACCCTGAAGCAAGGACTCAACACAGCCCAACTTACGATCACCAGTACACCCCATCTGAGCAAGGATACGGACGGTCTTCTCTAACCACATCTCTGACCTCTCCGGAGTAGCACCTCTAAACTCTTCGGCCCCAAGGCCCCGAAGTCTCTCTAATGGCAACCCGGTGCCCTCACCCTGATGATGAGCTGCCTGACCCCCAGCAACTGCAGCCTGGAACGCTCCGGCTATTGCCTGAACCAACGGAGCTAAGTCAATTCCGGCCGGTCCTTGGCCACCCTGGCCACCTTGGCCTCCTTGTGGTCCCATTCCTTCGGGCCCGGCCTCGCCTCCCACTCCCGGTGGAGGAGGTGGTGGTGGTGGAGGTGGTGGAGGAGCTCCAACTCCAACCACTGGCTCTCCCACTTGAGCCTCAACTCTCACAACTGGCTCAACTCTCGGAGCCTCTGCCCGTGGTTCCGGTCGAACCATCCTAGGCCTCCCACGTGGTCTCATGGTTCAACTAGCAAGGTATAAACTACAACAAGAAACAAATAGGATTACGTTAGCCAAAGCAAGGGTCCAATAGTGCTCAAGTATTCCTCTTTCAAAAATCCTTTTTAATTAAGTAGTAGTAGCAATGGGCACACACTCACACGAGACACGACCATTCATGCATTCAAAACATCATACGATCAATAAAGCATCAAGGGTTCATGGCAAATCACGCATCGAACAACACAAGCATTTAACACATTAATCTTACCTCACTTACCTGCCCGAGGTCTCGGTAACCTCAGGCTCTGATACCAACAAATGTAACCCCCTCGTCCCAGTCTGGCCGGATGACCGGTCCGAGTGAGCTACACAGGGAAAACCGAGTGAAAACTCCCTAAGGAACTCTCCCTCGGTTAGCAACCCTATTTTTGTTTTTTTATTTTAATATTGTCTAGATGAGAATTACATCCTAAGTGATCATACAGCGGAACAAAATTTACGAAGAAATCAAACGAACCCAAACTAGCACTTAAATGCCCATTTTTAATGTTACACTGCAGGCGGTATCGATACCCTCAAGAGGGGTATCGATACCCCTGTGACTAGGTCAACAAGGTTTGGTCAACCTGAGGAGGCAGTATCGATACCCCAAATGAGGGTATCGATACCCTCCCCCAAAGTTGACTTTCCCCGGTCAAAAACCAAGACAACGGTATCGATACCCTTGAGAGGAGTATCGATACCGAAATCGACAGTAGCACCAGTGGCCAAAAAGGTATCAATACTCCCCCTCGAGTATCGATACACGAAGCCTGAAACCACAGAGTAGTATCGATACCAGATCAACGGTATCGATACCCCAGCTACGAAACTGCAGGTTTGAGCTGATTTAGAGCACAAGGAGGCCCCTAAATCCCTCTAACCCTTCAACCAACACACTATCATTAATCCCTAAGGCAAGCCAACCATAAAGCATGCATATTTAAGTCAAGGGAGTCAATCAAACACGGATCTAAGCAATCATACATAGCATTCAATTCAATGAGCAATATAGGCAATTATAAGCATACTTGAAGGCTCAAATGGTCTTAAAGCACAAGTCAAACACAAGAGGTTTGCAACCATACATAAGACAACCTAAACACCCTAAAGCATGCCATCATACACACCAACAATCATCAAGGCATACATGCATACAATCCATAATCAGACCAAAACAACATCCATCAAATGAGTCACACATGCTCATACAAGACACTTGCCACATTGCTAGCTATTACAAAATCGGTAACCATACTTGAGCTACAAACTTGGATGCCCTTCTTGCCTTGCCTCGAGCTAACACCACGCTAATGATCTGCATTGTTGAACATTGAGAGCGTAAGCTATAAGCTTAGTGAGGGTGCTCTAAAACGAAAAACAACAACAATGCAGGGTTCAAGCATGTAATCCTAAACTCATACATATCAAGCATTGCACATAACCAAGTAGACTTAGCTAGTCTTTCGAGTGGCAAATATGGTCTCTCAATCCTAGCAAGATTAAGCATCATTATATCATCATGCAATACCATATATCAAAACCACATATCACCATCATATATCACATTACTTAAACAAGTTTAATTGGCCACTTTAATTACCCCGATTGTGCGGATTAAAACCTCGACAACACTTTACCTCGGTGGGATTCCACTCATCACCGGACCTTGCATGTGCGGGATTCCACTCATCGCCACATGCCCTACGGATGGGATTCCACTCATCATCCCGTAGAAATATAATAAGCTTCCGGTGGAATGCTACATCACCGTACTCCTCCTTGATGACTTAACGCCATCAAGGCCACGTACGTTTCGACTCAATTTGTGTGCACACTATCCTAATGATCGATCATTTACAACCGGTAATTTTTAGTGCCAATTATTATAACCACAACATGTATCACCAACCACATATCATCAACACATTCATGCTCAACACATATATCCACATCATGATATACATATACATGCACCATCTAATCACAAGCATTTGAGCATAGTCATCAAGCACATAGCATTTAAGGAAATTAGACTAAGTTAGCTACTTGGATTAAAAGGAAGTGGCCTACCAAGCACACTTGCACACCCACACACTACTCATGCTCGAACCAACTTTAGAACAAGTTTAGACCACTCACTGTCCTTCCTTAGCAAATCGAACAATCCTCCTACGCACCCGAATTCGGTCCCAAAGTCTCTTCCGCGTTTCCTCTTGCTTCTAGTCAAACAAAAACACATATATTACTTCCCAATTCAATGCTAATTCAACCTTCAACCCACTTTGCAATCACAACCCAAATTCTTCCATTTCTCAAATCACACAATCTCCTAAAAACCCAATTTTCGTGCTCCCCTAAGAACTTGCTGAAAAATCAATTTCCCAACATCCAAATGGCTTCCAAACCATCCCAAAACACTCTCATACCATAGGTAAACCAACAGCCCATCAATTTCACCCTTAAACCTACCAAAACCCAATTTTTGACATCTTAAATCTAGCCTTTAGACATCTCTACGAATTTCTATCAAAATTCAACCAAATTAAAGTATATGGTGTATTTTATCATGCTTAAACAAACCCCCAACTTAATTTAACAAAACGAATTAAAAAGCCCCATCGAAATCCCCAAATTTCTTATGAACCCTAATTTTCAAAACACCATCTTTTTGAAATCTACAACAATGGATAGATAGAGAATAAAGAGGAGGTTTAGAAAACATGATTACCTCTTAAAATGGTGTTGGAAATGAGTGGAAAATTGATGGAATAGTAGCTTGATATTTTTGAGAGGGTTTGGGGGGGGGGGGAGATGGTTTCCCACGTGAAAAGGGGAGGAGTGGAGAGAGAGAGCAGAAAATTTTCTGCTCTTAATAAAAGGTTGTCTAGCTTTTTGAAAGTTTTTGGTAAAATTGCAACATTGGTCCCTCCCCTTTCAATTGAAGCTTAATTAGGTCACTACTTGAAGTTGAATTATTTTAATTAAATTTAATTTGACTCGAATTATAACCCGGCTAACTCCTAGGCCCAAAACACGGGCGTTACAACAAGGCTCACTCAAGGACTTTTAACCACCTTAGTGACCTTAACCTTTTTCAAAACATCACTTGCCAATATACATCATTATCATCAAATAATCCACTGTTTTAAAGCATTTAACCAAGCCATAAACATCATGCACTTTTAAGCATCAAACCACATTTAAACAATGTTCAAAAACAAGGGACTCTTACCTTGAGCTTCCTTCAACATATGGCTTACAAAATCAGCAATAACCATGCTAAATCATGCTTTCAAAACAGAATTTAAAACATGCAATAACCACATTGCACAACAACCAAACCATGGCCACCACTAGAGAGTTTTTCCGAAAACTTACACTTGAGCTTAGTAAAGTTGTTTAGACTTAGACTAAGCTCCCAAGACATTGGTTTCAAAGCCGAAAACCCAATTTCACTCACCGATTCCACTTCGCCTCTTGCCGAAGCACAAATCAAGCTTCCGGATCACCACCACTTGGATCCAAAGATGACTCCCCTGTTTTAAACACATCAAAGCAGAGGATTAATGCATCATCATGCATTAATAGCTTCAATGAAAGCACCTAAACTCGCTGCTCTCATCCACACTCCATTTTCGGCCACCAAACACAACCGAAAATGCATCCAAACAACTCCTCAACAAAGCCCAGCCATAAACCATCAAAGCTAAACATCCTTTAACATCATTTAACATCTAAAAAGAACTTAACAACATCCTTATACCTCCAGCAACATCAGATCCACAAGATCACCCCAAAACAACCAAGAATCACAAGCTAAACTTAGGAAATTCAACCTATCCGGGATTGCATTAATTAAAACTCAATTCCTTATCAAATTAACATTCATTTATCATCAAATTAACACCTTAAAACACAGCCCAATCAGATCCAACGAAAATCCATCAAAAATCATCAAATCTTGCATTTAAAGCCAAGATCCATTACACAACTTAAAAGCCATTTATAGAACATCAATTAAGGATTGAGAACTTAGGAATTTCAGTAAAGAACTGAGAGTTCAGAAGAGAAGGACGTTCTTACCTCCAAACTTAAGTTTCTCCCTTTTTAGAACCAAAAAGCTTGAAGAATCAACTAGCAAATGGTGAAGTTTTGTTGATGAGATGATTAGCAATCAAAAGAGAATTGAAATGAGAGATTTAGGTGACAAAATCAGAAGAAAATCTCTGGAGAAAAGATGTTTGGGTTGAGAGAAAATGAGAGAAAGGAAAATGAGATTTTAGGAAAATTAGTTAGAAATAACTTCCCTCCACTTTTCCTTTTGTTTAAAATCAGAATTAAATCACTAAATATCTTAGAAAAATCTGGAGAAACTCCCTTTGGGTAAATAGCTCCTTAAAGATTCAAAGTTCCAATCTTTTTTAAAACAGTCACGCAACTTTCAAAAATTACATTTTGGTCACTAGCCAAAATGTCACCCTTCCAAAACTCATTTTGTAAAATTGATTTCACATTTCACTTATATATATTAAAAGATGATTTTAGAACATTTTTCCATATTTTTAATGCAACCCGAACTAGACTTTCCTAATTTCACCCTTTTTAGATTCGAATAGCACTTTGACCGAACCGGTCAACGCCCAAAACTTCTAAGCCCAAAACCGGGGCGTTACAGATTAGGAGCTTTTCAACACAATTATATTGTAAAACCTATATTTTTGTACTTTTTACTCAGTTAAAATTCCAACGGGTCCATTGAAAGGTCCATTTAGACCTGCTCGTCCGAAACCTCTACAAAAAGGACCGCAAAAATGTTTTATTCAAATATTAGGAGTTCAAATAATTGATTAGGATCTTTTCAACACAATTATATTGCGAAACCTCAATTTTTGTACTTTTTACTCAGTTAAAATACCAACGGGTCCATTAAAAAGCCCATTTCGACCCGCTCGTCAGAAACCTCTACAAAAAGGACTGCAAAAATAAGTTTTAATCAAATTTTAGGAGTTCATGTAATTGATTAGGAGCTTTTCAACATAATTATATTGCAAAACCTCAATTTTTGAACTTTTTACTCAGATAAAATTCCAACGGGTCCATTGAAAGGCCCATTTAGACCTGCTCGTCCGAAACCTCTACAAAAAGGACCGCAAAAATGTTTTATTCAAATATTAGGAGTTCAAATAATTGATTAGGAGCTTTTCAACACAATTATATTGCGAAACCTCAATTTCTGTACTTTTTACTCAGTTAAAATACCAACGGGTCCATTAAAAGGTCATTTTCGACCCGCTCGTCCGAAACCTCTACAAAAAGGACTGCAAAAATAAGTTTTAATCAAATTCTAGGAGTTCATGTAATTGATTAGGAGCTTTTCAACACAATTATATTGCAAAACCTCAAGTTCTGTACTTTTTACTCGGTTAAAATTCTAACGGGTCCATTGAAAGGCCCATTTAGACCAGCTTGTCCGAAACCTCTACAAAAAGGACCGCAAAACAAGTTTTAATCAAATTTTAGGAGTTCAAATAATTGATTAGGAGCTTTTCAACACAATTATATTGCAAAACCTCAATTTCTGTACTTTTTACTCAGTTAAAATTTGTAAAACCTATGTTTGATTTTGATATAATTAAATCTTTAATGATCATTTTGTAAAACTTAAAATTGTTTTTATAAGTCCCTTAATAAGTTTTAAAACACCAACACTTTAAAACTGATTTATAAAACTCAAACTCAAAATATTTTCTAAGTGTTCCAAGGCAAAACCATTGAAAATCGTCCAGGCGTATCGATACAGCACCAAGCGTATCGATACCATTTTACCAAACTTGGTTACTGTCGGAACCAATATCGATACCCCAAACCCTCGTATCGATACTGCCCTGTGTTAAAATTCAAAGAGTTTGAATATCGTACCGATACGGCAAACCCTCGTATCGATACGACCCTTATAGTTTTTAAAAGTTAAGTCGGTTTAAAAATATGACCGTTGGTGTCAGTTGGTTGGTAACCAAACTTTAAAAGTTCGTTGACCCGTATCGATACGCCAAACCCTCGTACCGATACGGTTGTGGACAGTGAGCTAAGTTCAGAAAATAGTATCGATATGGCCCTTGCTGTTTCGATACCCCGTACCGATACGCTTACGTGGGTAACAATACCCCTTATTAAATGCACACAACGGCTCTTTCTTTTCTGAGACAGGTACCGATACTCCTTCCCGCGTACCAATACCGGTAGCTGTAGAAGTGCATTAATGGTGGTAAGAGAGGGTTCCAACGGCTCCATTTATGTTCCCAACCACCCAAACGGCTAGAAATCAATGAGGAGGTATAAAAGACATATCCAAAAGCTACATCAACAACTATTGATCTTCAAGAAAACACTTATTCATCAAATCCAAGTAATTGTGCCAAAATTCATATTTGTCTAGAAATCCCAATTGTAATCTTCATTCATACTTTGTCAAATTGGGTTGAGTGCTTGTATTGGGGCTATCATTTGTATTGAGAGATACCTTATTAGCCTCCAAATTTCTTTGTTCACTTGTGCTTGTATTGGGGCTATCATTTGTATTGAGATATACCTTATTAGCCTTCATTTTTAATTTGCAAATTTCCACCACAAAGCTTTAATTTTCCAATTCACCCCCCTCTTGGTCAATTTCGATCTTGCGATCCACTAAACAAAATTCCAATGGGTCCATTGAAAGGCCCATTTCGACCCGCTCGTCAGAAACTCTACATTAAGGACTGCAAAACAAGTTTTAATCAAAATTTAGGAGTTTATGTAATAAATTAGGAGCTTTTCAACACAATTATATTGCAAAACCGCAATTTCTATACTTTTTACTCAGTTAAAATTCTAACGGGTCCATTGAAAGGCCCATTTAGACCTGCTCGTCTGAAACCTCTACAAAAAGGACCGCAAAATAGTTTTAATCAAATTTTAGGAGTTCAAATAATTGATTAGGAACTTTTCAACACAATTATATTGAAAAACCTCAATTTTATACTTATTACTCAGTTAAAATTCCAACGGGCCCATTGAAAGGCCCATTTAGACCTGCTTGTCCGAAACCTCTACAAAAAGGACCGCAAAAATGTTTTATACAAATATTAGGAGTTCAAATAACTTATTAGGAGCTTTTCAACACAATTATATTGCAAAACCTCAATTTCTGTACTTTTTACTCAGTTAAAATTTCAACGAGTCCATTGAAAGGCCCATTTCGACCCGCTCGTCCGAAACCTCTACATAAAGGACTGCAAAAAAAGTTTTAATCAAATTTTAGGAGTTTATGTAATAGATTAGGAGTTTTCAACACAATTATATTGCAAAACCTCAATTTCTATACTTTTTACTAAGTTAAAATTCTAACGGGTCCATTGAAAGGCCCATTTAGACCTGCTCGTCCGAAACCTCGACAAAAAGGACCGCAAAATAGTTTTAATCAAATTTTAGGACTTTAAATAATTGATTAGGAACTTTTCAACACAATTATATTGAAAAACCTCAATTTTATAGTTTTTACTTAGTTAAAATTCAAACGGGCCCATTGAAAGGCCCATTTAGACCTGCTCGTCCGAAACCTCAACAAAAAGGACCGCAAAAATGTTTTATCCAAATATTAGGAGTTCAAATAACTGATTAAGAACTTTTCAACACAATTATATTGCAAAACCTCAATTTCTGTACTTTTTACTTAGTTAAAATTTCAACGGGTCCATTGAAAGGCCCATTTCGACCCGCTCGTCCGAAACCTCTACAAAAAGGACTGCAAAAAAGTTTTAATCAAATTTTAGGAGTTTATGTAATTGATTGGGAGCTTTTCAACACAATTATATTGCAAAACCTACACTTTAATCTTTTTACTCAGTTAAAATTCCAACGGGCCCATTAAAAGGCCCATTTAGAACTTCTCGTCTGAAACATCTACAAAAAGGACCGCAAAAATGTTTTATTCAAATATTAGGAGTTCAAATAACTGATTAGGAGCTTTTCAACACAATTATATTGCAAAACCTCAATTTCTGCACATTTTACTCAGTTAAAATTCCAACGGGTCCATTGAAAGGCCCATTTAGACCAGCTCGTCCGAAACCTCTACAAAAAGGACCGCAAAACAAGTTTTAATCAAATTTTAGGAGTTCAAATAATTGATTAGGAGCTTTTCAACACAATTATATTGCAAAACCTCAATTTCTGTACTTTTTACTCAGTTAAAATTCCAACAGGTCCATTGAAAGGCCCATTTCGACCCGCTCGTCCGAAACCTCTATATTAAAGACTGCAAAACAAGTTTTAATCAAAATTTAGGAGTTTATGTAATAGATTAGGAGCTTTTCAAAACAAATATATTGCAAAACCTCAATTTCTATACTTTTTACTCAGTTAAAATTCTAACGGGTCCATTGAAAGGCCCATTTAGACCTGCTCGTCCGAAACCTCGACAAAAAGGACCGCAAAATAGTTTTAATCATATTTTAGGAGTTCAAATAATTGATTAGGAACTTTTCAACACAATTATATTGAAAAACCTCAATTTTATACTTTTTACTCAGTTAAAATTCAAACGGGCCCATTGAAAGGCGCATTTAGACCTGCTCGTCCGAAACCTCTACAAAAAGGTTCGCAAAAATGTTTTATTCAAATATTAGGAGTTCAAATAATTGATTAGGAGCTTTTCAACACAATTATATTGCAAAACCTCAATTTCTGTACTTTTTACTCAGTTAAAATTCCAACGGGTCCATTGAAAGGCCCATTTAGACCTGCTCGTCCGAAACCTCTACAAAAAGGACCACAAAACAAGTTTTAATCAAATTTTAGGAGTTCAAATAATTGATTAGGAGCTTTTCAACACAATTATATTGTGAAACCTCAATTTCTGTACTTTTTACTCAGTTAAAATACCAACGGGTCCATTAAAAGGTCATTTTCGACCCGCTCGTCCGAAACCTCTATAAAAAGGACTGCAAAAATAAGTTTTAATCAAATTCTAGGAGTTCATGTAATTGATTAGGAGTTTTTCAACACAATTATATTGCAAAACCTGAATTTTTGAACTTTTTACTCAGATAAAATTCCAACGGGTCCCTTGAAAGGCCCATTTAGACCTGCTCGTTCGAAACCTCTACAAAAAGGACTGCAAAACAAGTTTTAATCAAATTTTAGGAGTTCAAATAATTGATTAGGAGCTTTTCAACACAATTATATTACAAAAGCTCAATTTCTGTACTTTTTACTCAGTTAAAATTCCAACGGGTCCATTGTAAGGCCCATTTAGACCTGCTCGTCCGAAACGTATCAAAAAGGACTGCAAAACAGGTTTTAATCAAATTTTAGGAGTTTATGTAATTGATTAGGAGCTTTTCAACACAATTATATTGCAAAACCTCAATTTTTGTACTTTTTACTCAATTTAATTCCAACGGGTCCATTGAAAGGCCCATTTAGACCTGCTCGTCCGAAACCTCTACAAAAAAGGACCGCAAAACAAGTTTTAATCAAATTTTAGGAGTTTAAATAATTTATTAGGAGCTTTTCAACACAATTATATTGCAAATGCTCAATTTCTGTACTTATTACTCAGTTAAAATTCCAACGGGTCTATGTAAGGCCCATTTAGACATGCTCATCCGAAACGTATCAAAAAGGACTGCAAAAAAAGTTTTAATCAAATTTTAGGAGTTTATGTAATTGATTAGGAGCTTTTCAACACAATTATATTGCAAATCCTCAATTTTATACTTTTTTACTCAGTTAAAATTTGAACGGGTCCATTGAAAGGCCCATTTAGACCCGCTCGTCCAAAACCTCTACAAAAAGGACCGCAAAAATGTTTTATTCAAATATTAGGAGTTCAAATAATTGATTAGGAGCTTTTCAACACATTTATATTGCAAAAGCTTTATTTCTGTACTTTTTACTCAGTTAAAATTCTAACGGGTCCATTGAAAGGCTCATTTATACCTGCTTGTCCGAAACCTCGACAAAAAGGACTGCAAAATAGTTTTAATCAAATTTTAGGAGTTCAAATAATTGATTAGGAACTTTTCAACACAATTATATTGAAAAAAATTCAATTTTATACTTTTTACTCAGTTAAAATTCAAACGGGCCCATTGAAAGGCCCATTTAGACCTCCTTGTCCGAAACCTCTACAAAAAGGTTCACAAAAATGTTTTATTCAAATATTAGGAGTTCAAATAATTGATTAGGAGCTTTTCAACACAATTATATTGCAAAACCTCAATTTCTGTACTTTTTACTTAGTCAAAATTCCAACGGGTCCATTGAATGGCCCATTTAGACCTGCTCGTCCAAAACCTTTACAAAAAGGACCGCAAAAATGTTTTATTCAAATATTAGGAGTTCAAATAATTGATTTGGAGCTTTTCAACACAATTATATTGCAAAACCTCAATTTCTGTACTTTTTACTCATTTAAAATTCCAACGGGTCCATTGAAAGGCCCATTTCGACCCGCTCGTCTGAAACCTCTACAAAAAGGACTGCAAAACAAGTTTTAATAAAATTTTAGGAGTTCTTGTAATTGATTAGGAGCTTTTCAACACAAGTATATTGCAAAACTTCAATTTCTGTACTTTTTACTCAGTTAAAATTCCAACGGGTCCATTGAAAAACCCATTTAGATATGCTCGTCCGAAACCTCTACAAAAAGGACTGCAAAAACAAGTTTTAATCAAATATTAGGAGTTCAAATAATTTAATAGGAGCTTTTCAACCCAATTATATTGCAAAACCGCAATTTCTGTACTTTTTACTCAGTTAAAATTCCAACGGGTCCATTGAAAGGCCCATTTCACCCAGCTCGTCCGAAACCTCTACAAAAAGGACTGCAAAACAAGTTTTAATCAAATATTAGGAGTTCATGTAATTGATTAGGAGCTTTTCAACACAATTATATTGCAAAACCGCAATTTCTGTACTTTTTACTCAGTTAAAATTCCAACGGGTCCATTGAAAGGCTCATTTCACCCCGCTCGTTCGAAACCTCTACAAAAAGGACTGCAAAACAAGTTTGAATCAAATATTAGGAGTTCTTGTAATTGATTAGGAGCTTTTCAACAAAAGTATATTGCAAAACTTCAATTTCTGTACTTTTTACTCAGTTAAAATTCCAACGGGTCCATTGAAAAGCCCATTTAGATATGCTCGTCCGTAACCTCTACAAAAAGGACTGCAAAACAAGTTTTAATCAAATATTAGGAGTTCAAATAATTGATTAGGAGCTTTTCAACCCAATTATATTGCAAAACCGCAATTTCTGTACTTTTTACTCAGTTAAAATTCCAACGGGTCCATTGAAAGGCCCATTTCACCCCGCTCGTCCGAAACCTCTACAAAAAGGACTGCAAAACAAGTTTTAATCAAATATTAGGAGTTCATGTAATTGATTAGGAGCTTTTCAACACAATTATATTGCAAAACCTAAATTTCTGTACTTTTTACTCAGTTAAAATTCCAACGGGTCCATTGAATGGCCCATTTAGACCTGCTCGTCCGAAACCTCTACAAAAAGGACCGCAAAAATGTTTATTCAAATATTAGGAGTTCAAATAATTGATTAGGAGCTTTTCAACACAATTATATTGCAAAACCTCAATTTCTATACTTTTTACTCATTTAAAATTCCAACAGGTCCATTGAAAGGCCCATTTCGACACGCTCGTCCGAAACCTCTACAAAAAGGACCGCAAAACAAGTTTTAATCAAATATTAGGAGTTCAAATAATTGATTTGGAGCTTTTCAACACAATTATATTGCAAAACCGCAATTTCTATACTTTTTACTCAGTTAAAATTCCAACGGGTCCATTGAATGGCCCATTAGACTTGCTCGTCCGACACCTCTACAAAAAAGACCGCAAAACAATTTTAATCAAATATTAGGAGTTCAAATAATTGATTAGGAGCTTTTCAACACAATTATATTGCAAAACCGCAATTTCTGTACTTTTTACTCAGTTAAAATTCCAACGGGTCCATTGAAAGGCCCATTTCGACCCGCTCGACCGGAACCTCTACAAATAGGACTGCAAAACAAGTTTTAATCAAATTTTAGGAGTTCATGTAATTGATTAGGAGCTTTTCAACACAATTATATTGCAAAACCTCAATTTCTGTACTTTTTACTCACTTAAAATTCCAACGGGTCCATTGAAAGGCCCATTTCGACCCGCTCGTCCGAAACCTCTACAAAAAGGACTGCAAAACAAGTTTTAATCAAATATCAGGAGTTCATGTAATTGATTAGGAGCTTTTCAACACAATTATATTGCAAAACCTCAATTTCTGTACTTTTTACTCAGTTAAATTTCCAACGGGTCCATTGAATGGCCAATTTAGACCTGCTCGTCCGTAACCTTTACAAAAAGGACCGCAAAAATGTTTTATTCAAATATTAGGAGTTCAAATAATTGATATGGAGCTTTTGAACACAATTATATTGCAAAACCTCAATTTCTGTACTTTTTACTTAGTTAAAATTCCAACGGGTCCATTGAATGGCCCATTTAGACCCGCTCGTCCGAAACCTCTACAAAAAGGACTACAAAACAAGTTTTAATCAAATTTTAGGAGTTCATGTAATTGATTAGGAGCTTTTCAACACAATTATATTGCAAAACCTCAATTTTTGTACTTTTTACTCATTTAAAATTCCAACGGGTCCATTGGAAGGCCCATTTAGACCTGCTCGTCCGAAACCTCTACAAAAAGGACCGCAAAACAAGTTTTAATCAAATTTTAGGAATTCATGTATTGATTAGGAGCTTTTCAACACAATTATATTGAAAAACCGCAATTTCTGTACTTTTTACTCAGTTAAAATTCCAATGGGTCCATTGAAAGGCCCATTTTGACCAACTCGTCCGAAACCTTACAAAAAGGAACGCAAAACATGTTTTAATCAAATATTAGGAGTTTAAGTTTTGATTAGGAGCTTTTTAAAAAAATTATATTGGAAAACCGCAATTTCTGTACTTTTTACTCAGTTAAAATTCCAACGGGTCCATTGAAAGGCCCATTTCGACCCGCTCGTCCGAAACCTCTACAAAAAGGACTGCAAAACAAGTTTTAATCAAATTTTAGGAATTCATGTAAGTGATTAGGAGCTTTTCAACACAATTATATTGCAAAACCACAATTTCTGTACTTTTTACTCAGTTAAAATTCCAACGGGTCCATAGAAAGGCCCATTAGACTTGCTCGTCCGAAACTTCTACAAAAAGGACCGCAAAACAATTTTTAATCAAATATTAAGAGTTCAAATAATTGATTAGGAGCTTTACAACACATTTTTATTGCAAAACCGCAATTTCTGTACTTTTTACTCAGTTAAAATTCCAACGGGTCCATTGAAAGGCCCATTTCGACCCGCTCGTCCAAAACCTCTACAAAAAGGACTGCAAAACAAGTTAATCAAATTTTAGGAGTTCATGTAATTGATTAGGAGCTTTTCAACACAATTATATTGCAAAACCTCAATTTCTGTACTTTTTTACTCAGTTGAAAATCCAACGGGTCCATTGAAAGGCCCATTTAGACCTGCTCGTCCGAAACCTCTACAAAAAGGACCACAAACCAAGTTTTAATCAAATATTAGGAGTTCAAATAATTGATTAGGAGCTTTTCAACACAATTATATTGCAATACCTCAATTTCTGCACTTTTTACTCATTTAAAATTCCAACGGGTCCATTGAAAGGCCCATTTCGACCCGCTCGTCCGAAACCTCTACAAAAAGGACCGCAAAACAAGTTTTAATCAAATTTTAGGAATTCATGTAATTGATTAGTAGCTTTTCAACACAATTATATTGCAAAACCGCAATTTCTGTACTTTTTACTCAGTTAAAATTCCAACGGGTCCATTGAAAGGCCCATTTCGACCTGCTCGTCCGAAACCTATACAAAAAGGAACGCAAAAATAGTTTTAATCAAATATTAGGAGTTCAAATAATTGATTATGAGCTTTTCAAAACAATTATATTGGAAAACCGCAATATCTGTACTTTTTACTCAGTTAAAATTCCAACGGGTCCATTGAAAGGCCCATTTCGACCCGCTCGTCCGAAACCTCTACAGAAAGGACTGCAAAACAAGTTTTAATCAAATATTAGGAGTTCATGTAATTGATTAGGAGCTTTTCAACACAAGTATATTGCAAAACCTCAATTTCTGTACTTTTTACTCAGTTAAAATTCCAACGGGTCCATTGAAAGGCCCATTTAGACATGCTCGTCCGAAACCTCTACAAAAAGGACCGCAAAACAAGTTTTAATCAAATATTAGGAGTTCAAATAATTGATTAGGAGCTTTTCAACACAATTATATTGCAAAACCGCAATTTCTGTACTTTTTACTCAGTTAAAATTCCAACGGGTCCATTGAAAGGCCCATTTCGACCCGCTCGTCCGAAACCTCTACAAAAAGGACTGCAAAACAAGTTTTAATCAAATATTAGGAGTTCATGTAATTGATTAGGAGCTTTTCAACACAATTATATTGCAAAACCTCAATTTCTGTACTTTTTACTTAGTTAAAATTCCAACGGGTCCATTGAATGGCCCATTTAGACCCGCTCGTCCGAAACCTCTACAAAAAGGACCGCAAAACAAGTTTTAGTCAAATTTTAGGAATTCATGTAATTGATTAGGAGCTTTTCAACACAATTATATTGAAAAACCGCAATTTCTGTACTTTTTACTCAGTTAAAATTCCAACGGGTCCATTGAAAGGCCCATTTCGACCCGCTCGTCGGAAACCTCTTCAAAAATGACTGCAAAACAAGTTTTTGTAACCCCCGTAGCCCGGTCTAGACGGTTGACCCGAACTACGAAGATTACACGGGGAAAACCAAAGTCAACCCGAAAGTCAACCTTGATTAACGACCCTTTTTTTTTCTTTTTAATCTTGTCTAGATGCGCATTAACCTTAATTGTGATCATACAAACAACATACTAAAAGATCACAAACATCAGAGATCAAACAGGGACCCAATTGAACAAATTACAACTTTAGGGACCAAATTGTAAATTCTGATAAATTAAGGGACTTAACCCAAATTAAAGTTACCATCTTGAAATTAATCAGGTTTCATGCTTCTCTGTGAAATTTCAGCTCAAAAGGACATCCACAGCTCATGCAATTGATCATACAAGATTCGGGACCAAAACGTAAACAAATCAAAACATATAACTACCATGACAGCCCCCTAACGGTCGACCGTTCCGAAACAGGCTAGCCCTGTTCCGAAACGCGGGACGTTCCGATACTGGTTCCGCAACGGGGGTCTGGCAGTGAGCATTTCGTTTCGAAACGGTGCACCCCGTTTCGGACCCCTGGGTTCATTCCAGGCACCCGTTCCGAAACGGTATGTACTGTTCCGAAACGCCTGCTCAGATTTCAGCAAACAAGCCTACCTAAACATGCAATTGACCAATCAATCATGCTTCAAACACTACCAAACTTTACCAGCATGCAATTAAACATCTTTAGGACATATAAGCATCATCAAATCAACAACATAACATCACAAGCAAAAAGCCCCAATTCAAATGTCATGCTTCCTACACAAGCTATTCACTCAAGCATCAAACTTGCAAAACAAGCATATAAGGTTCAAACCAAAAACCAGCAACAACATCAACATTTATCATACTTAGGGAGTCTCAAACACCTCCCAAAACATATACATTGGTCCCCCATTGCCAAAACATACAAAAGCTAAATGTTTAACAAAACCTTCCATACATTGAGCTTTACTTGAACTTGTTTGCTTGCCTCCTCTTCCTGCCCTCAATGTACTCTAATGCTCTGCATTATTGAATCAAGAAAAACGAGAGAGCGTAAGCCAAAGCTTAGTGAGGAGTGCTCTTTAAAAACCATTCAATAATGCAATTAAAACCATTTATAAAACTTGCTTACAAACAACCTTTATACATGCTCAAAGCATACTTTAAATCAAGCAATATCATGCTTCCACATTTCATTTAAACAAGCATCTCATGCTTCAACATAATCATTAAAACATGCATCTCATGCATCTCAATGTACTATACATGTCATATTGGCTCAAGTGATACATTTCATTTATGAAATCAAGTTCAACAACTTTCCCCAAGGACTTTTAAACACCTTGGCCCCAAGGACTTTTAAACACCTTGGCCATGGACTTTTAAACACCATGAAAGGACCACACAAGGACTTTTAACCACCTTTGTGTCCGTAGCTTGAATTACCCCAAGGACTTTTAAACACCTTGGCCCCAAGGACTCTTAAACACTTTGGCCCCATGGACTTTTAAACACCATGGAAAGGAGCACCTAAGGACTTTTAACCACCTTAGTGTCCGCAACAAGATCCATCCAAGGACTTTTAAACACCTTGATGATCTTAGGTAACAAGGCTCACTCAAGGACTTTTAACCACCTTAGTGACCTTCACTTTTACAAACCATCACTTGCCAATACACACTTTATACATCACATAATCCACTGTTTTAAAGCATCAAACCAAGCCATTTCATCATGCATTTCAAAGCATTAAATCATCATTTAACAATGCATTAAAAACAAGGTACTCTTACCTAGAGTCACCTTCAACACATGGCTTTAAACATCAGCATAAATCATGCTAAAACATCAACAATTAACATGCTTAAACATGCTTTCAAAAACAGTAAACAAATCATGCAAAATCATCATTTTACATTGCACCAAAACATGGCCACCACTTAAAGAGAGTAATCCGAAAACTTACACTTGAGCTTAGCAAAGTTGTTTAGACTTAAACTAAGCTCCCAAAACCTTGGTTTCAAAGCCGAAAACCATTTTCACAAATCCACTCACCGATTTCCACTTTGCTTCAAGCCAAAGCACCAAATCAAGCCTCTGGATCAACAATTCTTGGATCCAAGGATGCCTCCCCTGTTTCAACACATTAAAGCAGAGGATTAATGCATCATCATGCATTAATTGCTTCAATGAAAGCATCTAAACTCGCTGCTCTCACAAAACCTCCATTTTCGGCCTCCAAAACACAACCGAAAATGCATCCGAAACACTTCTAAACAAAGCCCAGCCACAAACCAGCAAAACCTCACTTCCATTAACATCAACACACATCTAAAAACAACCTATAAACATCCTTATACCTCCAGCAACACCAGATCCACAAGATCACCACAAAAGCTACCTTAAAACACAAGCTAAACTTAGGAAATCCAACCTATCCGGGATTGCATCAATCAAGACTCATTTCCACATCAATTTAATGATCATTTAACATCAAAAACACTCCTCAAAACACAGATTTAACAGATCAAACGAAAATCATGTGAAATCATCAAAATCTTGCATAATTAGCCAAGATCCATAAATCAACCTTAAAACCATTAATCAATTATCAAATTAGGATTGAAAACTTTAGGAATTTCATTAAAGAACTTGAAGTTCAGAGGAGAAGGACGTTCTTACCTCCAAACTTGAGTTTCTCCTCTTTTTGGAATTGAAAAGCTTGAAGAAACTAGAAGCAATTGAAGAGGTTTTGAAGACACAATGATTTGCAATCAATTGAGAGTTGAAAGAAGGATTTTAGGTGAGAAAATCAGAATGAGATCTCTGGAAATTGAGTGTTTGGGTTGAGAGAAAAAGATAGAAAGAAAATAGGTAGTTAAATGAGAAAATGGCTAAAATGAATTTTCCCTCCTTTTGTTTACTTTAAAAATCAGAATTATGTGTTAAAATATCTTAGAAAAATCTGGAGAAACTCCCTTTGGGTAAATAGCTCCTTAAAGATTCAAAGTTTCAACCCTTTATAAAATAGCCACCAAACTTTCAAAAATTACATTTTGGTCACTAGCCAAAATGTCACACTTCCGAAACCCATTTTCCAAAATTGATTTCACAGTTCACTTAATTATAGTAAAAGATGATTTTAGAACATTTTTCCATATTTTTAATGCAACCCGAACTAGGCTTTCCTAATTTAACCTCTTACGATTCGAACAACACTTTGACCAACCGGTCAACGCCCAAGACTTCCAAGCCCAAAACCGGGGCGTTACAACTCTCCCCCCCTTAAGAAATTTCGTCCTCGAAATTTACCTGAAGGAAAGAGATAAGGAAACTGCTTCAGCATATCATCCTTCCGCTCCCACGTGGCTTCCTCAACACCTCGATGCTTCCACAGCACCTTTACCAACTCAATGGTCTTGCCACGAAGAACCTTGCTATCTGAATCCAGAACCTTCACCGGTTCCTCATCATAGGTCAAATCCGGATTCAATTCCACTTCCTCCACAGGCAACACATGCGAAGGATCAGATCTATACCTCCGGAGCATAGAAACATGGAACACATCATGAATCCTCTCCAGCTCCTGAGGTAACCTCAACCGATACGCAACAGGACCCACACGCTCAACAACCTCATACGGTCCAATGTATCTAGGGCTCAGCTTACCCTTCCGACCAAACCTCATCACCTTCTTCCAAGGCGAAACCTTCAAAAACACGCGATCACCCACCGCAAACTCTATCTCCTTACGCTTCAAATCTGCGTAAGACTTCTGCCGATCAGAAGCAGCCTTCAACCGCTCACAAATGAGCTTCACCTTCTCGGTAGTCCCTTTCAACAAAGCAGGCATCGAAACCAACTTTTGACCAGTTTCAGCCCAACACAGAGGAGTCCTACACTTCCTCCCATACAGAGCCTCATAAGGTGCCATCTGTATACTCGCCTGATAACTGTTGTTGTAAGCGAACTCAACCAAAGGCAGATGCTTCTCCCAAGAACCTTGGAACTCCATCACGCAGCATCTCAACATATCCTCCAAAATATGAATAACCCGCTCAGACTGGCCATCCGACTGAGGATGATAGGATGTACTGAAATGCAACCTTGTACCCAGAGCTTGATGCAAACACTGCCAAAAACGCGATGTGAACCTCGGATCCCTATCCGACACGATCGACTTAGGCACACCATGCAACCTCACAACCTCAGCAATGTACAGCTCTGCCAGCTTATCCAAAGAAAACGTAGTATGCACAGGCAAGAAATGCGCACACTTCGTCAGGCGATCCACAATCACCCAAACAGAATTCTTCTTCGACGGAGACAAAGGCAAACCAGATACAAAATCCATGGTAACCCTCTCCCACTTCCATTCAGGGATTTTCAACGGTTGCAACAAACCAGAAGGAACCTGATGTTCAGCCTTAACTCGCTGACACACCAAACACTTGCTCATGAACTCTGCCACATCCTTCTTCAAACCTACCCAATAGTACTCATCACGAAGATCGCGATACATCTTTGTACTACCAGGATGCATAGCAAAAGGACTGCTATGACCTTCAGCCAGAATAGCACGCCTCAACTCAGCATCTGCAGGCACTACTATCCGACTACCAAAACACAACACCCCATCCTCATTAAAGCAGAAATCCGAAGGCCTACCCTCCGCGATATCCTGAACATGAGACACCAAGGAATCATCCAACAACTGCTTATCCTTGATCAACTGAACCAACGACGGTTTCACTTGCAACTCAGCAACAAGACCACCATCCTGCGATATACTCAAGCTAGCAAACATAGCTCTCAGCTCAACAGCTACCTTCCTACTCAAGGCATCCGCAACAACATTGGCCTTTCCGGGATGATACTCTATCGTCAGATCATAATCCTTGAGCAACTCCAACCAACGTCGCTGCCTGAGATTCAACTCCTTCTGAAACATCAGATACTTCAAACTCTTGTGATCCGTGTACACAGTACACTTCTCACCATACAGATAATGCCTCCAGATCTTCAGAGCAAAAACCACTGCAGCCAACTCAATATCATGCGTAGGATAATTGCGCTCATGCACCTTCAACTGCCGCGACGCATAAGCCACAACCTTACCCTCTTGCATCAGCACACACCCCAAACCTACATAGGATGCATCACTGTAGACTACAAACTCTTTCCCTGATTCAGGCTGAATCAAGATAGGAGCTTGAGTCAAAGCCATCTTCAACTTCTCAAAAGCTTGCTGCCTCGCTTCTGTCCACTCATACTTAACATCTTTCTGCAGCAACTTTGTCAAAGGAGCAGCAATCTTGGAAAAACCATCCACAAACCTTCGGTAGTATCCTGCCAAACCAAGGAAACTACGAACCTCCTGAACAGACTTAGGAACTTTCTAATTCATCACTGCTTCAATCTTCTGAGGATCAACACGAATCCCCTCAGCTGAGACCACATGCCCAAGAAAAACCACCTCTCTAAGCCAGAACTCACACTTGCTCAGCTTAGCATAAAGCTGATTCTCCAACAAAGCTTGCAACACAATCCTCAAATGCTCTTCGTGCTCTTCCTCAGTACGCGAGTACACAAGGATATCATCAATGAACACCACAACGAACTTGTCCAGGTATTCATGAAAAACACGATTCATCATGTCCATGAAAGCAGCAGGAGCATTTGTCAGACCAAACGGCATCACAAGGAACTCATAATGCCCATACCTTGTCCTGAAAGCTCTCTTAGGCACATCCACATCCTTCACCTTCAATTGATAATACCCTGACCTCAAGTCAATCTTAGAGAACACAGCAGCTCCCCGAAATTGATCAAAGAGATCATCAATCCTCGGCAAAGGATACCGATTCTTGATAGTCAACTTGTTCAGCTGACGGTAATCAATGCACATCCTCATCGTGCCATCTTTCTTCTTCACAAACAAGACAGGAGCACCCCAAGGCGAAACACTCGGCCGGATGAAACCACGGTCAAGCAACTCTTGCAACTGCGTCTTCAGCTCCTTCAGCTCTTTAGGTGCCATTCTATAGGGAGTAATGGACACATGAGTGGTATTCTCATACAGCTCAATACCAAACTCCACCTCGCGATTAGGAGGTAAACCAGGCAACTCCTCAGGAAAAACATCAGGAAACTCCTTCACAACCCTGATATCCTGCACCCTCAGCTCCTTCGAACTAGGATTCATCACAAAAGCCAGAAAAGCTTCACAACCTTGCCTCAGCATCCTGCTCGCCTCCAAGGTAGAAACAACATTGGCAAGAAACTTCACATTCTCACCAACCACCACCACTTCATAATCATCCGCAAGCTTAAGCGAAACCCGCTTATTCTCACAATCCACAACAGCACGATGCTCAGCAAGCCAATCCATACCAAGGATCACATCAAAACCATAAAAGGGCAACTCCATAAGATCAACATGAAAGACATGCTCTTGAACAACCAAAGGACACCTTCTATAAAGCTTACGAGTCACAACAGTTTCACCAAAAGAACTAGTGACTCTAACACCAACATCCAAAGACTCAACAGGCAAACCAAGCAACTCAGCATGCTCACGAAGAATGTATGAATGCGTAGATCCAGAATCAATCAAAGAAAGCAATGACAAGGATTGCAAAGTAAAGGTACCTGCAATCACATCAGCATCATTCCTTCCCTCGCGCTGAGCATACACCCTCGCTTGGCCACCACCCTCAGGTTGAATAGCCACAACATGAGCTACACCGCGACCACCTTCCTCTCGCCTCTGAAAATTACCACGGCCGCGCCCACGACCTCTCTGCGGTGCTGCAACAGGAGCACGCTCTTGACCACCAGCCATCCTCGGACAATCACGCCTCAAATGATCAGCAGAACCACAGTTCCAACACTCATAACCAGCTGCCACCACAGGAGCTTGCACCTCCCTCCCAGCACGAGGACAGTTACGTCTCAAGTGACCACGAGAACCACAAATCCAACAAGCACTAGGGTCAGCTCTAGCATTGCCACCCCTAGCAGGTGCACCTCCACCTCTCTTAGACGAGGACTGAAACCTCTGATCACGCCCTCTCTTGTTCCGTCCACCGGAACTATACTCAGCAGTTCTCTTCCCAGAACTAGCTCCAGCAACTTAGCAGACAAACTCAGATTCATCTCAATGTCCTTCGATCGACTAACCAACACATCGAAATCATTGTACTCCGCAGCCAACATATAGGTCTTAACTTCCGTCACCAAGCCATAACGGAACCTTTCGCACCTCTCGCGCTCATCAGGTATCAGCTCCGGTGCATACTGGCTAAGACGTACGAACTGTACCTCATACTCAGCCACACTCATGCTCCCTTGGGTCAGAGACATGAATTCACGCTTCTTCTCGTCCAGATATCTAACTCCCAGATATCTCCTCTTGAACGCATGGTGAAAGAACGTCCAAGTAACATCAGCATCAGCCATACCAGAGATTGTGGTCGTCCACCAGGTATAAGCATCACCTTGCAGCAGTGACACCACACATCCCAGCTTTTGCACATCAGTGCAACTCATCTGTCCCAAGACACGCTTGGTACTCTCCAGCCATGCTTCTGACCTCTCAGCCGACATACCCCTAAACTCAGTCCCACCAAGACTGCGCAAACGTTCCAAGGGTAGTCTAGCACCAGCATCTCCCTGATGCCCAACTCCTTGAGCTCCAGCTACTGCTGCTCGAAACGCACCCGCAATAGCTTGCACCAACACAGACATGTCAGGCATCGCTTGCCCCTGACCAGCCTCAGGTCCTGCAGCTCCAGCACCAGCTGCCTCAGCTCCAGCTCTTCCCCTCTCCGCACCACCACCACCAGGTGGAGGAGGAGGTATCACAGCACTACCAGTGTGCTCATCATTCACATTCCCCTCCGGGGTCGTAGCTCTCGCGCTACTCCTTAACTCTCTACGTGGTGCCATACTTTACCATGCATAACAATACAAAATAAAACAAGTCAGGACCAGCAAGGTAAGCAAATTCCAAGTATTCAAGCTCAATTTCTTTCAAAAACAACATCATCTCTTTAGCTTTTGTTTGGCAATGGGTACCCTCATCATGCATCATCACAACATGCATCACATACACATCATCATATCATATCACTGAACATGCTTTCACTCAACAAGCATACAAACCAAACCATGCTTCAATCATGCATACACACATTCCCAATTACTCGAGAACTCAGCTCTGATACCACCAAATGTAACCCCCGTAGCCCGGTCTAGACGGTTGACCCGAACTACGAAGATTACACGGGGAAAACCAAAGTCAACCCGAAAGTCAACCTTGATTAACGACCCTTTTTTTTCTTTTTAATCTTGTCTAGATGCGCATTAACCTTAATTGTGATCATACAAACAACATACTAAAAGATCACAAACATCAGAGATCAAACAGGGACCCAATTGAACAAATTACAACTTTAGGGACCAAATTGTAAATTCTGATAAATTAAGGGACTTAACCCAAATTAAAGTTACCATCTTGAAATTAATCAGGTTTCGTGCTTCTCTGTGAAATTTCAGCTCAAAAGGACATCCACAGCTCATGCAATTGATCATACAAGATTCGGGACCAGAACGTAAACAAATCAAAACATATAACTACCATGACAGCCCCCTAACGGTCGACCGTTCCGAAACAGGCTAGCCCTGTTCCGAAACGCGGGACGTTCCGATACTGGTTCCGCAACGGGGGTCTGGTAGTGAGCATTTCGTTTCGAAACGGTGCACCCCGTTTCGGACCCCTGGGTTCATTCCAGGCACCCGTTCCGAAACGGTATGTACTGTTCCGAAACGCCTGCTCAGATTTCAGCAAACAAGCCTACCTAAACATGCAATTGACCAATCAATCATGCTTCAAACACTACCAAACTTTACCAGCATGCAATTAAACATCTTTAGGACATATAAGCATCATCAAATCAACAACATAACATCACAAGCAAAAAGCCCCAATTCAAAGGTCATGCTTCCTACACAAGCTATTCACTCAAGCATCAAACTTGCAAAACAAGCATATAAGGTTCAAACCAAAAACCAGCAACAACATCAACATTTATCATACTTAGGGAGTCTCAAACACCTCCCAAAACATATACATTGGTCCCCCATTGCCAAAACATACAAAAGCTAAATGTTTAACAAAACCTTCCATACATTGAGCTTTACTTGAACTTGTTTGCTTGCCTCCTCTTCCTGCCCTCAATGTACTCTAATGCTCTGCATTATTGAATCAAGAAAAACGAGAGAGCGTAAGCCAAAGCTTAGTGAGGAGTGCTCTTTAAAAACCATTCAATAATGCAATTAAAACCATTTATAAAACTTGCTTACAAACAACCTTTATACATGCTCAAAGCATACTTTAAATCAAGCAATATCATGCTTCCACATTTCATTTAAACAAGCATCTCATGCTTCAACATAATCATTAAAACATGCATCTCATGCATCTCAATGTACTATACATGTCATATTGGCTCAAGTGATACATTTCATTTATGAAATCAAGTTCAACAACTTTCCCCAAGGACTTTTAAACACCTTGGCCCCAAGGACTTTTAAACACCTTGGCCATGGACTTTTAAACACCATGAAAGGACCACACAAGGACTTTTAACCACCTTTGTGTCCGTAGCTTGAATTACCCCAAGGACTTTTAAACACCTTGGCCCCAAGGACTCTTAAACACTTTGGCCCCATGGACTTTTAAACACCATGGAAAGGAGCACCTAAGGACTTTTAACCACCTTAGTGTCCGCAACAAGATCCATCCAAGGACTTTTAAACACCTTGATGATCTTAGGTAACAAGGCTCACTCAAGGACTTTTAACCACCTTAGTGACCTTCACTTTTACAAACCATCACTTGCCAATACACACTTTATACATCACATAATCCACTGTTTTAAAGCATCAAACCAAGCCATTTCATCATGCATTTCAAAGCATTAAATCATCATTTAACAATGCATTAAAAACAAGGTACTCTTACCTAGAGTCACCTTCAACACATGGCTTTAAACATCAGCATAAATCATGCTAAAACATCAACAATTAACATGCTTAAACATGCTTTCAAAAACAGTAAACAAATCATGCAAAATCATCATTTTACATTGCACCAAAACATGGCCACCACTTAAAGAGAGTAATCCGAAAACTTACACTTGAGCTTAGCAAAGTTGTTTAGACTTAAACTAAGCTCCCAAAACCTTGGTTTCAAAGCCGAAAACCATTTTCACAAATCCACTCACCGATTTCCACTTTGCTTCAAGCCAAAGCACCAAATCAAGCCTCTGGATCAACAATTCTTGGATCCAAGGATGCCTCCCCTGTTTCAACACATTAAAGCAGAGGATTAATGCATCATCATGCATTAATTGCTTCAATGAAAGCATCTAAACTCGCTGCTCTCACAAAACCTCCATTTTCGGCCTCCAAAACACAACCGAAAATGCATCCGAAACACTTCTAAACAAAGCCCAGCCACAAACCAGCAAAACCTCACTTCCATTAACATCAACACACATCTAAAAACAACCTATAAACATCCTTATACCTCCAGCAACACCAGATCCACAAGATCACCACAAAAGCTACCTTAAAACACAAGCTAAACTTAGGAAATCCAACCTATCCGGGATTGCATCAATCAAGACTCATTTCCACATCAATTTAATGATCATTTAACATCAAAAACACTCCTCAAAACACAGATTTAACAGATCAAACGAAAATCATGTGAAATCATCAAAATCTTGCATAATTAGCCAAGATCCATAAATCAACCTTAAAACCATTAATCAATTATCAAATTAGGATTGAAAACTTTAGGAATTTCATTAAAGAACTTGAAGTTCAGAGGAGAAGGACGTTCTTACCTCCAAACTTGAGTTTCTCCTCTTTTTGGAATTGAAAAGCTTGAAGAAACTAGAAGCAATTGAAGAGGTTTTGAAGACACAATGATTTGCAATCAATTGAGAGTTGAAAGAAGGATTTTAGGTGAGAAAATCAGAATGAGATCTCTGGAAATTGAGTGTTTGGGTTGAGAGAAAAAGATAGAAAGAAAATAGGTAGTTAAATGAGAAAATGGCTAAAATGAATTTTCCCTCCTTTTGTTTACTTTAAAAATCAGAATTATGTGTTAAAATATCTTAGAAAAATCTGGAGAAACTCCCTTTGGGTAAATAGCTCCTTAAAGATTCAAAGTTTCAACCCTTTATAAAATAGCCACCAAACTTTCAAAAATTACATTTTGGTCACTAGCCAAAATGTCACACTTCCGAAACCCATTTTCCAAAATTGATTTCACAGTTCACTTAATTATAGTAAAAGATGATTTTAGAACATTTTTCCATATTTTTAATGCAACCCGAACTAGGCTTTCCTAATTTAACCTCTTACGATTCGAACAGCACTTTGACCAACCGGTCAACGCCCAAGACTTCCAAGCCCAAAACCGGGGCGTTACAACTCTCCCCCCCTTAAGAAATTTCGTCCTCGAAATTTACCTGAAGGAAAGAGATAAGGAAACTGCTTCAGCATATCATCCTTCCGCTCCCACGTGGCTTCCTCAACACCTCGATGCTTCCACAGCACCTTTACCAACTCAATGGTCTTGCCACGAAGAACCTTGCTATCTGAATCCAGAACCTTCACCGGTTCCTCATCATAGGTCAAATCCGGATTCAATTCCACTTCCTCCACAGGCAACACATGCGAAGGATCAGATCTATACCTCCGGAGCATAGAAACATGGAACACATCATGAATCCTCTCCAGCTCCTGAGGTAACCTCAACCGATACGCAACAGGACCCACACGCTCAACAACCTCATACGGTCCAATGTATCTAGGGCTCAGCTTACCCTTCCGACCAAACCTCATCACCTTCTTCCAAGGCGAAACCTTCAAAAACACGCGATCACCCACCGCAAACTCTATCTCCTTACGCTTCAAATCTGCGTAAGACTTCTGCCGATCAGAAGCAGCCTTCAACCGCTCACAAATGAGCTTCACCTTCTCGGTAGTCCCTTTCAACAAAGCAGGCATCGAAACCAACTTTTGACCAGTTTCAGCCCAACACAGAGGAGTCCTACACTTCCTCCCATACAGAGCCTCATAAGGTGCCATCTGTATACTCGCCTGATAACTGTTGTTGTAAGCGAACTCAACCAAAGGCAGATGCTTCTCCCAAGAACCTTGGAACTCCATCACGCAGCATCTCAACATATCCTCCAAAATATGAATAACCCGCTCAGACTGGCCATCCGACTGAGGATGATAGGATGTACTGAAATGCAACCTTGTACCCAGAGCTTGATGCAAACACTGCCAAAAACGCGATGTGAACCTCGGATCCCTATCCGACACGATCGACTTAGGCACACCATGCAACCTCACAACCTCAGCAATGTACAGCTCTGCCAGCTTATCCAAAGAAAACGTAGTATGCACAGGCAAGAAATGCGCACACTTCGTCAGGCGATCCACAATCACCCAAACAGAATTCTTCTTCGACGGAGACAAAGGCAAACCAGATACAAAATCCATGGTAACCCTCTCCCACTTCCATTCAGGGATTTTCAACGGTTGCAACAAACCAGAAGGAACCTGATGTTCAGCCTTAACTCGCTGACACACCAAACACTTGCTCATGAACTCTGCCACATCCTTCTTCAAACCTACCCAATAGTACTCATCACGAAGATCGCGATACATCTTTGTACTACCAGGATGCATAGCAAAAGGACTGCTATGACCTTCAGCCAGAATAGCACGCCTCAACTCAGCATCTGCAGGCACTACTATCCGACTACCAAAACACAACACCCCATCCTCATTAAAGCAGAAATCCGAAGGCCTACCCTCCGCGATATCCTGAACATGAGACACCAAGGAATCATCCAACAACTGCTTATCCTTGATCAACTGAACCAACGACGGTTTCACTTGCAACTCAGCAACAAGACCACCATCCTGCGATATACTCAAGCTAGCAAACATAGCTCTCAGCTCAACAGCTACCTTCCTACTCAAGGCATCCGCAACAACATTGGCCTTTCCGGGATGATACTCTATCGTCAGATCATAATCCTTGAGCAACTCCAACCAACGTCGCTGCCTGAGATTCAACTCCTTCTGAAACATCAGATACTTCAAACTCTTGTGATCCGTGTACACAGTACACTTCTCACCATACAGATAATGCCTCCAGATCTTCAGAGCAAAAACCACTGCAGCCAACTCAATATCATGCGTAGGATAATTGCGCTCATGCACCTTCAACTGTCGCGACGCATAAGCCACAACCTTACCCTCTTGCATCAGCACACACCCCAAACCTACATAGGATGCATCACTGTAGACTACAAACTCTTTCCCTGATTCAGGCTGAATCAAGATAGGAGCTTGAGTCAAAGCCATCTTCAACTTCTCAAAAGCTTGCTGCCTCGCTTCTGTCCACTCATACTTAACATCTTTCTGCAGCAACTTTGTCAAAGGAGCAGCAATCTTGGAAAAACCATCCACAAACCTTCGGTAGTATCCTGCCAAACCAAGGAAACTACGAACCTACTGAACAGACTTAGGAACTTTCCAATTCATCACTGCTTCAATCTTCTGAGGATCAACACGAATCCCCTCAGCTGAGACCACATGCCCAAGAAAAACCACCTCTCTAAGCCAGAACTCACACTTGCTCAGCTTAGCATAAAGCTGATTCTCCAACAAAGCTTGCAACACAATCCTCAAATGCTCTTCGTGCTCTTCCTCAGTACGCGAGTACACAAGGATATCATCAATGAACACCACAACGAACTTGTCCAGGTATTCATGAAAAACACGATTCATCATGTCCATGAAAGCAGCAGGAGCATTTGTCAGACCAAACGGCATCACAAGGAACTCATAATGCCCATACCTTGTCCTGAAAGCTCTCTTAGGCACATCCACATCCTTCACCTTCAATTGATAATACCCTGACCTCAAGTCAATCTTAGAGAACACATCAGCTCCCCAAAATTGATCAAAGAGATCATCAATCCTCGGCAAAGGATACCGATTCTTGATAGTCAACTTGTTCAGCTGACGGTAATCAATGCACATCCTCATCGTGCCATCTTTCTTCTTCACAAACAAGACAGGAGCACCCCAAGGCGAAACACTCGGCCGGATGAAACCACGGTCAAGCAACTCTTGCAACTGCGTCTTCAGCTCCTTCAGCTCTTTAGGTGCCATTCTATAGGGAGTAATGGACACATGAGTGGTATTCTCATACAGCTCAATACCAAACTCCACCTCGCGATTAGGAGGTAAACCAGGCAACTCCTCAGGAAAAACATCAGGAAACTCCTTCACAACCCTGATATCCTGCACCCTCAGCTCCTTCGAACTAGGATTCATCACAAAAGCCAGAAAAGCTTCACAACCTTGCCTCAGCATCCTGCTCGCCTCCAAGGTAGAAACAACATTGGCAAGAAACTTCACATTCTCACCAACCACCACCACTTCATAATCATCCGCAAGCTTAAGCGAAACCCGCTTATTCTCACAATCCACAACAGCACGATGCTCAGCAAGCCAATCCATACCAAGGATCACATCAAAACCATAAAAGGGCAACTCCATAAGATCAACATGAAAGACATGCTCTTGAACAACCAAAGGACACCTTCTATAAAGCTTACGAGTCACAACAGTTTCACCAAAAGAACTAGTGACTCTAACACCAACATCCAAAGACTCAACAGGCAAACCAAGCAACTCAGCATGCTCACGAAGAATGTATGAATGCGTAGATCCAGAATCAATCAAAGAAAGCAATGACAAGGATTGCAAAGTAAAGGTACCTGCAATCACATCAGCATCATTCCTTCCCTCGCGCTAAGCATACACCCTCGCTTGGCCACCACCCTCAGGTTGAATAGCCACAACATGAGCTACACCGCGACCACCTTCCTCTCGCCTCTGAAAATTACCACGGCCGCGCCCACGACCTCTCTGCGGTGCTGCAACAGGAGCACGCTCTTGACCACCAGCCATCCTCGGACAATCACGCCTCAAATGATCAGCAGAACCACAGTTCCAACACTCATAACCAGCTGCCACCACAGGAGCTTGCACCTTCCTCCCAGCACGAGGACAGTTACGTCTCAAGTGACCACGAGAACCACAAATCCAACAAGCACTAGGGTCAGCTCTAGCATTGCCACCCCTAGCAGGTGCACCTCCACCTCTCTTAGACGAGGACTGAAACCTCTGATCACGCCCTCTCTTGTTCCGTCCACCGGAACTATACTCAGCAGTTCTCTTCCCAGAACTAGCTCCAGCACCTTTAGCAGACAAACTCAGATTCATCTCAATGTCCTTCGATCGACTAACCAACACATCGAAATCATTGTACTCCGCAGCCAACATATAGGTCTTAACTTCCGTCACCAAGCCATAACGGAACCTTTCGCACCTCTCGCGCTCATCAGGTATCAGCTCCGGTGCATACTGGCTAAGACGTACGAACTGTACCTCATACTCAGCCACACTCATGCTCCCTTGGGTCAGAGACATGAATTCACGCTTCTTCTCGTCCAGATATCTAACTCCCAGATATCTCCTCTTGAACGCATGGTGAAAGAACGTCCAAGTAACATCAGCATCAGCCATACCAGAGATTGTGGTCGTCCACCAGGTATAAGCATCACCTTGCAGCAGTGACACCACACATCCCAGCTTTTGCACATCAGTGCAACTCATCTGTCCCAAGACACGCTTGGTACTCTCCAGCCATGCTTCTGACCTCTCAGCCGACATACCCCTAAACTCAGTCCCACCAAGACTGCGCAAACGTTCCAAGGGTAGTCTAGCACCAGCATCTCCCTGATGCCCAACTCCTTGAGCTCCAGCTACTGCTGCTCGAAACGCACCCGCAATAGCTTGCACCAACACAGACATGTCAGGCATCGCTTGCCCCTGACCAGCCTCAGGTCCTGCAGCTCCAGCACCAGCTGCCTCAGCTCCAGCTCTTCCCCTCTCCGCACCACCACCACCAGGTGGAGGAGGAGGTATCACAGCACTACCAGTGTGCTCATCATTCACATTCCCCTCCGGGGTCGTAGCTCTCGCGCTACTCCTTAACTCTCTACGTGGTGCCATACTTTACCATGCATAACAATACAAAATAAAACAAGTCAGGACCAGCAAGGTAAGCAAATTCCAAGTATTCAAGCTCAATTTCTTTCAAAAACAACATCATCTCTTTAGCTTTTGTTTGGCAATGGGTACCCTCATCATGCATCATCACAACATGCATCACATACACATCATCATATCATATCACTGAACATGCTTTCACTCAACAAGCATACAAACCAAACCATGCTTCAATCATGCATACACACATTCCCAATTACTCGAGAACTCAGCTCTGATACCACCAAATGTAACCCCCGTAGCCCGGTCTAGACGGTTGACCCGAACTACGAAGATTACACGGGGAAAACCAAAGTCAACCCGAAAGTCAACCTTGATTAACGACCCTTTTTTTCTTTTTAATCTTGTCTAGATGCGCATTAACCTTAATTGTGATCATACAAACAACATACTAAAAGATCACAAACATCAGAGATCAAACAGGGACCCAATTGAACAAATTACAACTTTAGGGACCAAATTGTAAATTCTGATAAATTAAGGGACTTAACCCAAATTAAAGTTACCATCTTGAAATTAATCAGGTTTCATGCTTCTCTGTGAAATTTCAGCTCAAAAGGACATCCACAGCTCATGCAATTGATCATACAAGATTCGGGACCAAAACGTAAACAAATCAAAACATATAACTACCATGACAGCCCCCTAACGGTCGACCGTTCCGAAACAGGCTAGCCCTGTTCCGAAACGCGGGACGTTCCGATACTGGTTCCGCAACGGGGGTCTGGCAGTGAGCATTTCGTTTCGAAACGGTGCACCCCGTTTCGGACCCCTGGGTTCATTCCAGGCACCCGTTCCGAAACGGTATGTACTGTTCCGAAACGACTGCTCAGATTTCAGCAAACAAGCCTACCTAAACATGCAATTGACCAATCAATCATGCTTCAAACACTACCAAACTTTACCAGCATGCAATTAAACATCTTTAGGAGCATTTCAACACAATTATATTGCAAAACGGAAATTTATGTACTTTTTACTCAGTTAAAATTCCAAAGGGTCCATTGAAAGGCCCATTTCGACCCGCTCGTCCGAAACCTCTACAAAAAGGACTGCAAAACAAGTTTTAATCAAATTTTAGGAGTTCATGTAATTGATTAGGAGCTTTTCAACACAATTATATTGCAAAACCTCAATTTTTGTACTTTTTACTTAGTTAAAATTCCAACGGGTCCATTGAAAGGCCCATTTCGACCCTTCGTGCGAAACCTCTAAAAAAAGGACTGCAAAACAAGTTTTAATCAAAATTTAGGTGTTCATGTAATTGATTAGGAGCTTTTCAACACAATTATATTGCAAAACCTCAATTTCTGTACTTTTTACTCAGTTAAAATTCCAACGGGTCCATTAAAAGGCCCATTTAGACCTGCTCGTCCGAAACCTCTACAAAAAGGGCCGCAAAAATGTTTTATTCGAATATTAGGAGTTCAAATAATTTATTAGAAGCTTTTAAACACAATTATATTGCAAAACCTCAATTTCTGTACTTTTTACTCAGTTAAAATTCCAACGGGTCCATAGAAAGGCCCATTTAGACCTGCTCGTCCGAAACCTCTACAAAAAGGACCGCAAAAATGTTTTATTCAAATATTAGGAGTTCAAGTAATTGATTAGAAGCTTTTAAAAACAATTATAATGAAAAACCTCAATTTCTGTACTTTTTACTCAGTTAAAATTCCAACGGGTCCATTAAAAGGCCCATTTCGACCCGCTCGTCCGAAACCTCTACAAAAAGGACTGCAAAACAAGTTTTAATCAAATTTTAGGAGTTCATGTAATTGATTAGGAGCTTTTCAACACAAGTATATTGCAAAACCTCAATTTATGTACTTTTTATTTAGTTAAAATTCCAACGGGTCCATTGAAAGGCCCATTTCGACCCGCTCGTCCGAAACCTTTACAAAAGGGACCGCAAAACAAGTTTTAATCAAATTTTGGGAATTCATGTAATTGATTAGGAGCTTTTCAACACAATTATATTGAAAAACCGCAATTTCTGTACTTTTTACTCAGTTAAAATTCCAACGGGTCCATTGAAAGGCCCATTTCGACCTGCTCGTTCGAAACCTCTACAAAAAGGAACGCAAAACAAGTTTTAATCAAATATTAGGAGTTCAAATAATTGATTAGGAGCTTTTCAAAACAATTATATTGCAAAACCGCAATTTCTGTACTTTTTACTCAGTTAAAATTCCAACGGGTCCATTGAAAGGCCCATTAGACTTGCTCGTCTGAAACCTCTACAAAAAGGACCGCAAAACAATTTTTAATCAAATATTAGGAATTCATGTAATTCATTAGGAGCATTTCAACACAATTATATTGCAAAACGGAAATTTATGTACTTTTTACTCAGTTAAAATTCCAACGGGTCCATTGAAAGGCCCATTAGACTTGCTCGTCTGAAACCTCTACAAAAAGGACCGCAAAACAATTTTTAATCAAATATTAGGAGTTCAAATAATTGATTAGGAGCTTTTCAACACAATTAAATTGCAAAACCGCAATTTTTGTACTTTTTACTCAGTTAAAATTCCAACGGGTCCATTGAAAGGCCCATTTCAACCCGCTCGTCTGAAACCTCTACAAAAAGGATTGTAAAACGAGTTTTAATCAAATTTTAGGAGTTCATGTAATTGATTAGGAGCTTTTCAACACAATTATATTGCAAAACCTCAATTTCTGTACTTTTTACTCAATTAAAATTCCAACGGGTCCATTGAAAGGCCCATTTAGACCTGCTCGTCCGAAACCTCTACAAAAAGGACCGCAAAAATGTTTTATTCAAATTTTAGGAGTTCATGTAATTGATTAGGAGCTTTTCAACACAATTATATTGCAAAACCTCAATTTCTGTACTTTTTACTCATTTAAAATTCCAACGGGTCCATTGAAAGGCCCATTTAGACCTGCTCGTCCGAAACCTCTACAAAAAGGACCGCAAAACAAGTTTTAATCAAATTTTAGGAATTCATGTATTGATTAGGAGCTTTTCAACACAATTATATTGAAAAACCGTAATTTCTGTACTTTTTACTCAGTTAAAATTCCAATGGGTCAATTGAAAGGCCCATTTCGACCAACTCGTCCGAAACCTTACAAAAAGGAACGCAAAACATGTTTTAATTAAATATTAGGAGTTTAAGTTTTGATTAGGAGCTTTTTAAAAAAATTATATTGGAAAACCGCAATTTCTGTACTTTTTACTCAGTTAAAATTCCAACGGGTCCATTGAAAGGCCCATTTCGACCCGCTCGTCCAAAACCTCTACAAAAAGGACTGCAAAACAAGTTAATCAAATTTTAGGAGTTCATGTAATTGATTAGGAGCTTTTCAACACAATTATATTGCAAAACCTCAATTTCTGTACTTTTTTACTCAGTTGAAAATCCAACGGGTCCATTGAAAGGCCCATTTAGACCTGCTCGTCCGAAACCTCTACAAAAAGGACCACAAACCAAGTTTTAATCAAATATTAGGAGTTCAAATAATTGATTAGGAGCTTTTCAACACAATTATATTGCAATACCTCAATTTCTGCACTTTTTACTCATTTAAAATTCCAACGGGTACATTGAAAGGCCCATTTCGACCCGCTCGTCCGAAACCTCTACAAAAAGGACCGCAAAACAAGTTTTAAACAAATTTTAGGAATTCATGTAATTGATTAGTAGCTTTTCAACACAATTATATTGAAAAACCACAATTTCTGTACTTTTTACTCAGTTAAAATTCCAATGGATCCATTGAAAGGCCCATTTTGACCTGCTCGTCCGAAACCTCTACAAAAAGGAACGCAAAACAAGTTTTAATCAAATATTAGGAGTTCAAATAATTGATTATGAGCTTTTCAAAACAATTATATTGGAAAACGGCAATATCTGTACTTTTTACTCAGTTAAAATTCCAACGGGTCCATTGAAAGGCCCATTTCGACCCGCTCGTCCGAAACCTCTACAAAAAGGACTGCAAAACAAGTTTTAATCAAATATTAGGAGTTCATGTAATTGATTAGGAGCTTTTCAACACAAGTATATTGCAAAACCTCAATTTCTGTACTTTTTACTCAGTTAAAATTCCAACGGGTCCATTGAAAGGCCCATTTAGACATGCTCGTCCGAAACCTCTACAAAAATGACCGCAAAACAAGTTTTAATCTAATATTAGGAGTTCAAATAATTGATTAGGAGCTTTTCAACACAATTATACTGCAAAACAACAATTTTCTGTACTTTTTACTCAGTTAAAATTCCAACGGGTCCATTGAAAGGCCCATTTGGACCCGCTCGTCCGAAACCTCTACAAAAAGGACTGCAAAACAAGTTTTAATCAAATAGTAGGAGTTCATGTAATTGATTAGGAGCTTTTCAACACAATTATATTGCAAAACCTTAATTTCTGTACTTTTTACTTAGTTAAAATTCCAACGGGTCCATTGAATGGCCCATTTAGACCCGCTCGTCCGAAACCTCTACAAAAAGGACCGCAAAACAAGTTTTAATCAAATTTTAGGAATTCATGTAATTGATTAGGAGCTTTTCAACACAATTATATTGAAAACCCGCAATTTCTGTACTTTTTACTCAGTTAAAATTCCAACGGGTCCATTGAAAGGCCCATTTCGACCTACTTCTCCGAAACCTCTACAAAAAGGACCGCAAAACAAGTTTTAATCAAATATTAGGAGTTCAAATAATTGATTAGGAGCTTTTCAAAACAATTATATTGCAAAACCGCAATTTTTGTACTTTTTACTCAGTTAAAATTCCAACGGGTCCATTGAAAGGCCCATTTCGACCTGCTCGTCCGAAACCTCTACAAAAAGGACTGCAAAACAAGTTTTAATCAAATTTTAGGAGTTCATGTAATTGATTAGGAGCTTTTCAACACAATTATATTGCAAAACCTCAATTTCTGTACTTTTTACTCAGTTAAAATTCCAACGGGTCCATTGAAAGGCCCATTTCGACCCGCTCGTCCAAAACCTCTACAAAAAGGACTGCAAAACAAGTTAATCAAATTTTAGGAGTTCATGTAATTGATTAGGAGCTTTTCAACACAATTATATTGCAAAACCTCAATTTCTGTACTTTTTACTCAGTTGAAAATCCAATGGGTCCATTGAAAGGCCCATTTAGACCTACTCGTCCGAAACCTCTACAAAAAGGACCACAAACCAAGTTTTAATCAAATATTAGGAGTTCAAATAATTGATTAGGAGCTTTTCAACACAATTATATTGCAATACCTCAATTTCTGCACTTTTTACTCATTTAAAATTCCAACGGGTCCATTGAAAGGCCCATTTCGACCTGCTCGTCCGAAACCTCTACAAAAAGGACCGCAAAACAAGTTTTAATCAAATTTTATGAATTCATGTAATTGATTAGTAGCTTTTCAACACAATTATATTGAAAAACCGCAATTTCTGTACTTTTTACTAAGTTAAAATTCCAACGGGTCCATTGAAAGGCCCATTTCGACCTGCTCGTCCGTAACCTCTATAAAAAGGAACGCAAAACAAGTTTTAATCAAATATTAGGAGTTCAAATAATTGATTAGGAGCTTTTCAAAACAATTATATTGGAAAACCGCAATATCTGTACTTTTTACTCAGTTAAAATTCCAACGGGTCCATTGAAAGGCCCATTTCGACCCGCTCGTCCGAAACCTCTACAAAAAGGACTGCAAAACAAGTTTTAATCAAATATTAGGAGTTCATGTAATTGATTAGTAGCTTTTCAACACAAGTATATTGCAAAACCTCAATTTCTGTACTTTTTACTCAGTTAAAATTCCAACGGGTCCATTGAAAGGCCCATTTAGACATGCTCCTAAGAAACCTCTACAAAAAGGACCGCAAAACAAGTTTTAATCAAATATTAGGAGTTCAAATAATGGATTAGGAGCTTTTCAACACAATTATATTGCAAAATCGCAATTTCTGTACTTCTTACTCAGTTAAAATTCCAACGGGTCCATTGAAAGGCCCATTTCGACCCGCTCGTCCGAAACCTCTACAAAAAGGACTGCAAAACAAGTTTTAGTCAAATATTAGGAGTTCATGTAATTGATTAGGAGCTTTTCAACACAATTATATTGCAAAACCTCAATTTCTGTACTTTTTACTTAGTTAAAATTCCAACGGGTCCATTGAATGGCCCATTTAGACCCGCTCGTCCGAAACCTCTACAAAAAGGACCGAAAAACAAGTTATAATCAAATTTTAGGAATTCATGTAATTGATTAGGAGCTTTTCAACACAATTATATTGAAAAACCGCAATTTCTGTACTTTTAACTCAATTAAAATTCCAACGGGTCCATTGAAAGGCCCATTTCGACCTGCTTGTCCGAAACCTCTACAAAAAGGACCGCAGAACAAGTTTTAATCAAATATTAGGAGTTCAAATAATTTATTAGGAGCTTTTCAAAACAATTATATTGCAAAACCGCAATTTCTGTACTTTTTACTCAGTTAAAATTCCAACGGGTCCATTGAAAGGCCCATTTCGACCTTCTCGTCCGAAACCTCTACAAAAAGGACTGCAAAACAAGTTTTAATCAAATTTTAGGAGTTCATGTAATTGATTAGTAGCTTTTCAACACAATTATATTGAAAAACCGCAATTTCTGTACTTTTTACTCAGTTAAAATTTCAACGGGTCCATTGAAAGGCCCATTTCGACCTGCTCGTCCGAAACCTCTACAAAAAGAAACGCAAAACAAGTTTTAATCAAATATTAGGAGTTCAAATAATTGATTAGGAGCTTTTCAAAACAATTAGATTGGAAAACCGCAATATCTGTACTTTTTACTTAGTTAAAATTCCAACGGGTCCATTGAAAGGCCCATTTCGACCCGCTCGTCCGAAACCTCTACAAAAAGGACTGCAAAACAAGTTTTAATCAAATATTAGGAGTTCATGTAATTGATTAGGAGCTTTTCAACACAAGTATATTGCAAACCTCAATTTCTGTACTTTTTACTCAGTTAAAATTCCAACGGGTCCATTGAAAGGCCCATTTAGACATGCTCGTCCGAAACCTCTACAAAAAGGACCGCAAAACAAGTTTTAATCAAATATTAGGAGTTCAAATCATTGTTTAGGAGCTTTTCAACACAATTATATTGCAAAACCGCAATTTCTGTACTTTTTACTCAGTTAAAATTCCAACGGGTCCATTGAAAGGCCCATTTCGACCCGCTCGTACGAAACCTCTATAAAAAGGACTGCAAAACAAGTTTTAATCAAATATTAGGAGTTCATGTAATTGATTAGGAGCTTTTCAACACAATTATATTGCAAAACCTCAATTTCTGTACTTTTTACTTAGTTAAAATTCCAACGGGTCCATTGAATGGCCCATTTAGACCCGCTCGTCCGAAACCTCTACAAAAAGGACCGCAAAACAAGTTTTAATCAAAGTTTAGGAATTCATGAAATTGATTAGGAGCTTTTCAACACAATTATATTGAAAAACCGCAATTTTTGTACTTTTTACTCAGTTAAAATTTCAACGGGTCCATTGAAAGGCCCATTTCGACCTGCTTGTCCGAAACCTCTACAAAAAGGACCGCAAAACAAGTTTTAATCAAATATTAGGAGTTCAAATAATTGATTAGGAGCTTTTCAAAACAATTATATTGCAAAACCGCAATTTCTGTACTTTTTACTCAGTTAAAATTCCAACGGGTCCATTGAAAGGCCCATTTCGACCCGCTCGTCCGAAACCTCTACAAAAAGGACTGCAAAACAAGTTTTAATCAAATTTTAGGAGTTCATGTAATTGATTAGGAGCTTTTCAACACAATTATATAGCAAAACCTCAATTTCTGCACTTTTTACTCAGTTAAAATTCCAACGGGTCCATTGAAAGGCCCATTTCGACCCGCTCGTGCGAAACCTCTAAAAAAAGGAATGCAAAACAAGTTTTAATCAAAATTTAGGTGTTCATGTAATTGATTAGGAGCTTTTCAACACAATTATATTGCAAAACCTCAATTTCTGTACTTTTTACTTAGTTAAAATTCCAACGGGTCCATTGAATGGCCCATTTAGACCCGCTCGTCCGAAACCTCTACAAAAAGGACCGAAAAACAAGTTATAATCAAATTTTAGGAATTCATGTAATTGATTAGGAGCTTTTCAACACAATTATATTGAAAAACCGCAATTTCTGTACTTTTAACTCAATTAAAATTCCAACGGGTCCATTGAAAGGCCCATTTCGACCTGCTTGTCCGAAACCTCTACAAAAAGGACCGCAGAACAAGTTTTAATCAAATATTAGGAGTTCAAATAATTTATTAGGAGCTTTTCAAAACAATTATATTGCAAAACCGCAATTTCTGTACTTTTTACTCAGTTAAAATTCCAACGGGTCCATTGAAAGGCCCATTTCGACCTTCTCGTCCGAAACCTCTACAAAAAGGACTGCAAAACAAGTTTTAATCAAATTTTAGGAGTTCATGTAATTGATTAGTAGCTTTTCAACACAATTATATTGAAAAACCGCAATTTCTGTACTTTTTACTCAGTTAAAATTTCAACGGGTCCATTGAAAGGCCCATTTCGACCTGCTCGTCCGAAACCTCTACAAAAAGAAACGCAAAACAAGTTTTAATCAAATATTAGGAGTTCAAATAATTGATTAGGAGCTTTTCAAAACAATTAGATTGGAAAACCGCAATATCTGTACTTTTTACTTAGTTAAAATTCCAACGGGTCCATTGAAAGGCCCATTTCGACCCGCTCGTCCGAAACCTCTACAAAAAGGACTGCAAAACAAGTTTTAATCAAATATTAGGAGTTCATGTAATTGATTAGGAGCTTTTCAACACAAGTATATTGCAAACCTCAATTTCTGTACTTTTTACTCAGTTAAAATTCCAACGGGTCCATTGAAAGGCCCATTTAGACATGCTCGTCCGAAACCTCTACAAAAAGGACCGCAAAACAAGTTTTAATCAAATATTAGGAGTTCAAATCATTGTTTAGGAGCTTTTCAACACAATTATATTGCAAAACCGCAATTTCTGTACTTTTTACTCAGTTAAAATTCCAACGGGTCCATTGAAAGGCCCATTTCGACCCGCTCGTACGAAACCTCTATAAAAAGGACTGCAAAACAAGTTTTAATCAAATATTAGGAGTTCATGTAATTGATTAGGAGCTTTTCAACACAATTATATTGCAAAACCTCAATTTCTGTACTTTTTACTTAGTTAAAATTCCAACGGGTCCATTGAATGGCCCATTTAGACCCGCTCGTCCGAAACCTCTACAAAAAGGACCGCAAAACAAGTTTTAATCAAAGTTTAGGAATTCATGAAATTGATTAGGAGCTTTTCAACACAATTATATTGAAAAACCGCAATTTTTGTACTTTTTACTCAGTTAAAATTTCAACGGGTCCATTGAAAGGCCCATTTCGACCTGCTTGTCCGAAACCTCTACAAAAAGGACCGCAAAACAAGTTTTAATCAAATATTAGGAGTTCAAATAATTGATTAGGAGCTTTTCAAAACAATTATATTGCAAAACCGCAATTTCTGTACTTTTTACTCAGTTAAAATTCCAACGGGTCCATTGAAAGGCCCATTTCGACCCGCTCGTCCGAAACCTCTACAAAAAGGACTGCAAAACAAGTTTTAATCAAATTTTAGGAGTTCATGTAATTGATTAGGAGCTTTTCAACACAATTATATAGCAAAACCTCAATTTCTGCACTTTTTACTCAGTTAAAATTCCAACGGGTCCATTGAAAGGCCCATTTCGACCCGCTCGTGCGAAACCTCTAAAAAAAGGAATGCAAAACAAGTTTTAATCAAAATTTAGGTGTTCATGTAATTGATTAGGAGCTTTTCAACACAATTATATTGCAAAACCTCAATTTCTGTACTTTTTACTCAGTTAAAATTCCAACGGGTCCATTGAAAGGCCCATTTCGACCAACTCGTCCGAAACCTTACAAAAAGGAACGCAAAACATGTTTTAATCAAATATTAGGAGTTCAAGTTTTGATTAGGAGCTTTTTAAAAAAATTATATTGGAAAACCGCAATTTCTGTACTTTTTACTCTGTTAAAATTCCAACGGGTCCATTGAAAGGCCCATTTCGACCCGCTCGTCCGAAACCTCTACAAAAAGGACTGCAAAACAAGTTTTAATCAAATTTTAGGAATTCATGTAATTTTTTGATCAGCAACATGATTTTATTTTATTGATAAATCATGTAAAAACCAATGCACCGGCCTCATTAAAAACCCCCCTAATCCTAAATGGGGGAAAAGAGTACCCGTGCATGTGGTACAACGATGGATTCCAAGAGGCTAAAAACCGAACAAACTCAATACATCCATACCCAATTAGTGCGCATTACACCATTCTTAGCTAAGGCATCCGCAATACAATTGGCCTCTCGAAAAATCTTATTAAAACAAATAAAAGGCATCGCTTCCCAAGCATCGTCGATTTGATGAAGCCAATTGTCCAACCTCCACGGCCTGCGCTCCACTTCTAACACCCAAGAAAGTGCAACGGCTGAATCCGATTCAATCACAATCGAATGCACGCCCTCACAATCGATCTCCCGCACCATTCTCATAGCATATGTTATCGCTTGCACTTCAGCCATATTGGAATCCTCAATCCCGATAGGCCCTGAAAAAAACGCAACTATCTTGCTGTTCCCATCACGAAGTAATTTCTGTACTTTTTACTCAGTTAAAATTCCAACGGGTCCATTGAAAGGCCCATTTAGACCTGCTCGTCCGAAACCTCTACAAAAAGGACCGCAAAAATATTTTATTCAAATATTAGGAGTTCAAGTAATTGATTAAAAGCTTTTAAAAACAATTATATTGAAAAACCTCAATTTCTGTACTTTTTACTCAGTTAAAATTCCAGCGGGTCCATTGAAAGGCCCATTTCGACCCGCTCGTCCGAAACCTCTACAAAAAGGACTGCAAAACAAGTTTTAATCAAATTTTAGGAGTTCATGTAATTGATTAGGAGCTTTTCAACACAAGTATATTGCAAAACCTCAATTTATGTACTTTTTATTTAGTTAAAATTCCAACGGGTCCATTGAAAAGCCCATTTCGACCCGCTCGTCCCAAACCTTTACAAAAAGGACCGCAAAACAAGTTTTAATCAAATTTCGGGAATTCATGTAATTGATTAGGAGCTTTTCAACACAATTATATTGAAAACCCGCAATTTCTGTACATTTTACTCAGTTAAAATTCCAACGGGTCCATTGAAAGGCCCATTTCGACCTGCTCGTCCGAAACCTCTACAAAAAGGAACGCAAAACAAGTTTTAATCAAATATTAGGAGTTCAAATAATTGATTAGGAGCTTTTCAAAAAAATTATATTGCAAAACCGCAATTTCTGTACTTTTTACTCAATTAAAATTCCAACGGGTCCATTGAAAGGCCCATTTAGACCCGCTCGTCCGAAACCTCAACAAAAAGGACTGCAAAACAAGTTTTAATCAAATATTAGGAATTCATGTAATTCATTAGTGGCATTTCAACACATATATATTGCAAAACGGAAATTTATGTACTTTTTACTCTGTTAAAATTCCAACGGGTCCACTGAAAGGCCCATTAGACTTGCTCGTCCGAAACCTCTACAAAAAGGACGGCAAAACAATTTTTAATCAAATATTAGGAGTTCAAATAATTGATTAGGAGCTTTTCAACACAATTAAATTGCAAAACCGCAATTTTTGTACTTTTTACTCAGTTAAAATTCCAACGGGTCCATTGAAAGGCCCATTTCAACCCGCTTGTCCGAAACCTCTACAAAAAGGACTGTAAAACAAGTTTTAATCAAATTTTAGGAGTTCATGTAATTGATTAGGAGCTTTTCAACACAATTATATTGCAAAACCTCAATTTCTGTACTTTTTACTCAATTAAAATTCCAACGGGTCCATTGAAAGGCCCATTTAGACCTGCTCGTCCGAAACCTCTACAAAAAGGACCGCAAAAATGTTTTATTCAAATATTAGGTATTCATGTAATTGATTAGGAGCTTTTCAACACAATTATATTGAAAAACCGCAATTTATGTACTTTTTACTCAGTTAAAATTCCAACGGGTCCATTGAAAGGCCCATTTCGACCCGCTCGTCCGAAACTTCTACAAAAAGGACTGCAAAACAATTTTGAATCAAATTTTAGGAGTTCATGTAATTGATTAGGAGCTTTTCAACACAATTATATTGGAAAACCTCAATTTCTGTACTTTTTACTCAGTTAAAATTCCAATGGGTCCATTGAAAGGCCCATTTAGACCTGCTCGTCCGAAACCTCTACAAAAAGGACCGCAAAAATGTTTTATTAAAATATTAGGAGTTCAAATAATTGATTAGGAGCTTTTCAACACAATTATATTGCAAAACGGAAATTTCTGTACTTTTTACTCAGTTAAAATTCCAACGGGTCCATTGAAAGGCCCATTAGACTTGCTCGTCCGAAACCTCAACAAAAAGGACTACAAAACAAGTTTTAATCAAATTTTAGGAGTTCATGTAATTCATTACGAGCTTTTCAACACAATTATATTGCAAAACCTCAATTTCTGCACTTTTTACTCATTTAAAATTCCAACGGGTCCATTGAAAGGCCCATTTAGACCTGCTCGTCCGAAACCTCTACAAAAAGGACCGCAAAACAAGTTTTAATCAAATTTTAGGAGTTCATGTAATTCATTAGGAGCTTTTCAACACAATTATATTGCAAAACCTCAATTTCTGTACTTTTTACTCATTTAAAATTCCAACGGGTCCATTGAAAGGCCCATTTAGACCTGCTCGTCCGAAACCTCTACAAAAAGGACTACAAAACAAGTTTTAATCAAATTTTAGGAGTTCATGTAATTGATTAGGAGCTTTTCAACACAATTATATTGCGAAACCACAATTTCTGTACTTTTTACTCAGTTAAAATTCCAACGGGTCCATTGAAAGGCCCATTTAGACCTGCTCGTCCGAAACCTCTACAAAAAGGACCGCAAAAATGTTTTATTCAAATATTAGGAATTCATGTAATTGATTAGGAGCTTTTCAACACAATTATATTGAAAAACCGCAATTTATGTACTTTTTACTCAGTTAAAATTCCAACGGGTCCATTTAAAGGCCCATTTCGACCCGCTCGTCCGAAATCTCTACAAAAAGGACTGCAAAACAAGTTTTAATCAAATTTTAGGAGTTCATGTAATTGATTAGGAGCTTTTCAACACAATTATATTGAAAACCTCAATTTCTGTACTTTTTACTCAGTTAAAATTCCAATGGGTCCATTGAAAGGCCCATTTAGACCTGCTCGTCCGAAACCTCTACAAAAAGGACCACAAAAATGTTTTATTAAAATATTAGGAGTTCAAATAATTGATTAGGAGCTTTTCAACACAATTATATTGCAAAACCTCAATTTCTGTACTTTTTACTCAGTTAAAATTCCTACGGGTCCATTGAAAGGCCCATTTCGACGTGCTCGTCCGAAACCTCTACAAAAAGGAACGCAAAACAAGTTTTAATCAAATATTAGGTGTTCAAATAATTGATTTGGAGCTTTTCAAAACAATTATATTGCAATACCGCAATTTCTGTACTTTTTACTCAGTTAAAATTCCAACGGGTCCATTTAAAGGCCCATTTCGACCCGCTCGTCCGAAATCTCTACAAAAAGGACTGCAAAACAAGTTTTAATCAAATTTTAGGAGTTCATGTAATTGATTAGGAGCTTTTCAACACAATTATATTGAAAACCTCAATTTCTGTACTTTTTACTCAGTTAAAATTCCAATGGGTCCATTGAAAGGCCCATTTAGACCTGCTCGTCCGAAACCTCTACAAAAAGGACCACAAAAATGTTTTATTAAAATATTAGGAGTTCAAATAATTGATTAGGAGCTTTTCAACACAATTATATTGCAAAACCTCAATTTCTGTACTTTTTACTCAGTTAAAATTCCTACGGGTCCATTGAAAGGCCCATTTAGACCTGCTCGTCCGAAACCTCTACAAAAAGGAACGCAAAACAAGTTTTAATCAAATATTAGGTGTTCAAATAATTGATTTGGAGCTTTTCAAAACAATTATATTGCAATACCGCAATTTCTGTACTTTTTACTCAGTTAAAATTCCAACGGGTCCATTGAAAGGCCCATTTCGACCCGCTCGTCCGAAACCTCTACAAAAAGGACTGCAAAACAAGTTTTAATCAAATTTTAGGAATTCATGTAATTGATTAGGAGCTTTTCAACACAATTATATTGCAAAACCTCAATTTCTGTACTTTTTACTCAGTTAAAATTCCAACGGGTCCATTGAAAGGCCCATTAGACTTGCTCGTCCGAAACCTCAACAAAAAGGACTACAAAACAAGTTTTAATCAAATTTTAGGAGTTCATGTAATTCATTAGGAGCTTTTCAACACAATTATATTGCAAAACCTCAATTTCTTTACTTTTTACTCATTTAAAATTCCAACGGGTCCATTGAAAGGCCCATTTAGACCTGCTCGTCCGAAACCTCTACAAAAAGGACCGCAAAACAAGTTTTAATCAAATTTTAGGAATTCATGTATTGATTAGGAGCTTTTCAACACAATTATATTGAAAAACCGCAATTTCTGTACTTTTTACTCAGTTAAAATTCCAACGGGTCCATTGAAAGGCCCATTTCGACCAACTCGTCCGAAACCTTACAAAAAGGAACGCAAAACATGTTTTAATCAAATATTAGGAGTTCAAGTTTTGATTAGGAGCTTTTTAAAAAAATTATATTGGAAAACCGCAATTTCTGTACTTTTTACTCTGTTAAAATTCCAACGGGTCCATTGAAAGGCCCATTTCGACCCGCTCGTCCGAAACCTCTACAAAAAGGACTGCAAAACAAGTTTTAATCAAATTTTAGGAATTCATGTAATTTTTTGATCAGCAACATGATTTTATTTTATTGATAAATCATGTACAAACCAATGCACCGGCCTCATTAAAAACCCCCCTAATCCTAAATGGGGGAAAAGAGTACCTGTGCATGTGGTACAACGATGGATTCCAAGAGGCTAAAAACCGAACAAACTCAATACATCCATACCCAATTAGTGCGCATTACACCATTCTTAGCTAAGGCATCCGCAATACAATTGGCCTCTCGAAAAATCTTATTAAAACAAATAAAAGGCATCGCCTCCCAAGCATCGTCGATTTGATGAAGCCAATTGTCCAACCTCCACGGCCTGCGCTCCACTTCTAACACCCAAGAAAGTGCAACGGCTGAATCCGATTCAATCACAATCGAATGCACGCCCTCACAATCGATCTCCCGCACCATTCTCATAGCATATGCTATCGCTTGCACTTCAGCCATATTGGAATCCTCAATCCCGATAGGCCCTGAAAAAAACGCAACTATCTTTTTGTTCCCATCACGAAGTACGCCCCCGCAACTTGCTGCACCGGGTTTTCCCCGCGATGACCTATCGACATAGAACTTCCATACCCCCTGTGGTGGCGGCAGCCACATAATACCCTGTCTCGGCTCCCGTTTCTGCACCCTTGACGGCCGACATAAGATGGGGCACGACCACCAAGCTGCCTCCCCCGCTTGGAGCAGCTCAAAGCGATCACAAGTCCAGTGATAGGACCGGAGTTGAATCAAGAATAAAATCGAATGGCATGACTCCCTCTTCGCCTTGAACATCAATTCATTACGGGCAAGCCACAACGACCACAACACACTCGCGCAACCAATAATCCACCAATATCGCACCTCCCCTTCAAAATAGCTCATGCAGCACTGGTTAATAAACTCACTGATATGCCATGGATGGACCGTCGAAACTGACCACCACTTGAAAAACATATCCCACACCTCCCTCGCCACCTCACAGTGCCCGAAAATATGATCAACATTATCTTCCCCATCCGCACACCATCGGCAATTAATATTACTCAATCCCAACGGCATTCCACGCTCCATCAACATACGTAAAGTAGGCAGCCGGTTCAACATTAAAAACCATATAAAGCATTGGATTTTTGGTATCAACGACAATTTCCAAATCATGCTAATATCGGATGTATCATGTAATCCAAAAGATGCCATTAATTTATGTAAAGTACTTACCGAAAACTGCCCCGCCACATCGTGGATCCATACCAACTTGTCCATAGCCCTCGCACGAAGGGAAAAACCATCAATACAAGCTAACAATTCACGTAATTGGGCACTTTCGAACACTCACAATGGTCGCCGAAAACATCCAGCCCATTCCTCTCTCGGTAAACACAAGTAATCACATACCCTTGCCATGTTATTGCACGCCAAGCTAAACAACCGGGGAAAAATGATTTTCAATGGATCCGCAAGGCACCAACAGTCCCTCCAAAAGAGAATACTCTTCCCATCGCCCAATGTCCAAGTGAATTGTGCCGCATTCATGAATTTTTCCACATACTCGTCACTTTGGATCGCAACTATTTGTTTCCACATCGATGACATACTCGCCACGCCCCTCGAATTGAGACGCCAAGCAAGGACATCACTGCCCCTCGAATTCATGTAATTGATTAGGAGCTTTTCAACACAATTATATTGCAAAACCACAATTTCTGTACTTTTTACTCAGTTAAAATTCCAACGGATCCATTGAAAGGCCCATTAGACTTGCTCGTCCGAAACTTCTACAAAAAGGACCGCAAAACAATTTTTAATCAAATATTAGGAGTTCAAATAATTGATTAGGAGCTTTACAACACAATTTTATTGCAAAACCGCAATTTCTATACTTTTTACTCAGTTAAAATTCCAACGGGTCCATTGAAAGGCCCATTTCGACCCGCTCGTCCGAAACCTCTACAAAAAGGACTGCAAAATAAGTTTTAATCAAATATTAGTGTTGAGTGGATCGAAAGATCGATAATTACCAAGAGGGGGGTGAATTGGAATTTTAAAGGATTGTGGTGGAAATTGGCAAATTAAAAATGATGAACAAGGAATTTAGAGTGGTTCAAGTTCCAAATGAACTCTACATCCACTACCTTAGTCTCACTAAGGATTTGCAACAATTTCACTAAATTGATCTTCCCCTTTTCTAGGACAAGGAGGCAACCCTTTACAATTTCGGTTGATTTTTCTACCCAAAAATCAACCCAACCCTCACACAAGAGAACAAAGAAATTAGTAGGCTAATAAGGTATCTCTCAATACAAATGATAGCCCCAATACAAGCACTCAACCCAATTTTACAAAATATGAATGAAGAACACAAATTGGGATTTTTACACAAAGTGGGATTTTTGCTCAATTGCTTGAATTTGATGTTTGGATGTTTGCTTTAGGATCAATAGTTGTTGCTGATGCTTTTGGATGTCTCTTTTATACCTTCTCATTGATTTCTAGCCGTTTGGGTGGTTGGGAACATAAATGGAGCCGTTGGAACCCTATCTTGCCACCATAAATGCAGTCTGCACCAACCCGTTTCGAAACACGGGGAACCTGTTTCGGAACGGACTAAAATAGAAAGAGCCGTTGGGGTGCATTTAAGAGCCCGTTTCGAAACGCCTTAGGGCCGTTTCGGAACGATTTTGCCACTGTCAAGGGTCGTTTCGGAACGGTCTTAGCCCGTTTCGAAACGCCTTAACTACTTTCTGAAAATCAGTTAAAATACATAATGGTCATATTTTCAAAATAATATAGAAACCTGTTTCGAAATGTTATGGATCTGTTTCGAAACGAAAATGCTACTGTCAAGGGTCGTTTCGGAACGGGCTTGATCCGTTTCGAAACACCCTCTTAATATTTAAAAATTCAGCATATATTTGACCGTTGTAGTCATTTTTAAATCAAGTATGAAGAACAGTTTCGAAACGAGTGAATCCGTTTCGAAACGAGTGAAAGTGTTTCGATACACGTTTCGGAACGATGGTCGACAGTGATGAAAACGTTTCGAAACGCCTGAGGGCCGTTTCGGAACGGGTGCTTAAAATTCACTGTTTTGGCTTGAAACACTTAGAAAAATATTTGAAGGACTTGTTTTTAACTTTGGGCATAATATTAAAATTATATGGGGATCTTTTGAGGACTTAAAATTCATTTTGACTTTTTCAATTTAGTCCTTAGGTTTTTAGTTATATCAAAATTAAAATACTTGTTTCACAATCTCCCCCTTTTTGATATAACAAAACCAAAGTTAGAATTTTTGGGAATTTTGAAAGTTTTGAAAATATTCTAACTCCCCCTTAATTTAAGATAGGTTTTTAAAGTTTAGAAAAAAAATTTGATTTGAAATCCAAGTAAACCTTTAAAACCTTTTAAGATTTAAAAACGAATTTTAGTTTAAAGTGTGGCTCTTAAATTTCTTCTCCCCCTTTTTGTTAGATCAAAAAGAACAATAAAAGCTCATAGAGAAGATAAAGGATTAGTACCAATAAGCAATAATAAGCAACCATATTATAAATTCATAACCAAAATATCCAAAACATAATTCAAACATTAAGTTCAAACATAAAATCCCAAATAAAAAAAGCCAAATAGCATAGGTTCCTAAAACATGAGAAAACATAAAGATGCAACCTTAATCCTAAAATGCATAGATAATATGATATGATATGAGATAAACATCCTTAGCCTCGTCCTCATCATCCGAAGTGTCATCATCGCTCTTGGCTTGAGAACGGTGAAACTTCGTCCATTGCCCATAAAGCGTGGAGAAGGATAGGTCCAAGTTGGAATGAGAAGTCTCAAGAGAATGAAGACGATCCTCGACATTCTTCAACCGATTGCCCATAGATTCAAAGCCCGAAGTAATGCGAGTGTCCAAAGCATCGAACCGAGAGTCCAAGGCATTGAATCGCTCGGTAAGGAAAGCCATGAGGGCATCATTGTTTGCGGCTTGAACTTGCGGTGGAGGAGCAACGAGAGGAGGATCCGCTTCTCTATCAACTCTTTCCCAAACACCATTCACATATGTGAACCCGGACTTGCGAAGGGATGACTCACCAATCTTGGTCTTGCGAGGTTCCGGAGAGTCATAAGAACAATCGATTTCAAGATCATGAAATAAGGCGCTCAAGACTATGCCATAAGTGAAAGACTTCAACTCATTTGTGTCTATAAGCTTAATATTATTGACTATCTCGGCAAAAATAATCTTAGGCACATTTGGGCGCTCACCCTTACGGAAACACTCTAGCCAAAAATGATCGGTTTGACGGATGTGGGAGTATTTACCTCCGGAAGGTCGAATGAACCAAGAAACCATCAAGTGGAGAACACGATCGTGCACATCCAAGAAAAGAGCTTTGCCGGTAAAATTGCCAAAGTGGCGTTCATCCTCAAGACCCTCATCCTTAAGTTTAAGAGCAGACTCCAAAAGAGCAACATTAACAACAAACTTTTTGCCCAATAAGGATGACTCAATTCCTATAATCTCGGTTTTGGTCTCATCATAAAGAAAACGAGCATTAGAGTAAAAGATGAGTACCATGTTTTTGTAGCGAACATCCGGAAGGCTCAAGAGATGCATGAGATTCCACTCATCCAAACGAGCGAGATAACGGAAAAGGAATCGCTCGGAATTGAGGAACTCAAGATCAATGACACGTTCCTTGCGAATTGCAAAATCCTTGACATAAGAGAAACGAGCACGTGCCTCCGGAGTTTTAAGAGATTTCTGAAAAAGCATCGTAATATTGGGACGAATGCTCGAATCACCGGATTGAACGGCCTTGCGCTTTTTGTTCGATTGATCCGCCATCTAAAAACATTAAGCAAGTGTTTTAAAATTAAGTGTATGCATTGATATTTAAAATCAATCCAATAATAAATCCCACTTAGGTTTTTGAAAAACAAAATTAAAATAAAAAACAGTTTAAAAAAAATACGATTGAAAAATTTTATATTCGAATCAAAAATTTTGAGATTTGAGAAAATTCTTACAAGATTTTGAAAACCCACAACAAAAACATATAATTTATACAAAAATAAAATTTTCTAACCTAAGATTCGAACATGAATTGAAAGAAAAAGAAAAAAAAAGAAAAATTACCTTAGTTTGGGATTTTGGATGATTTGAGAAAAATCCTTGCACAAGATTGATGAAACTTGCTTAGACTTGAGTTGTAGAGTAAAACCCCTCACAATTTTGTGAAAATCAAAGAGTTTTAGAGGGTATTTATAGAGAGGGAGGCAGTTTAGGGTTTTAAGAGTTTGATATAAAGTGAGTTTGTATCATTAAAAGCCCTAATTTAAAGCAGTCCGCGATGCCGTTTCGGAACGGTCAAGACCGTTTCGGAACGGGCGGCTAGGGTTTTGACCATTTTAAAACCATAAACAGATTGTTTTGATACGGTGTTGACTGTATCGAAACCCCTTTGAGCCGTATCGGAACGCGTTCTGATACACCCCTTGGCAGTAGCAAAAACGTTTCGGAACGCCTTGGAGGCGTTTCGAAACGCCCTTCTCTCAGAGCTGGATTTAAGGTATCCGTATCGAAACACGTTCACCCGTTTCGATACACCTGGGCCTGGAAGTGCAGATGAGGCTCTAAAAATGCAGAAAAATGAAATTTTAAGAGGCCTAACATGCATAAATGTTATGAATGAGCAGGCAAAACATATTTAAGCATAAACATACTCCCCCTAACTATAAGCATGGATGAAATTAGGAGTTTAAACACATCAACATGGCATTTCACAAAATCAAGCATATTTGAGCACAAAAGAGGTCCTAAAAGGTCAAGATAGGCTAGCTAGACCTAACTCTCTCCTAAGGGACCAAAAACGCTCTTTGTCTAAAGGTTTTGTAAAAATGTCCGCTAATTGATTCAAGGTGTCTACATACTCTATAACCACATCTTCCTTAAGAACATGATCTCTAATGAAATGATGCCTTATTTCTATATGTTTGGTTCTAGAGTGTTGGATGGGATTTTTAGTTAAGCATATTGCACTAGTGTTGTCACATTTTAGAGGTATGGTTCCAACTTTAATTCCATAATCTAAGAGTTGTTGCTTCATCCAAAGGACTTGAGCACAACAACTCCCTAAGGATATGTACTCGGCTTCGGTGGTAGATAAGGCTACACTATTTTGTTTCTTAGAGAACCAAGATATGAGCATACTACCTAAGAATTGTCAAGTTCCCGAAGTACTTTTCCTATCAATTTTGCAACCCCCATAATCCGCATCCGAGTAAGCATGAAGGTTGAAGGTAGAGTCTCTAGGGTACCAAAGACCTAAACAAGGAGTGTCTCTAAGATACCTAAAGATTCTCTTAACGGCTATAAGGTGAGACTCTCTAGGACTCGCTTGAAACCTAGCACACAAGCAAACACTAAACAAGATATCCGGTCTACTTGCGGTAAGGTAAAGCAAAGATCCAATCATAGAACGATAAAGCTTAGAGTCAACACACTTACCTCCTTCATCTTTGTCAAGCTTTGTAGATGAGCTCATAGGAGTGGCTTGAGGCTTTGCATTCTCCAAGCCAAACTTCTTGAGCATATCCTTTATGTATTTTGCTTGGTTGATGAAGGTGCCATCCTTCTTTTGCTTGATTTGGAGTCCCAAAAAGAATGAGAGCTCCCCCATCATGCTCATCTCAAATTCACCTTGCATTAACTTAGCAAATTCTTGACAATGACATTCATTAGTAGAACCAAAAATAATGTCATCAACATAAATTTGAACTACTAAGATGTCATTTTTATACATTTTTATAAAGAGTGTAGTGTCCACCTTACCTTTTTCAAACCCTTTTTCAATCAAAAAAATTTGAAAGCCTTTCATACCAAGCTCTAGGAGCTTGTTTTAAACCATAGAGAGCTTTGGTAAGTTTAAAAACATGATTTGGAAATTTTGAATCTTCAAAACCCGGTGGTTGTTCCACATACACTTCTTCATTTATAAAACCATTTAAAAATGCGCTTTTAACATCCATTTGAAAAAGCTTGAAATTATGATAACATGCATATGCAAGCAACATCCTAATGGCTTCCATCCTAGCTACGGGTGCATAGGTTTCATCAAAATCTATTCCCTCTTCTTGAGTGTAACCTTGTGCTACAAGTCTAGCTTTATTTCTCATAATGTTACCACTCTCATCTAGTTTGTTCCTAAAGACCCATTTAGTTCCTATTGTAGATTGATTACTAGGCCTATCAACTAATGTCCATACATTACTTCTCTCAAATTGATTTAACTCTTCTTGCATAGCCATAATCCAAAAGTCATCTTTCAATGCTTCTTTTATATTTTTAGGCTCTATGCATGAGATAAATGCAACATGGTTCATTAATCTAAGAGAAGAACGAGTGGTTACCCCCTTGGATGGATCACCCAAGATTTCACCATCTTTGACATAGTTCAACTCCCTTGGGTAGCTCACTTCCTTTTCCTCAATAGCCAAGTCCTTCAAGGCTTCAAGAGGTGGTTCTTGTGTGTCTTCTTCTTTTGTTGGAATCTCATCCTCCTTTGAAGTTTGACCTCCATCAAAGGCATTTATGATTCCTACATCATCATCATCACAAGAATCCTTCCTAGGAAGGAGGTTATCATCGAATACAACATGAATAGATTCTTCTACTACTAAAGTTCTTTTGTTAAATACTCGATAGGCTTTAGAGGTTAAAAAGTAACCTATAAAAATGGCTTCATCACTTTTTGCATCAAATTTACCTAAGTTGTCTTTTCCATTATTTAAAACAAAACACTTGCACCCAAAAGGGTGAAAATAACTAATGTTAGGCTTTTTAGGTTTTAAAATCTCATAAGGTGTTTTCTTTAAAATTGGCCTAATCATTACTCGATTTACAATATAACAAGCGGTGTTTGTGGCTTCCGCCCAAAAATATTTAGGTAAATTGTTTTCACAAAGCATAGTTCTAGCCATTTCTTGTAAAGTTCTATTTTTCCTCTCAACTACCCCATTTTGTTGAGGAGTTCGAGGAGCCAAAAAATTATGGTTAATACCATTTTCATTCAAAAATTCTTCAAACCCTAAATTTTGAAACTCGGTTCCATGATCACTTCTAATATGTGAAATTCTAAGATCAAGATCATTTTGGGTTAATTTTAAAAATGTGATGAATTTTTCCAAAGCCTCATCTTTAGTACTTAAAAAGAGAACCCAAGTAAATCTAGAAAAATCATCAACTAGCACAAAAGCATATGATTTACCACCCAAGCTCATAGTCCTAATTGGCCCAAACAAATCCATGTGAATTAATTGTAAGCATCTACTAGTAGAAACATCATTAATGGATTTAAAGGAAGACCTATGTTGTTTACCCTTTGAGCATGCATCACAAATTTTATCATTTGAAAATTTTATTTTGGGCAAACCTCTAACTAGATTTAGAGAGACTAGTTTTTCCAAAACACTAATGCTAGCATGTCCTAGCTTCCTATGCCACAACCATGCATCATTTTCATTTTGAGCAACTAAGCATGCATGAGATGTATGTATGTCATCTAAATGCACCATGTATATGTTTCCTATGCGATGACCTATGAGCATAATATTATTAGATTTAATGTCTACAATTTTGCATCCATTTTTATCAAATAAAACAATAAATCCTTTATCACACAATTGACTTATGCTCAACAAATTGTGTTTAAGACCATTGACATATAAGACATTTTCAATAAGAATGGTAGAGTGATTACCTATGGAGCCAATACCTTTTAATGTGGCCTTTGGAGTTGTCACCAAATGTTACTACTCCTCCACTTTTTGGCTTTAAATCCATGAATCGACTCTTGTCTCCGGTCATGTGTCTCGAGCATCCACTATCAAGGTACCATGAGTTTTGACTTTGTGCTTTGGCCTTGAAGCAATGCTCCCCCTATAAACAAAGGTATTAAACCTTGGTTTTTGGTACCCAAATCATATTGGGTCCATGAGTGTTAGCTCCCAAAACCTTGGTTCCCTTAGGAATCCAAGATGACATAGCAATAATATTATTAGATTGTACAAGTTCCTTAGGATTCCATACACTTCTAATTCTTTTAGCTTTACTATGTCTAGGGTAGCTACCTTGTTTGTAGTAATTAGTCCTTTTCTTAGGTTGGTGTGTTCTAGAGGATTCTCCTACTTCATGCTTGACACTACCAACATTTTTAAAGGACTTTTTGAGCTCCTTTAGCTCACCTAACACCTTTTGGTGTTCACTATTACATTGAGACAAAAGATTATTAAGATCAACATTTTCATCTTGAAAGAATTTAAGTTCATCTTTTAATCCTAAAATCTTTTTCTCAAATTTAGAATTAGCTTGAGTAAGTGAGTCATTTTTCTCATTTAGTTCTTGAATAATCTTTTTATTCTTAATGACCGACTCCTTAAATTTCTCAACTAATTCATCATATACCTCTTGTAACTCATCATATGCATCATTTAATTCTTCATATGAAAAATCTAAAGTAGATGAGTTAGAGGTTACCATGGAGGAATCTTCCTCAAGTGCCATGAGACAAAGGTTAGCCACTTCTTGTTCGTCATCCTCCGATGACTCCTCATCACTCCAAGTAGCAAGTTTGGCTTTGAGTTTCTTCTTCTTCTCAAAGCCCTTCTTCTTGAGTTGAGGGCACTCCGAACGGATGTGGCCGGGTTGTTTGCACTCATAGCAAATGATGGGATCCTTTCCTTCTTCTTTTTTCTTCCCTTTGAAGTCCATCTTTCTTTGGATTTTTCTTCCCCGGTTGGACCTCATGAAACGTGAGAACCGTTTGGCTATCATAGTCAATTCTTCAAGTTCGTCCTCATCACTAGATGAGCTCTCATCAAGTTGTGAAACTTTAGCCTTGAGAGCTATTCCCATCTTCTTCTTCTTTTCAACCTCAAGCTTCTCTACTCTTTTCTCTTCTTTCTTTTTCTCATCTTCCCTTCCTTGCTTCATGATCTCATGAGTAAGGAGAGAACCCACAAGCTCATCAAGCTTTAGTGTCTTCAAGTTCTTTGCTTCGATGATAGCGGTTCTCTTCCCATCCCAAGACTCGGGAAGTGAATAGAGTAGCTTCCGGAGGAGCTTGTCTTCCGGTATGATCTCTTCATATCCCTTTAGACCGTTGACGATTGTGGAGAATCGATCAAACATCTTTGACACCGTCTCATCGGGCTCCATCTTGAAGTTTTCATAACTAAGATTGAGAAGTCCAATCTTAGTTTCTTTGACATCGTTGGTGCCTTCATAAGTGGTCTCAAGAGTGTCCCACACTTCTTTGGCACTTTCAATGGATGAGACCTTTGAGTAGATGTCCGGACCGAAAGCACAAAAAAGCATGTGGAGAGCTTTATCGTTGACTTGAATCTTCTTCCTCTCCTCTTCACTCATTTCGGCTTTCTTCTTCAACACCATCTTGCCTTCACCATCTTGCTTCAATGGAATGTATGGCCCATCCTCAATGACATCCCACACAAGATAGTCACTAGACTTGATGAATAGCCTCATTTTATTCTTCCAAAAAGAATAGTTGTCACCATTGAAGAAAGGAGGCTTGGTGGTTGATTGTGACTCGTACATGCCGGAACTGGAGGTTGAAGCCATCTCTTGATAATTTGATGATCACACTCTTCCAAGGATCTCCTCTTGTGGTTGTTAATCCTCAAAGAGTTAAGCTCTGATACCAATTGTTGAGTGGATCGAAAGATCGATAATTACCAAGAGGGGGTGAATTGGAATTTTAAAGGATTGTGGTGGAAATTGGCAAATTAAAAATGATGAACAAGGAATTTAGAGTGGTTCAAGTTCCAAATGAACTCTACATCCACTACCTTAGTCTCACTAAGGATTTGCAACAATTTCACTAAATTGATCTTCCCCTTTTCTAGGACAAGGAGGCAACCCTTTACAATTTCGGTTGATTTTTCTACCCAAAAATCAACCCAACCCTCACACAAGAGAACAAAGAAATTAGTAGGCTAATAAGGTATCTCTCAATACAAATGATAGCCCCAATACAAGCACTCAACCCAATTTTACAAAATATGAATGAAGAACACAAATTGGGATTTTTACACAAAGTGGGATTTTTGCTCAATTGCTTGAATTTGATGTTTGGATGTTTGCTTTAGGATCAATAGTTGTTGCTGATGCTTTTGGATGTCTCTTTTATACCTTCTCATTGATTTCTAGCCGTTTGGGTGGTTGGGAACATAAATGGAGCCGTTGGAACCCTTTCTTGCCACCATAAATGCAGTCTGCACCAACCCGTTTCGGAGTTCAAATAATTGATTAGGAGCTTTTCAACACAATTATATTGCAAAACCGCAATTTCTGTACTTTTTACTCAGTTAAAATTCCAACGGGTACATTGAAAGGCCCATTTCAACCCGCTCGTCCGAAACCTCTACAAAAAGGACTGCAAAACAAGTTTTAATCAAATATTAGGAGTTCATGTAATTGATTAGGAGCTTTTCAACACAATTATATTGCAAAACCTCAATTTCTGTACTTTTTACTTAGTTAAAATTCCAACGGGTCCATTGAATGGCCCATTTAGACCTGCTCGTCCGAAACCTCTACAAAAAAGACCGCAAAAATGTTTTATTCAAATATTAGGAGTTCAAATAATTGATTAGGAGCTTTTCAACACAATTATATTGCAAAACCTCAATTTCTGTACTTTTTACTCATTTAAAATTCCAACGGGTCCATTGAAAGGCCCATTTCGACCCGCCCGTCCGAAACCTCTACAAAAAGGACTGCAAAACAAGTTTTAATCAAATTTCAGGAGTTCATGTAATTGATTAGGAGCTTTTCAACACAAGTATATTGCAAAACCTCAATTTCTGTACTTTTTACTCAGTTAAAATTCCAACGGGTCCATTGAAAGGCCCATTTAGACATGCTCGTCCGAAACCTCTACAAAAAGGACCGCAAAACAAGTTTTAATCAAATATTAGGAGTTCAAATAATTGATTAGGAGCTTTTCAACACAATTATATTGCAAAACCGCAATTTCTGTACTTTTTACTCAGTTAAAATTCCAACGGGTCCATTGAAAGGCCCATTTCGACCCGCTCGTACGAAACCTCTACAAAAAGGACCGCAAAACAAGTTTTAATCAAATATTGGGAGTTCAAATAATTGATTAGGAGCTTTTCAACACAATTATATTGCAAAACTAAAAATTTCTGTACTTTTTACTCAGTTAAAATTCCAACGGGTCCATTGAAAGGCCCATTTCGACCCGCTCGTCTGAAACCTCTACAAAAAGGACTGCAAAACAAGTTTTAATCAAATATTAGGAGTTCATGTAATTGATTAGGAGCTTTTCAACACAATTATATTGCAAAACCTCAATTTCTGTACTTTTTACTTAGTTAAAATTCCAACGGGTCCATTGAAAGGCCCATTTAGACATGCTCGTCCGAAACCTCTACAAAAATGACCGCAAAACAAGTTTTAATCAAATATTAGGAGTTCAAATAATTGATTAGGAGCTTTTCAACACAATTATATTGCAAAACCGCAATTTCTGAACTTTTTACTCAGTTAAAATTCCAACGGGTCCATTGAAAGGCCCATTTTGACCCGCTCGTCCGAAACCTCTACAAAAAGGACTGCAAAACAAGTTTTAATCAAATTTTAGGAATTCATGTAATTGATTCGGAGCTTTTCAACACAATTATATTGCAAAACCGCAATTTCTGTACTTTTTACTCAGTTAAAATTCCAACGGGTCCATTGAAAGGCCCATTAGACTTGCTCGTCCGAAACCTCTAAAAAAAGGACCGCAAAACAATTTTTAATCAAATATTAGGAGTTCAAATAATTTATTAGGAGCTTTTCAACACAATTATATTGCAAAACCGCAATTTCTGTACCTTTTACCCAGTTAAAATTCCAACGGGTCCATTGAAAGGCCCATTTCGACTTGCTCGTCCGAAACCTCTACAAAAAGGACTGCAAAACAAGTTAATCAAATTTTAGGAGTTCATGTAATTGATTAGGAGCTTTTCAACACAATTATATTGTAAAACCTCAATTTCTGTACTTTTTACTCAGTTAAAATTCCAACGGGTCCATTGCAAGGCCCATTTAGACCTGCTCGTCCGAAACCTGTACAAAAAGGACCACAAAAATATTTTATTCAAATATTAGGAGTTCAAATAATTGATTAGGAGATTTTCAACACAATTATATTGCAAAACATCAATTTCTGCACTTTTTACTCATTTAAAATTCCAACGGGTCCATTGAAAGGCCCATTTCGACCCGCTCGTCCGAAACCTCTACAAAAAGGACTGCAAAAGAAGTTTTAATCCAATTTTAGGAGTTCATGTAATTGATTAGGAGCTTTTCAACACAATTATATTGCAAAACCTCAATTTCTGTACTTTTAACTCAGTTAAAATTCCAACGGGTCAATTGAAAGGCCCATTTAGATCTGCTCGTCCGAAACCTCTACAAAAAGGATCGCAAAAATGTTTTATTCAAATATTAGGAGTTCAAATAATTGATTAGGAGCTTTTCAGCACAATTATATTGCAAAACCTCAATTTCTGTACGTTTTACTCAGTTAAAATTCCAACGAGTCCATTGAAAGGCCCATTTAGACATGCTCGTCCGAAAACTCTACAAAAAGGACCGCAAAACAAGTTTTAATCAAATATTAGTAGTTTAAATAATGGATTAGGAGCTTTTCAACACAATTATATTGCAAAACCGCAATTTCTGTACTTTTTACTCAGTTAAAATTCCAACGGGTCCATTGAAAGGCCCATTTCGACCCGCTCGTCCGAAACCTCTACAAAAAGGACTGCAAAACAAGTTTTAATCAAATATTAGGAGTTCATGTAATTGATTAGGAGCTTTTCAACACAATTATATTGCAAAACCTCAATTTCTGTACTTTTTACTCAGTTAAAATTCCAACGGGTCCATTGAATGGCCCATTTAGACCTGCTCGTCCGAAACCTCTACAAAAAGGACCGCAAAAATGTTTTATTCAAATATTAGTAGTTCAAATAATTTATTAGGAGCTTTTCAAAACAATTATATTGCAAAACCGCAATTTCTGTACTTTTTACTCAGTTAAAATTCCAACGGGTCCATTGAAAGGCCCATTTCGACCCGCTCGTCTGAAACCTCTACAAAAAGGACTGCAAAACAAGTTTTAATCAAATTTTAGGAATTCATGTAATTGATTAGGAGCTTTTCAACACAATTATATTGGAAAACTGCAACTTCTGTACTTTTTACTCAGTTAAAATTCCAACGGGTCCATTGAAAGGCCCATTAGACTTGCTCGTCCGAAACCTCTAAAAAAAGGACCGCAAAACAATTTTTAATCAAATATTAGGAGTTCAAATAATTGATTAGGATATTTTCAACACGATTATATTGCAAAACCGCAATTTCTGTACTTTTTACTCAGTAAAAATTCCAACGGGTCCATTGAAAGGCCCATTTCGACCCGCTCGTCCGAAACCTCTACAAAAAGGACTGCAAAACAAGTTTTAATCAAATATTAGGAGTTCATGTAATTGATTAGGAGCTTTTCAACACAATTATATTGCAAAACCTCAATTTCTGTACTTTTTACTTCGTTAAAATTCCAACGGGTCCATTGAATGGCCCATTTAGACCCGCTCGTCCGAAACCTCTACAAAAAGGACCGCAAAACAAGTTTTAATCAAATTTTAGGAATTCATGTAATTGATTAGGAGCTTTTCAACACAATTATATTGAAAAACCGCAATTTATGTACTTTTTACTCAGTTAAAATTCCAACGGGTCCATTGAAAGGCCCATTTCGACCTGCTTGTCCGAAACCTCTACAAAAAGGACCGCAAAACAAGTTTTAATCAAATATTAGGAGTTCAAATAATTGATTAGGAGCTTTTCAAAACAATTATATTGCAAAACCGCAATTTTTGTACTTTTTACTCAGTTAAAATTCCAACGGGTCCATTGAAAGGCCCATTTCGACCCGCTCGTCCGAAACCTCTACAAAAAGGACTGCAAAACAAGTTTTAATCAAATTTTAGGAGTTCATGTAATTGATTAGGAGCTTTTCAACACAAGTATATTGCAAAACCTCAATTTATGTACTTTTTATTTAGTTAAAATTCCAACGGGTCCATTGAAAGGCTCATTTTGACCCGCTCGTCCGAAACCTTTACAAAAAGGACCGCAAAACAAGTTTTAATAAAATTTTGGGAATTCATGTAATTGATTAGGAGCTTTTCAACACAATTATATTGAAAAACCGCAATTTCTGTACTTTTTACTCAGTTAAAATTCCAACGGGTCCATTGAAAGGCCCATTTCGACCTACTCGTCCGAAACCTCTACAAAAAGGAACGCAAAACAAGTTTTAATCAAATATTAGGAGTTCATATAATTGATTAGGAGCTTTTTAAAACAATTATATTGCAAAACCGCAATTTCTGTACTTTTTACTCAGTTAAAATTCCAACGGGTCCATTGAAAGGCCTATTTCGACCCGTTCGTCCGAAACCTCAACAAAAAGGACTGCAAAACAAGTTTTAATCAAATATTAGGAATTCTTGTAATTCATTAGGAGTATTTCAACACAATTATATTGCAAAACGGAAATTTATGTACTTTTTACTCAGTTAAAATTCCAACGGGTCCATTGAAAGGCCCATTAGACTTGCTCGTCCGAAACCTCTACAAAAAGGACCGCAAAACAATTTTTAATCAAACATTAGGAGTTCAAATAATTGATTAGGAGCTTTTCAACACAATTAAATTGCAAAACCGCAATTTTTGTACTTTTTACTCAGTTAAAATTCCAACGGGTCCATTGAAAGGCCCATTTCAACCCGCTCGTCCGAAACCTCTACAAAAAGGACTGCAAAACAAGTTTTAATCAAATTTTAGGAGTTCATGTAATTGATTAGGAGCTTTTCAACACAATTATATTGCAAAACCTCAATTTCTGTACTTTTTACTCAATTAAAACTCCAACGGGTCCATTGAAAGGCCCATTTAGACCTGCTCGTCCGAAACCTCTACAAAAAGGACCGCAAAAATGTTTTATTCAAATATTAGGTATTCATGTAATTGATTAGGAGCTTTTCAACACAATTATATTGAAAAACCGCAATTTATGTACTTTTTACTCAGTTAAAATTCCAACGGGTCCATTGAAAGGCCCATTTCGACCCGCTCGTCTGAAACCTCTACAAAAAGGACTGCAAAACAAGTTTTAATCAAATTTTAGGAGTTCATGTAATTGATTAGGAGCTTTTCAACACAATTATATTGGAAAACCTCAATTTCTGTACTTTTTACTCAGTTAAAATTCCAATGGGTCCATTGAAAGGCCCATTTAGACCTGCTCGTCCGAAACCTCTACAAAAAAGACCGCAAAAATGTTTTATTAAAATATTAGGAGTTCAAATAATTAATTAGGAGCTTTTCAACACAATTATATTGCAAAACGGAAATTTCTGTACTTTTTACTCATTTAAAATTCCAACGGGTCCATTGAAAGGCCCATTAGACTTGCTCGTCCGAAACCTCTACAAAAAGGACCGCAAAACAATTTTTAATCAAATATTAGGAGTTCAAATAATTGATTAGGAGCTTTTCAACACAATTAAATTGCAAAACCGCAATTTCTGTACTTTTTACTCATTTAAAATTCAAACGGGTCCATTGAAAGGCCCATTTCGACCCGCTCGTCCGAAACCTCTACAAAAAGGACTGCAAAACAAGTTTTAATCAAATTTTAGGAGTTCATGTAATTGATTAGGAGCTTTTCAACACAATTATATTGCGAAACCACAATTTCTGTACTTTTTACTCAGTTAAAATTCCAACGGGTCCATTGAAAGGCCCATTTAGACCTGCTCGTCCGAAACCTCTACAAAAAGGACCGCAAAAATGTTTTATTCAAATATTAGGAATTCATGTAATTGATTAGGAGCTTTTCAACACAATTATATTGAAAAACCGCAATTTATGTACTATTTACTCAGTTAAAATTCCAACGGGTCCATTTAAAGGCCCATTTCGACCCGCTCGTCCGAAACCTCTACAAAAAGGACTGCAAAACAAGTTTTAATCAAATTTTAGGAGTTCATGTAATCGATTAGGAGCTTTTCAACACAATTATATTGCAAAACCTCAATTTCTGTACTTTTTACTCAGTTAAAATTCCAATGGGTCCATTAAAAGGCCCATTTAGACCTGCTCGTCTGAAACCTCTACAAAAAGGACCACAAAAATGTTTTATTAAAATATTAGGAGTTCAAATAATTGATTAGGAGCTTTTCAACACAATTATATTGCAAAACCTCAATTTCTGTACTTTTTACTCAGTTAAAATTCCTACGGGTCCATTGAAAGGCCCATTTCGACCTGCTCGTCCGAAACCTCTACAAAAAGGAACGCAAAACAAGTTTTAATCAAATATTAGGTGTTCAAATAATTGATTAGGAGCTTTTCAAAACAATTATATTGCAAAACCGCAATTTCTGTACTTTTTACTCGGTTAAAATTCCAACGGGTCCATTGAAAGGCCCATTTCGACCCGCTCGTCCGAAACCTCTACAAAATGGACTGCAAAACAAGTTTTAATTAAATTTTAGGAATTCATGTAATTGATTAGGAGCTTTTCAACACAATTATATTGCAAAACCTCAATTTCTGTACTTTTTACTCAGTTAAAATTCCAACGGGTCCATTGAAAGGCCCATTAGACTTGCTCGTCCGAAACCTCAACAAAAAGGACTACAAAACAAGTTTTAATCAAATTTTAGGAGTTCATGTAATTCATTAGGAGCTTTTCAACACAATTATATTGCAAAACCTCAATTTTTGTACTTTTTACTCAGTTAAAATTCCAACGGGTCCATTGAAAGGCCCATTTCGACCCGCTCGTGCGAAACCTCTAAAAAAGGACTTCAAAACAAGTTTTAATCAAAATTTAGGTGATCATGTAATTGATTAGGAGCTTTTCAACACAATTATATTGCAAAACCTCAATTTCTGTACTTTTTACTAAGTTAAAATTCCAACGGGTCCATTGAAAGGCCCATTTAGACCTGCTCGTCCAAAACCTCAACAAAAAGGACCGCAAAAATGTTTTATTCAAATATTAGGAGTTCAAATAATTTATTAGAAGCTTTTAAACACAATTATATTGCAAAACCTCAATTTCTGTACTTTTTACTCAGTTAAAATTCCAACGGGTCCATTGAAATGCCCATTTAGACCTGCTCGTCCGAAACCTCTACAAAAAGGACCGCAAAAATGTTTTATTCAAATATTAGGAGTTCAAGTAATTGATTATGTAACCCCCTTAACCCGGCCTAGACGGTTGACCCGAATTAAGAAAGTCACACGGGGAAAACCAAAGTCAACCCGAAAGTCAACCTTGATTAACGACCTTTTTTTTCTTTTTAAACTTGTCTAGATGCACATTAACCCTAATTGTGATCACACAAACAACATACTCAAAGATCACAAACATCCGAGATCAAACAGGGACCCAATTGAACAAATTACAACTTTAGGGACTAAATTGTAATTTCTGATAATTAAAAGGACTTAACCCAAATTAATCTTACCAACTTGAAATTAGTCAGGTTTCATGCCTCTCTGTGAAATTTCAGCTCAAAAGGACTTCCCAAACTCATACAATTGCACAAACAAGTTTCAGGACCAAAACGCAAACAATTCAAAACATTTAACTGCCAATGTCAGCCCCCAACGGTCGACCGTTCCGAAACAGGTGAACCCCGTTTCGAAACACGGGCCGTTCCGCAACGGGTTCCGGAACACGGGCTGGTAGAGGCCAAACCGTTTCGAAACGGTGCATACCGTTTCGGACGCCTGGGTTCATTCAAGGCACCCGTTCCGAAACGATGCACACTGTTCCGAAACGCCCTGCACAGATTGCAGCAAAATGCATTCCAAAACATGCAATTGATCATTCAAACATGATCCAATTGCCACCAAACTTTACCAGCATGCAATTCAACATATATAAGACTTACAAGCATCAACAAATCTTCAGAACAACATCATAAGCAAAAAGCCCCAATTCTATAGGCATGCTTCCTACACAAGCTAGCTAATCAAGCACAAACTTCCAAAACAAGCATGTAATGATCCAACACAAATACCAGCATTCTCAACAACATTCAACATACTTAGGGAGTTTAAAACCTCTCCCAAAACATACACATTGGTCCCCCATTGCCAAATTATCAAAAGCTAAATGTTCTTAGGAAAACCTTCCATACTTTGAGCTTTGCTTCCACTTGAATACTTGCCTTCCTTGCTGCCCTCAAGGTTCACTAATGTTCTGCATTATTGAATTAAGAAAACGAGGAGAGCGTAAGCAAAAGCTTAGTGAGGAATGCTCTTAAAACCATTCAATAATGCATTTAAAAACATTTACAAATCATGCTTTAAATCAACCTTTACACATGCTCAAAAGCATACTTAAAACAAGCATCTCATGCTTCAACATAATATAACATGTCATATTGGCTCAAGTGATAGATTCCATTTCATTAAAACAAGTTCATCAACTTCCCAAGGACTTTTAAACACCTTGGCCCCAAGGACTTTTAAACACCTTGGCCATGGACTTTTAAACACCATGAATGAGGACCACACAAGGACTTTTAACCACCTTTGTGTCCATAGCTTGAATCACCCCAAGGACTTTTAAACACCTTGGCCCCAAGGACTTTTAAACACCTTGGCCCCATGGACTTTTAAACACCATGGAAAGGATCACCTAAGGACTTTTAACCACCTTAGTGTCCGCGATAAGAATCATCCAAGGACTTTTAACCACCTTGATGATCTTAAGAATACAAGGCTCACTCAAGGACTTTTAACCACCTTAGTGACCTTAACCTTTTCAAAACATCACTTGCCAATATACATCTTCTCATCATTTATTCCACTGTTTTAAAGCACTAAACCAAGCCATATTCAACATGCATTTAAAAGCATCAAATCCACATTTAATCAATGTTCAAAACAAGGAACTCTTACCTTGAGTTTCCTTCAACATATGGCTTACACAAACAGCAAATACCATGCTAAAACATGCTTTCAAAACAGAATTTAAAACATGCAATAAACCACATTGCATCACAACAAAATCATGGCCACCACTAGAGAGTACTTTCCGAAAACTTACACTTGAGCTTAGCAAAGTTGTTTAGACTTAAGCTAGGCTCCCAAGACATTGGTTTCAAAGCCGAAAACCCAATTTTCACAAACGCACTCACCGATTTCCACTTTGCTTCAAGCCAAAGCACCAAATCAAGCTTCCGGATCAACAACTCTTGGATACAAAGATGCCTCCCATGTTTTCAACACATCAAAGCAGAGGATTAATGCATCATCATGCATTAATTGCTTCAATGAAAGCACCTAAACTCGCTGCTCTCATCCACACACCATTTTCGGCCACCAAACACAACCGAAAATGCATCCAAACCACTTCTAAACAAAGCCCAGCCATAAACCAGCAAAACCACACATCCTTAAACATTATATAACATCTAAAAACAACCTATCAACATCCTTATACCTCCAGCAACATCAGATCCACAAGATCATCCCAAAAACAACCTTGAATCACAAGCTAAACTTAGGAAACTCAACCTATCCGGGATTGCATTGATCAAAACTCAATTCCTTATCAATTTAGAGTTCATTTAACATCAAAAACACATCTCAATTCACAGATTAATCAGATCTAACGAAAATCATCAAAAATCACCAAATCTTGCATTATAAGCCAAGATCCATTTCACCACTTAAAAACCTTTAATTAAACATCAATTAAGGATTGAAAACTTAGGAATTTCAGTAAAGAACTGATAGTTTAGAGGAGAAGGACGTTCTTACGTCCAAACTTGAGTTTCTCCTCTTTTTGGAATCAAAAACCTTGTTGAATCAAGTAGCAATTAAAGAGGTTTTGAAGATATGTTGATTAGGAATCAAATGAGAGTTGAAAGGAGAGATTTAGGTGAGAAAATCAGAAGCAATTCTCTGGAAAAGAAGTGTTTGGGTTGAGAGAAAATGAGAGAAAGAAAATTGAGAAAAGTTGGTTACAAAAATCCAAAATAGCCAAATGGCTTTCCCTCCACTTTTAATATCATTTAAAATCAGAATTTAGTCTTAAAATATCTTAGAAAAATCTGAAGAAACTCCCTTTGGGTAAATAGCTCCTTAAAGATTCAAAGTTTCAACCCTTTATAAAACAGCCACAAAACTTTCGAAAATTACATTTTGGTCACTAGCCAAAATGTCACCCTTCCGAGACTCATTTTCAAAAATTGATTTCACAGTTCACTTAATTATATTAAAAGATGATTTTAGAACATTTTTCCATATTTTTAATGCAACCCGAACTAGGCTTTCCTAAATTCACCTCTTTAGATTCGAACAGCACTTTGACCGAACCGGTCAACGCCCAAAACTCCTAAGCCTAAAACCGGGGCGTTACAACTCTCCCCCCCTAAAGAAATTTCGTCCTCGAAATTTACCTGAAGGAAAGAGATAAGGAAACTGCTTCAGCATGTCTTCCTTCCGCTCCCACGTGGCTTCCTCAACACCTCGATGCTTCCACAGCACCTTCACCAACTCAATGGTCTTGCCACGAAGAACCTTGCTATCCGAATCCAGAACCTTCACCGGTTCCTCAGCATAGGTCAAATCCGGATTCAATTCCACTTCCTCCACAGGCATCACATGCGAAGGATCAGATCTATACTTCCGGAGCATAGAAACATGGAACACATCATGATTCTTCTCAAACTCCTGAGGTAACCTCAACCGATACGCAACAGGACCCACACGCTCAACCACCTCATATGGTCCAATGTATCTAGGGCTCAACTTACCCTTCCGGCCAAACCTCATCACCTTCTTCCAAGGCGAAACCTTCAAGAACACACGGTCACCCACCGCATACTCTATCTCCTTACGCTTCAAATCCGCGTAAGATTTCTGCCGGTCAGAAGCAGCCTTCAACCGCTCACAAATGAGCTTCACCTTCTCAGTGGTCCCTTTCAGCAAAGCTGGCATCGAAACCAACTTTTGACCAGTTTCAGCCCAACAAAGAGGAGTCCTACACTTCCTCCCGTACAGAGCCTCATAAGGTGTCATCTGTATACTCGCCTGATAACTGTTGTTATAAGCGAACTCAACCAAAGGCAGATGCTTCTCCCAAGAACCTTGGAACTCTATCACGCAACATCTCAACATATCCTCCAAAATCTGGATAACTCGCTCAGACTGACCATCCGACTGAGGATGATAGGATGTACTGAAATGCAACCTTGTACCCAGAGCTTGATGCAAACACTGCCAGAAACGCGATGTGAACCTCGGATCCCTATCCGACACAATCGACTTTGGCACACCATGCAACCGCACAATCTCAGCAATGTACAGTTCTGCCAGCTTATCCAAAGAAAACGTAGTATGCACAGGCAAGAAATGCGCACACTTCGTCAGGCGATCCACAATCACCCAAACAGAATTCTTCTTTGATGGAGACAAAGGTAAACCAGATACAAAATCCATGGTAACCCTCTCCCACTTCCATTCAGGGATTTTCAACGGTTGCAACAACCCAGAAGGAACCTGATGTTCAGCCTTAACTCGCTGACACACCAAACACTTGCTCACAAACTCCGCAACATCCTTCTTCAAACCCACCCAATAGTACTCATCACGAAGATCACGGTACATCTTAGTACTACCAGGGTGCATAGCAAAAGGACTACTATGACCTTCAGTCAGAATAGCACGCCTCAACTCAGCATCATTGGGCACTACTATTCGACTCCCAAAACACAACACACCATCATCATTAAAGCTGAAATCCGAAGGCCTACCCTCCGCGATATCCTGAACATGAGACACCAAGGAATCATCCAACAACTGCTTATCCTTGATCAACTGAACCAAAGATGGTTTCACTTGCAACTCAGCAACAAGACCACCATCTCGCGATATACTCAAGCTAGCAAACATAGCCCTCAGCTCAACAGCTACCTTCCTACTCAAGGCATCCGCAACAACATTAGCCTTTCCAGGATGATACTCAATCGTCAGATCATAATCCTTGAGCAACTCCAACCAACGTCGCTGCCTAAGATTCAACTCCTTCTGTGACATCAAATACCTCAAACTCTTGTGATCCGTGTACACCGTACACTTCTCACCATACAGGTAATGCCTCCAGATCTTCAGAGCAAAAACCACTGCATCCAACTCGATATCATGCGTAGGATAATTGCGCTCATGAACCTTCAACTGCCGCGACGCATAAGCAACCACCTTACCCTCTTGCATCAGCACACACCCCAAACCAACATAGGATGCATCACTATAGACCACAAACTCTTTCCCTGATTCAGGCTGAACCAAGATAGGAGCTTGCGTCAAAGCCGCCTTCAGCTTCTCAAAAGCCTGCTGTCTCGCCTCTGTCCACTCATACTTAACATCCTTTTGCAACAACTTCGTCAAAGGAGCAGCAATCTTGGAAAAACCATCCACAAACCTTCGGTAGTATCCTGCCAAACCAAGGAAACTACGGACCTCATGAACAGACTTCGGAACCTTCCAGTTCATCACCGCCTCAATCTTCTGAGGATCAACACGAATCCCCTCAGCTGAGACCACATGCCCAAGAAACACCACCTCCTTAAGCCAGAACTCACACTTGCTCAGCTTAGCATAAAGCTGATTCTCCAACAAAGCTTGCAGCACAATCCTCAAATGCTCTTCATGCTCCTCCTCAGTACGCGAGTACACGAGGATATCATCAATGAACACCACAACGAACTTGTCCAGGTATTCATGAAACACACGATTCATCATGTCCATGAAAGCAGCAGGAGCATTTGTCAAACCAAACGGCATCACAAGGAACTCATAATGCCCATACCTTGTCCTGAAAGCTGTCTTAGGCACATCCACATCCTTCACCTTCAACTGATAATACCCTGACCTCAAGTCAATCTTAGAGAACACAGCAGCTCCCCGAAATTGATCAAAGAGATCATCAATCCTCGGCAAAGGATACCGATTCTTGATAGTCAACTTGTTCAGCTGACGGTAATCAATGCACATCCTCATAGTGCCATCCTTCTTCTTCACAAACAAGACCGGTGCACCCCAAGGTGACACACTCGGCCGGATGAAACCACGATCTAGCAACTCTTGCAACTGCGTCTTCAGCTCCTTCAGCTCCTTAGGTGCCATTCTATAGGGAGTAATGGACACAGGAGTTGTATTCTCATACAGCTCAATCCCAAACTCCACCTCGCGATTAGGAGGTAAACCAGGCAACTCCTCAGGAAAAACACCAAGAAACTCCTTCACAACTCTGATATCTTGCACCCTCAACTCCTTAGAGCTAGGATTCATCACAAAAGCTAGATAAGCTTCACAACCTTGCCTCAGCATCCTGCTCGCTTCCAAGGTAGAAACAACATTGGCAAGAAACTTCACATTCTCACCAACCACAACCACTTCATAATCATCCGCAAGCTTCAGTGAAACTCGCTTATTTTCACAATCCACAACAGCACGATGCTCAGCAAGCCAATCCATACCAAGGATCACATCAAAACCATAAAAGGGCAACTCCATAAGATCAACATGAAAAACATGTTCTTGAACAACCAAAGGACATCTTCTATAAAGCTTTCGAGTCACAACAGTTTCACCAAAAGAACTAGTGACACGAACACCAACATCCAAAGACTCAACAGGCAAACCAAGCAATTCAGTATGCTCACGCAAAATGTATGAATGCGTAGATCCAGAATCAATCAAAGAAAGCAATGACAAGGATTGCAAAGTAAAGGTACCTGCAATCACATCCGCATCATTCCTGCCCTCACACTGAGCATACACCCTCGCTTGGCCTCCACCCTCTGGCTGAATAGCCACAACATGGGCCACTCCACGACCACCTTCCTCACGCCTCTGGAAATTACCACGGCCGCGCCCACGGCCTCTCTGCGGTGCTGCAACAACAGGAGCACGCATCTGATCACCAGCTAACCTAGGACAATCTCGCCTCAAATGGTCTGCGGATCCACAATTCCAGCATCCATTACCAGCAGCCGCTACAGGAGCTTGCACCTCCCTCACCGCACGAGGACAGTCACGCTTCATGTGACCACGTGAACCACAGATCCAGCAAGCACTAGGGTCAGCTCTAGCATTACCACTCCTAGCAGGTGCACCACCACCTCTCTTAGCTGAGGACTGATACCTCTGATCACGTCCCCTCTTGTTCCGTCCACCTCCGGAACTATACTCAGCTGATCTCTTTCCAGCACCTTTCGCAGACAAACCCAAGTTCATCTCTATATCCTTGGCTCGGCCCACCAACACATCAAAATCATCATATTCAGTGGCCAGCACATACATCTTCACTTCCGTTACAAGACCATAACGAAACCTTTCGCACCTTGTCCGCTCATCAGGAATAAGCTCATGTGCATACTGACTGAGTCGCACAAACTGCACTTCATACTCAGCCACACTCATGCTCCCTTGGGTAAGAGTCATGAATTCACGCTTCTTCTCATCAAGATATCTCACACCAAGATATCTCCGCTTGAACACATTCTGGAAGAATGTCCAAGTCACATCAGCTTCAGCCATCCCAGAGATTGTGGTCGTCCACCATGTATAAGCATCATCCTGAAGCAAGGATACCACACAGCCCAACTTTTGCACATCAGTGCAACTCATCTGTCCCAAGATTCGCTTGGTACTCTCTAGCCAAGCCTCAGAACTCTCAGCAGACATACCCCTAAACTCAGTCCCACCAAGACTGCGCAGACGCTCCAAGGGTAGTCTAACACCAGCATCTCCCTGATGCCCAGCTCCTTGAGCTCCAGCTACTGCTGCTCGAAAAGCACCCGCAATAGCTTGTACCAGCATTGTCATATCAGGCATAGCTTGCCCCTGACCAACCTCAGGTCCAGCAGCTCTAGCACCAGCTGCTGCAGCTCCAGCTCTTTCCCTCTCCGCACCACCACCACCAGGTGGAGGAGGAGGTAACACAGCACTACCCGCATTCTCTTCGTTCTCATTCCCATCCGGGGTCGTAGCTCTCACGCTACTTCTTAACTCTCTACGTGGTGCCATACTTTTACCATGCATAACAATACAAACAAAACAAGTCAGGCCCAGCAAGGTAAGAAATCCAAGTATTCAAGCTCAATTTCATTCAAAATCAACATCATTTCATTAGCTTTTGTTTTGGCAATGGGTACCCTCGACATGCTACATCACAACATACTATTCAATTACACCCAAATCACAAGCCACTAAACATGCTTTCACACAACAAGCATACATAGCTCATATACTTCAATCATGCATACAAACATTCCCAATTACTCGAGAACTCAGCTCTGATACCACCAAATGTAACCCCCTTAACCCGGCCTAGACGGTTGACCCGAATTAAGAAAGTCACACGGGGAAAACCAAAGTCAACCCGAAAGTCAACCTTGATTAACGACCCTTTTTTTTTCTTTTTAAACTTGTCTAGATGCACATTAACCCTAATTGTGATCACACAAACAACATACTCAAAGATCACAAACATCAGAGATCAAACAGGGACCCAATTGAACAAATTACAACTTTAGGGACTAAATTGTAATTTCTGATAATTAAAAGGACTTAACCCAAATTAATCTTACCAACTTGAAATTAGTCAGGTTTCATGCCTCTCTGTGAAATTTCAGCTCAAAAGGACTTCCCAAACTCATACAATTGCACAAACAAGTTTCAGGACCAAAACGCAAACAATTCAAAACATTTAACTGCCAATGTCAGCCCCCAACGGTCAACCGTTCCGAAACAGGTGAACCCCGTTTCGAAACACGGGCCGTTCCGCAACGGGTTTCGGAACACGGGCTGGCAGAGGCCAAACCGTTTCGAAACGGTGCATACCGTTTCGGACGACTGGGTTCATTCAAGGCACCCGTTCCGAAACGATGCACACTGTTCCGAAACGCCCTGCACAGATTGCAGCAAAATGCATTCCAAAACATGCAATTGATCATTCAAACATGCTCCAATTGCCACCAAACTTTACCAGCATGCAATTCAACATATATAAGACTTACAAGCATCAACAAATCATCAGAACAACATCATAAGCAAAAAGCCCCAATTCTATAGGCATGCTTCCTACACAAGCTAGCTAATCAAGCACAAACTTCCAAAACAAGCATGTAATGATCCAACACAAATACCAGCATTCTCAACAACATTCAACATACTTAGGGAGTTTAAAACCTCTCCCAAAACATACACATTGGTCCCCCATTGCCAAATTATCAAAAGCTAAATGTTCTTAGGAAAACCTTCCATACTTTGAGCTTTGCTTCCACTTGAATACTTGCCTTCCTTGCTGCCCTCAAGGTTCACTAATGTTCTGCATTATTGAATTAAGAAAACGAGGAGAGCGTAAGCAAAAGCTTAGTGAGGAATGCTCTTAAAACCATTCAATAATGCATTTAAAAACATTTACAAATCATGCTTTAAATCAACCTTTACACATGCTCAAAAGCATACTTAAAACAAGCATCTCATGCTTCAACATAATATAACATGTCATATTGGCTCAAGTGATAGATTCCATTTCATTAAAACAAGTTCATCAACTTCCCAAGGACTTTTAAACACCTTGGCCCCAAGGACTTTTAAACACCTTGGCCATGGTCTTTTAAACACCATGAATGAGGACCACACAAGGACTTTTAACCACCTTTGTGTCCATAGCTTGAATCACCCCAAGGACTTTTAAACACCTTGGCCCCAAGGACTTTTAAACACCTTGGCCCCATGGACTTTTAAACACCATGGAAAGGATCACCTAAGGACTTTTAACCACCTTAGTGTCCGCGATAAGAATCATCCAAGGACTTTTAACCACCTTGATGATCTTAAGAATACAAGGCTCACTCAAGGACTTTTAACCACCTTAGTGACCTTAACCTTTTCAAAACATCACTTGCCAATATACATCTTCTCATCATTTATTCCACTGTTTTAAAGCATTAAACCAAGCCATATTCAACATGCATTTAAAAGCATCAAATCCACATTTAATCAATGTTCAAAACAAGGAACTCTTACCTTGAGTTTCCTTCAACATATGGCTTACACAAACAGCAAATACCATGCTAAAACATGCTTTCAAAACAGAATTTAAAACATGCAATAAACCACATTGCATCACAACAAAATCATGGCCACAACTAGAGAGTACTTTCCGAAAACTTACACTTGAGCTTAGCAAAGTTGTTTAGACTTAAGCTAAGCTCCCAAGACATTGGTTTCAAAGCCGAAAACCCAATTTTCACAAACGCACTCACCGATTTCCACTTTGCTTCTAGCCAAAGCACCAAATCAAGCTTCCGGATCAACAACTCTTGGATCCAAAGATGCCTCCCCTGTTTTCAACACATCAAAGCAGAGGATTAATGCATCATCATGCATTAATTGCTTCAATGAAAGCACCTAAACTCGCTGCTCTCATCCACACACCATTTTCGGCCACCAAACACAACCGAAAATGCATCCAAACCACTTCTAAACAAAGCCCAGCCATAAACCAGCAAAACCACACATCCTTAAACATCATATAACATCTAAAAACAACCTATCAACATCCTTATACCTCCAGCAACATCAGATCCACAAGATCATCCCAAAAACAACCTTGAATCACAAACTAAACTTAGGAAACTCAACCTATCCGGGATTGCATTAATCAAAACTCAATTCCTTATCAATTTAGAGTTCATTTAACATCAAAAACACATCTCAATTCACAGATTAATCAGATCTAACGAAAATCATCAAAAATCACCAAATCTTGCATTATAAGCCAAGATCCATTTCACCACTTAAAAACCTTTAATTAAACATCAATTAAGGATTGAAAACTTAGGAATTTCAGTAAAGAACTGATAGTTTAGAGGAGAAGGACGTTCTTACCTCCAAACTTGAGTTTCTCCTCTTTTTGGAATCAAAAACCTTGTTGAATCAAGTAGCAATTAAAGAGGTTTTGAAGATATGTTGATTAGGAATCAAATGAGAGTTGAAAGGAGAGATTTAGGTGAGAAAATCAGAAGCAATTCTCTGGAAAAGAAGTGTTTGGGTTGAGAGAAAATGAGAGAAAGAAAATTGAGAAAAGTTTGTTACAAAAATCCAAAATAGCCAAATGGCTTTCCCTCCACTTTTAATATCATTTAAAATCAGAATTTAGTCTTAAAATATCTTAGAAAAATCTGAAGAAACTCCCTTTGGGTAAATAGCTCCTTAAAGATTCAAAGTTTCAACCCTTTATAAAACAGCCACAAAACTTTCGAAAATTACATTTTGGTCACTAGCCAAAATGTCACCCTTCCGAGACTCATTTTCCAAAATTGATTTCACAGTTCACTTAATTATATTAAAAGATGATTTTAGAACATTTTTCCATATTTTTAATGCAACCCGAACTAGGCTTTCCTAAATTCACCTCTTTAGATTCGAACAGCACTTTGACCGAACCGGTCAACGCCCAAAACTCCTAAGCCCAAAACCGGGGCGTTACAGATTAGAAGCTTTTAAAAACAATTATATTGCAAAACCTCAATTTCTGTACTTTTTACTCAGTTAAAATTCCAACGGGTCCATTGAAAGGCCCATTTCGACCAGCTCGTCCGAAACCTCTACAAAAAGGACTGCAAAACAAGTTTTAATCAAATTTTAGGAGTTCATGTAATTGATTAGGAGCTTTTCAACACAAATATATTGCAAAACCTCAATTTATGTACTTTTTATTTAGTTAAAATTCCAACGGGTCCATTGAAAGGCCCATTTCGACCCGCTCGTCCGAAACCTTTACAAAAAGGACCGCAAAACAAGTTTTAATCAAATTTTGGGAATTCATGTAATTGATTAGGAGCTTTTCAACACAATTATATTGAAAAACCGCAATTTCTGTACTTTTTACTCAGTTAAAATTCCAACGGGTCCATTGAAAGGCCCAATTCGACCTGCTCGTCCGAAACCTCTACAAAAAGGAACGCAAAACAAGTTTTAATAAAATATTAGGAGTTCAAATAATTGATTAGGAGCTTTTTAAAACAATTATATTGCAAAACCGCAATTTCTGTACTTTTTACTCAGTTAAAATTCCAACGGGTCCATTGAAAGGCCCATTTCGACCCGCTCGTCCGAAACCTCAACAAAAAGGACTGCAGAACAAGTTTTAATCAAATATTAGGAATTCATGTAATTCATTAGGAGAATTTCAACACAATTATATTGCAAAACGGAAATTTATGTACTTTTTACTCAGTTAAAATTCCAACGGGTCCATTGAAAGGCCCATTAGACTTGCTCGTCCGAAACCTCTACAAAAAGGACCGCAAAACAATTTTTAATCAAATATTAGGAGTTCAAATAATTGATTAGGAGCTTTTCAACACAATTAAATTGCAAAACCGCAATTTTTGTACTTTTTACTCAGTTAAAATTCCAACGGGTCCATTGAAAGGCCCATTTCAACCCGCTCGTCCGAAACCTCTACAAAAAGGACTGCAAAACAAGTTTTAATCAAATTTTAGGAGTTCATGTAATTGATTAGGAGCTTTTCAACACAATTATATTGCGAAACCACAATTTCTGTACTTTTTACTCAGTTAAAATTCCAACGGGTCCATTGAAAGGCCCATTTAGACCTGCTCGTCCGAAACCTCTACAAAAAGGACCGCAAAAATGTTTTATTCAAATATTAGGAATTCATGTAATTGATTAGGAGCTTTTCAACACAATTATATTGAAAAACCGCAATTTATGTACTTTTTACTCAGTTAAAATTCCAACGGGTCCATTTAAAGGCCCATTTCGACCCGCTCTTCCGAAACCTCTACAAAAAGGACTGCAAAACAAGTTTCAATCAAATTTTAGGAGTTCATGTAATCGGTTAGGAGCTTTTCAACACAATTATATTGCAAAACCTTAATTTCTGTACATTTTACTCAGTTAATATTCCAATGGGTCCATTGAAAGGCCCATTTAGACCTGCTCGTCCGAAACCTCTACAAAAAGGACCACAAAAATGTTTTATTAAAATATTAGGAGTTCAAATAATTGATTAGGAGCTTTTCAACACAATTATATTGCAAAACCTCAATTTCTGTACTTTTTACTCAGTTAAAATTCCTACGGGTCCATTGAAAGGCCCATTTCGACCTGCTCGTCCAAAACCTCTACAAAAAGGAACGCAAAACAAGTTTTAATCAAATATTAGGTGTTCAAATAATTGATTAGGAGCTTTTCAAAACAATTATATTGCAAAACCGCAATTTCTGTACTTTTTACTCAGTTAAAATTCCAACGGGTCCATTGAAAGGCCCATTTCGACCCGCTCGTCCGAAACCTCTACAAAATGGACTGCAAAACAAGTTTTAATCAAATTTTAGGAATTCATGTAATTGATTAGGAGCTTTTCAACACAATTATATTGCAAAACCTCAATTTCTGTACTTTTTATTTAGTTAAAATTCCAACGGGTCCATTAAAAGGCCCATTAGACTTGCTCGTCCGAAACCTCAACAAAAAGGACTACAAAACAAGTTTTAATCAAATTTTAGGAGTTCATGTAATTCATTAGGAGCTTTTCAACACAATTATATTGCAAAACCTCAATTTCTGTACTTTTTACTCAGTTAAAATTCCAACGGGTCCATTGAAAGGCCCATTTCGACCCGCTCGTCCAAAACCTCTACAAAAAGGACTGCAAAACAAGTTTTAATCAAATTTTAGGAGTTCATGTAATTGATTAGGAGCTTTTCAACACAAGTATATTGCAAAACCTCAATTTATGTACTTTTTATTTAGTTAAAATTCCAACGGGTCCATTGAAAGGCCCATTTCGACCCGCTCGTCCGAAACCTTTACAAAAAGGACCGCAAAACAAGTTTTAATCAAATTTTGGGAATTCATGTAATTGATTAGGAGCTTTTCAACACAATTATATTGAAAAACCGCAATTTCTGTACTTTTTACTCAGTTAAAATTCCAACGGGTCCATTGAAAGGCCCATTTCGACCTGCTCGTCCGAAACCTCTACAAAAGGAACGCAAAACAAGTTTTAATCAAATATTAGGAGTTCAAATAATTGATTAGGAGCTTTTTAAAACAATTATATTGCAAAACCGCAATTTCTGTACTTTTTACTCAGTTAAAATTCCAACGGGTCCATTGAAAGGCCCATTTCGACCCGCTCGTCCGAAACCTCAACAAAAAGGACTGCAAAACAAGTTTTAATCAAATATTAGGAATTCATGTAATTCATTAGGAGAATTTCAACACAATTATATTGCAAAACGGAAATTTATGTACTTTTTACTCAGTTAAAATTCCAACGGGTCCATTGAAAGGCTCATTAGACTTGCTCGTCCGAAATCTCTACAAAAAGGACCGCAAAACAATTTTTAATCAAATACTAGGAGTTCAAATAATTGATTAGGAGCTTTTCAACACAATTAAATTGCAAAACCGCAATTTTTGTACTTTTTACTCAGTTAAAATTCCAACAGGTCCATTGAAAGGCCCATTTCAACCCGCTCGTCCGAAACCTCTACAAAAAGGACTGCAAAACAAGTTTTAATCAAATTTTAGGAGTTCATGTAATTGATTAGGAGCTTTTCAACACAATTATATTGCGAAACCACAATTTCTGTACTTTTTACTCAGTTAAAATTCCAACGGGTCCATTGAAAGGCCCATTTAGACCTGCTCGTCCGAAACCTCTACAAAAAGGACTGCAAAAATGTTTTATTCAAATATTAGGAATTCATGTAATTGATTAGGAGCTTTTCAACACAATTATATTGAAAAACCGCAATTTATGTACTTTTTACTTAGTTAAAATTCCAACGGGTCCATTTAAAGGCCATTTCGACCCGCTCGTCCGAAACCTCTACAAAAAGGACTGCAAAACAAGTTTTAATCAAATTTTAGGAGTTCATGTAATCGATTAGGAGCTTTTCAACACAATTATATTGCAAAACCTCAATTTCTGTACTTTTTACTCAGTTAAAATTCCAATGGGTCCATTGAAAGGCCCATTTAGACCTGCTCGTCCGAAACCTCTACAAAAAGGACCACAAAAATGTTTTATTAAAATATTAGGAGTTCAAATAATTGATTAGGAGCTTTTCAACACAATTATATTGCAAAACCTCAATTTCTGTACTTTTTACTCAGTTAAAATTCCTACGGGTCCATTGAAAGGCCCATTTCGACCTGCTCGTCCGAAACCTCTACAAAAAGGAACGCAAAACAAGTTTTAATCAAATATTAGGTGTTGAAATAATTGATTAGGAGCTTTTCAAAACAATTATATTGCAAAACCGCAATTTCTGTACTTTTTACTCAGTTAAAATTCCAACGGGTCCATTGAAAGGCCCATTTCGACCCGCTCGTCCGAAACCTCTACAAAATGGACTGCAAAACAAGTTTTAATCAAATTTTAGGAATTCATGTAATTGATTAGGAGCTTTTCAACACAATTATATTGCAAAACCTCAATTTCTGTACTTTTTATTTAGTTAAAATTCCAACGGGTCCATTGAAAGGCCCATTTCGACCCGCTTGTCCAAAACCTTTACAAAAAGGACCGCAAAACAAGTTTTAATCAAATTTTGGGAATTCATGTAATTGATTAGGAGCTTTTCAACACAATTATATTGAAAAACCGCAATTTCTGTACTTTTTACTCAGTTAAAATTCCAACGGGTCCATTGAAAGGCCCATTTAGACCTGCTCGTCCGAAACCTCTACAAAAAGGACCGCAAAAATGTTTTATTCAAATATTAGGAGTTCAAGTAATTGATTAGAAGCTTTTAAAAACAATTATATTGCAAAACCTCAATTTCTGTACTTTTTACTCAGTTAAAATTCCAACGGGTCCATTGAAAGGCCCATTTCGAACCGCTCGTCCGAAACCTCTAGAAAAAGGACTGCAAAACAAGTTTTAATCAAATTTTAGGAGTTCATGTAATTGATTAGGAGCTTTTCAACACAAGTATATTGCAAAACCTCGATTTATGTACTTTTTATTTAGTTAAAATTCCAACGGGTCCATTGAAAGGCCCATTTCGACCCGCTTGTCCAAAACCTTTACAAAAAGGACCGCAAAACAAGTTTTAATCAAATTTTGGGAATTCATGTAATTGATTAGGAGCTTTTCAACACAATTATATTGAAAAACCGCAATTTCTGTACTTTTTACTCAGTTAAAATTCCAACGGGTCCATTGAAAGGCCCATTTCGACCTGCTCGTCCGAAACCTCTACAAAAGGAACGCAAAACAAGTTTTAATCAAATATTAGGATTTCAAATAATTGATTAGGAGCTTTAGAAAACAATTATATTGCAAAACCGCAATTTCTGTACTTTTTACTCAGTTAAAATTCCAACGGGTCCATTGAAAGGCCCATTTCGACCCGCTCGTCCGAAACCTCAACAAAAAGGACTGCAAAACAAGTTTTAATCAAATATTAGGAATTCATGTAATTCATTAGGAGAATTTCAACACAATTATATTGCAAAACGGAAATTTATGTACTTTTTACTCAGTTAAAATTCCAACGGGTCCATTGAAAGGCCCATTAGACTTGCTCGTCCGAAACCTCTACAAAAAGGACCGCAAAACAATTTTTAATCAAATATTAGGAGTTCAAATAATTGATTAGGAGCTTTTCAAAACAATTAAATTGCAAAACCACAATTTTTGTACTTTTTACTCAGTTAAAATTCCAACGGGTCCATTGAAAGGCCCATTTCAACCCGCTCGTCCGAAACCTCTACAAAAAGGACTGCAAAACAAGTTTTAATCAAATTTTAGGAGTTCATGTAATTGATTAGGATCTTTTCAACACAATTATATTGCGAAACCACAATTTCTGTACTTTTTACTCAGTTAAAATTCCAACGGGTCCATTGAAAGGCCCATTTAGACCTGCTCGTCCGAAACCTCTACAAAAAGGACTGCAAAAATGTTTTATTCAAATATTAGGAATTCATGTAATTGATTAGGAGCTTTTCAACACAATTATATTGAAAAACCGCAATTTATGCTTTTTACTCAGTTAAAATTCCAACGGGTCCATTTAAAGGCCCATTTCGACCCGCTCGTCCGAAACCTCTACAAAAAGGACTGCAAAACAAGTTTTAATCAAATTTTAGGAGTTCATGTAATCGATTAGGAGCTTTTCAACACAATTATATTGCAAATCCTCAATTTCTGTACTTTTTACTCAGTTAAAATTCCAACGGATCCATTGAAAGGCCCATTTCCACCCGCTCGTGCGAAACCTCTAAAAAAAGGACTGCAAAACAAGTTTTAATCAAAATTTAGGTGTTCATGTAATTGATTAGGAGCTTTTCAACACAATTATATTGCAAAACCTCAATTTCTGTACTTTTTACTCAGTTAAAATTCCTACGGGTCCATTGAAAGGCCCATTTAGACCTGCTCGTCCGAAACCTCTACAAAAAGGACCACAAAAATGTTTTATTCAAATATTAGGAGTTCAAATAATTTATTAGAAGCTTTTAAACACAATTATATTGCAAAACCTCAATTTCTGTACTTTTTACTCAGTTAAAATTCCAACGGGTCCATTGAAAGGCCCATTTAGACCTGCTCGTCCGAAACCTCTACAAAAAGGACCGCAAAAATGTTTTATTCAAATATTAGGAGTTCAAGTAATTGATTAGAAGCTTTTAAAAACAATTATATTGCAAAACCTCAATTTCTGTACTTTTTACTCAGTTAAAATTCCAACGGGTCCATTGAAAGGCCCATTTCGACCCGCTCGTCCGAAACCTCTAGAAAAAGGACTGCAAAACAAGTTTTAATCAAATTTTAGGAGTTCATGTAATTGATTAGGAGCTTTTCAACACAAGTATATTGCAAAACCTCGATTTATGTACTTTTTATTTAGTTAAAATTCCAACGGGTCCATTGAAAGGCCCATTTCGACCCGCTCGTCCAAAACCTTTACAAAAAGGACCGCAAAACAAGTTTTAATCAAATTTTGGGATTTCATGTAATTGATTAGGAGCTTTTCAACACAATTATATTGAAAAACCGCAATTTCTGTACTTTTTACTTAGTTAAAATTCCAACGGGTCCATTGAAAGGCCCATTTCGACCTGCTCGTCCGAAACCTCTACAAAAGGAACGCAAAACAAGTTTTAATCAAATATTAGGAGTTCAAATAATTCATTAGGAGCTTTTTAAAACAATTATAATGCAAAACCGCAATTTCTGTACTTTTTACTCAGTTAAAATTCCAACGGGTCCATTGAAAGGCCCATTTCGACCTGCTCGTCCGAAACCTCTACAAAAGGAACGCAAAACAAGTTTTAATCAAATATTAGGAGTTCAAATAATTGATTAGGAGCTTTTTAAAACAATTATATTGCAAAACCGCAATTTCTGTACTTTTTACTTAGTTAAAATTCCAACGGGTCCATTGAAAGGCCCATTTCGACCCGCTCGTCCGAAACCTCAACAAAAAGGACTGCAAAACAAGTTTTAATCAAATATTAGGAATTCATGTAATTCATTAGGAGAATTTCAACACAATTATATTGCAAAACGGAAATTTATGTACTTTTTACTCAGTTAAAATTCCAACGGGTCCATTGAAAGGCCCATTAGACTTGCTCGTCCGAAACCTCTACAAAAAGGACCGCAAAACAATTTTTAATCAAATATTAGGAGTTCAAATAATTGATTAGGAGCTTTTCAACACAATTAAATTGCAAAACCGCAATTTTTGAACTTTTTACTCAGTTAAAATTCCAACGGGTCCATTGAATGGCCCATATCAACCCGCTCGTCCGAAACCTCTACAAAAAGGACTGCAAAACAAGTTTTAATCAAATTTTAGGAGTTCATGTAATTGATTAGGATCTTTTCAACACAATTATATTGCGAAACCACAATTTCTGTACTTTTTACTCAGTTAAAATTCCAACGGGTCCATTGAAAGGCCCATTTAGACCTGCTCGTCCGAAACCTCTACAAAAAGGACTGCAAAAATGTTTTATTCAAATATTAGGAATTCATGTAATTGATTAGGAGCTTTTCAACACAATTATATTGAAAAACCGCAATTTATGTACTTTTTACTCAGTTAAAATTCCAACGGGTCCATTTAAAGGCCCATTTCGACCCGCTCGTCCGAAACCTCTACAAAAAGGACTGCGAAACAAGTTTTAATCAAATTTTAGGAGTTCATGTAATCGATTAGGAGCTTTTCAACAAAATTATATTGCAAAACCTCAATTTCTGTACTTTTTACTTAGTTAAAATTCCAATGGGTCCATTGAAAGGCCCATTTAGACCTGCTCGTCCGAAACCTCTACAAAAAGGACCACAAAAATGTTTTATTAAAATATTAGGAGTTCAAATAATTGATTAGGAGCTTTTCAACACAATTATATTGCAAAACCTCAATTTCTGTACTTTTTACTCAGTTAAAATTCCTACGGGTCCATTGAAAGGCCCATTTCGACCTGCTCGTCCGAAACCTCAACAAAAAGGAACGCAAAACAAGTTTTAATCAAATATTAGGTGTTGAAATAATTGATTAGGATCTTTTCAAAACAATTATATTGCAAAACCGCAATTTATGTACTTTTTACTCAGTTAAAATTCCAACGGGTCGATTGAAAGGCCCATTTCGACCCGCTCGTCCGAAACCTCTACAAAATGGACTGCAAAACAAGTTTTAATCAAATTTTAGGAATTCATGTAATTGATTAGGAGCTTTTCAACACAATTATATTGCAAAACCTCAATTTCTGTACTTTTTACTCAGTTAAAATTCCAACGGGTCGATTGAAAGGCCCATTAGACTTGCTCGTCCGAAACCTCAACAAAAAGGACTACAAAACAAGTTTTAATCAAATTTTAGGAGTTCATGTAATTCATTAGGAGCTTTTCAACACAATTATATTGCAAATCCTCAATTTCTGTACTTTTTACTCAGTTAAAATTCCAACGGATCCATTGAAAGGCCCATTTCGACCCGCTCGTGCGAAACCTCTAAAAAAAGGACTGCAAAACAAGTTTTAATCAAAATTTAGGTGTTCATGTAATTGATTAGGAGCTTTTCAACACAATTATATTGCAAAGCCTCAATTTCTGTACTTTTTACTCAGTTAAAATTCCTACGGGTCCATTGAAAGGCCCATTTAGACCTGCTCGTCCGAAACCTCTACAAAAAGGACCGCAAAAATGTTTTATTCAAATATTAGGAGTTCAAATAATTTATTAGAAGCTTTTAAACACAATTATATTGCAAAACCTCAATTTCTGTACTTTTTACTCAGTTAAAATTCCAACGGGTCCATTGAAAGGCCCATTTAGACCTGCTCATCCGAAACCTCTACAAAAAGGACCGCAAAAATGTTTTATTCAAATATTAGGAGTTCAAGTAATTGATTAGAAGCTTTTAAAAACAATTATATTGCAAAACCTCAATTTCTGTACTTTTTACTCAGTTAAAATTCCAACGGGTCCATTGAAAGGCCCATTTCGACCCGCTCGTCCGAAACCTCTAGAAAAAGGACTGCAAAACAAGTTTTAATCAAATTTTAGGAGTTCATGTAATTGATTAGGAGCTTTTCAACACAAGTATATTGCAAAACCTCGATTTATGTACTTTTTATTTAGTTAAAATTCCAACGGGTCCATTGAAAGGCCCATTTCGACCCGCTCGTCCAAAACCTTTACAAAAAGGACCGCAAAACAAGTTTTAATCAAATTTTGGGAATTCATGTAATTGATTAGGAGCTTTTCAACACAATTATATTGAAAAACCGCAATTTCTGTACTTTTTACTTAGTTAAAATTCCAACGGGTCCATTGAAAGGCCCATTTCGACCTGCTCGTCCGAAACCTCTACAAAAGGAACGCAAAACAAGTTTTAATCAAATATTAGGAGTTCAAATAATTGATTAGGAGCTTTTTAAAACAATTATATTGCAAAACCGCAATTTCTGTACTTTTTACTCAGTTAAAATTCCAACGGGTCCATTGAAAGGCCCATTTCGACCTGCTCGTCCGAAACCTCTACAAAAGGAACGCAAAACAAGTTTTAATCAAATATTAGGAGTTCAAATAATTGATTAGGAGCTTTTTAAAACAATTATATTGCAAAACCGCAATTTCTGTACTTTTTACTTAGTTAAAATTCCAACGGGTCCATTGAAAGGCCCATTTCGACCCGCTCGTCCGAAACCTCAACAAAAAGGACTGCAAAACAAGTTTTAATCAAATATTAGGAATTCATGTAATTCATTAGGAGAATTTCAACACAATTATATTGCAAAACGGAAATTTATGTACTTTTTACTCAGTTAAAATTCCAACGGGTCCATTGAAAGGCCCATTAGACTTGCTCGTCCGAAACCTCTACAAAAAGGACCGCAAAACAATTTTTAATCAAATATTAGGAGTTCAAATAATTGATTAGGAGCTTTTCAACACAATTAAATTGCAAAACCGCAATTTTTGAACTTTTTACTCAGTTAAAATTCCAACGGGTCCATTGAATGGCCCATATCAACCCGCTCGTCCGAAACCTCTACAAAAAGGACTGCAAAACAAGTTTTAATCAAATTTTAGGAGTTCATGTAATTGATTAGGATCTTTTCAACACAATTATATTGCGAAACCACAATTTCTGTACTTTTTACTCAGTTAAAATTCCAACGGGTCCATTGAAAGGCCCATTTAGACCTGCTCGTCCGAAACCTCTACAAAAAGGACTGCAAAAATGTTTTATTCAAATATTAGGAATTCATGTAATTGATTAGGAGCTTTTCAACACAATTATATTGAAAAACCGCAATTTATGTACTTTTTACTCAGTTAAAATTCCAACGGGTCCATTTAAAGGCCCATTTCGACCCGCTCGTCCGAAACCTCTACAAAAAGGACTGCGAAACAAGTTTTAATCAAATTTTAGGAGTTCATGTAATCGATTAGGAGCTTTTCAACAAAATTATATTGCAAAACCTCAATTTCTGTACTTTTTACTTAGTTAAAATTCCAATGGGTCCATTGAAAGGCCCATTTAGACCTGCTCGTCCGAAACCTCTACAAAAAGGACCACAAAAATGTTTTATTAAAATATTAGGAGTTCAAATAATTGATTAGGAGCTTTTCAACACAATTATATTGCAAAACCTCAATTTCTGTACTTTTTACTCAGTTAAAATTCCTACGGGTCCATTGAAAGGCCCATTTCGACCTGCTCGTCCGAAACCTCAACAAAAAGGAACGCAAAACAAGTTTTAATCAAATATTAGGTGTTGAAATAATTGATTAGGATCTTTTCAAAACAATTATATTGCAAAACCGCAATTTATGTACTTTTTACTCAGTTAAAATTCCAACGGGTCGATTGAAAGGCCCATTTCGACCCGCTCGTCCGAAACCTCTACAAAATGGACTGCAAAACAAGTTTTAATCAAATTTTAGGAATTCATGTAATTGATTAGGAGCTTTTCAACACAATTATATTGCAAAACCTCAATTTCTGTACTTTTTACTCAGTTAAAATTCCAACGGGTCGATTGAAAGGCCCATTAGACTTGCTCGTCCGAAACCTCAACAAAAAGGACTACAAAACAAGTTTTAATCAAATTTTAGGAGTTCATGTAATTCATTAGGAGCTTTTCAACACAATTATATTGCAAATCCTCAATTTCTGTACTTTTTACTCAGTTAAAATTCCAACGGATCCATTGAAAGGCCCATTTCGACCCGCTCGTGCGAAACCTCTAAAAAAAGGACTGCAAAACAAGTTTTAATCAAAATTTAGGTGTTCATGTAATTGATTAGGAGCTTTTCAACACAATTATATTGCAAAGCCTCAATTTCTGTACTTTTTACTCAGTTAAAATTCCTACGGGTCCATTGAAAGGCCCATTTAGACCTGCTCGTCCGAAACCTCTACAAAAAGGACCGCAAAAATGTTTTATTCAAATATTAGGAGTTCAAATAATTTATTAGAAGCTTTTAAACACAATTATATTGCAAAACCTCAATTTCTGTACTTTTTACTCAGTTAAAATTCCAACGGGTCCATTGAAAGGCCCATTTAGACCTGCTCATCCGAAACCTCTACAAAAAGGACCGCAAAAATGTTTTATTCAAATATTAGGAGTTCAAGTAATTGATTAGAAGCTTTTAAAAACAATTATATTGCAAAACCTCAATTTCTGTACTTTTTACTCAGTTAAAATTCCAACGGGTCCATTGAAAGGCCCATTTCGACCCGCTCGTCCGAAACCTCTAGAAAAAGGACTGCAAAACAAGTTTTAATCAAATTTTAGGAGTTCATGTAATTGATTAGGAGCTTTTCAACACAAGTATATTGCAAAACCTCGATTTATGTACTTTTTATTTAGTTAAAATTCCAACGGGTCCATTGAAAGGCCCATTTCGACCCGCTCGTCCAAAACCTTTACAAAAAGGACCGCAAAACAAGTTTTAATCAAATTTTGGGAATTCATGTAATTGATTAGGAGCTTTTCAACACAATTATATTGAAAAACCGCAATTTCTGTACTTTTTACTTAGTTAAAATTCCAACGGGTCCATTGAAAGGCCCATTTCGACCTGCTCGTCCGAAACCTCTACAAAAGGAACGCAAAACAAGTTTTAATCAAATATTAGGAGTTCAAATAATTGATTAGGAGCTTTTTAAAACAATTATATTGCAAAACCGCAATTTCTGTACTTTTTACTCAGTTAAAATTCCAACGGGTCCATTGAAAGGCCCATTTCGACCCGCTCGTCCGAAACCTCAACAAAAAGGACTGCAAAACAAGTTTTAATCAAATATTAGGAATTCATGTAATTCATTAGGAGAATTTCAACACAATTATATTGCAAAACGGAAATTTATGTACTTTTTACTCAGTTAAAATTCCAACGGGTCCATTGAAAGGCCCATTAGACTTGCTCGTCCGAAACCTCTACAAAAAGGACCGCAAAACAATTTTTAATCAAATATTAGGAGTTCAAATAATTGATTAGGAGCTTTTCAACACAATTAAATTGCAAAACCGCAATTTTTGTACTTTTTACTCAGTTAAAATTCCAACGGGTCCATTGAAAGGCCCATTTCAACCCGCTCGTCCGAAACCTCTACAAAAAGGACTGCAAAACAAGTTTTAATCAAATTTTAGGAGTTCATGTAATTGATTAGGAGCTTTTCAACACAATTATATTGCAAAACCTCAATTTCTGTACTTTTTACTCAATTAAAATTCCAACGGGTCCATTGAAAGGCCCATTTAGACCTGCTCGTCCGAAACCTCTACAAAAAGGACCGCAAAAATGTTTTATTCAAATATTAGGTATTGATGTAATTGGTTAGGAGCTTTTCAACACAATTATATTGAAAAACCGCAATTTCTGTACTTTTTACTCAGTTAAAATTCCAACGGGTCAATTGAAAGGCCCATTTTGACCCGCTCGTCTGAAACCTCTACAAAAAGGACTGCAAAACAAGTTTTAATCAAATTTTAGGAGTTCATGTAATTGATTAGGAGCTTTTCAACACAATTATTTTGGAAAACCTCAATTTCGGTACTTTTTACTCAGTTAAAATTCCAATGGGTCCATTGAAAGGCCCATTTAGACATGCTCGTCCGAAACCTCTACAAAAAGGACCGCAAAAATGTTTTATTAAAATATTAGGAGTTCGAATAATTGATTAGGAGCTTTTCAACACAATTATATTGCAAAACGGAAATTTCTGTACTTTTTACTCAGTTAAAATTCCAACGGCTCCATTGAAAGGCCCATTAGACTTGCTAGTCCGAAACCTCTACAAAAAGGACCGCAAAACAATTTTTAATCAAATATTAGGAGTTCAAATAATTGATGCTTTTCAACACAATTAAATTGCAAAACCGCAATTTCTGTACTTTTTACTCAGTTAAAATTCCAATGGGTCCATTGAAAGGCCCATTTCGACCCGCTCGTCCGAAACCTCTACAAAAAGGACTGCAAAACAAGTTTTAATCAAATTTTAGGAGTTCATGTAATTGATTAGGAGCTTTTCAACACAATTATATTGCGAAACCACAATTTCTGTACTTTTTACTCAGTTAAAATTCCAACGGGTCCATTGAAAGGCCCATTTAGACCTGCTCGTCCGAAACCTCTACAAAAAGGACCGCAAAAATGTTTTATTCAAATATTAGGTATTCATGTAATTGAATAGGAGCTTTTCAACACAATTATATTGAAAAACCGCAATTTATGTACTTTTTACTCAGTTAAAATTCCAACGGGTCCATTGAAAGGCCCATTTCGACCCGCTCGTCTGAAACCTCTACAAAAAGGACTGCAAAACAAGTTTTAATCAAATTTTAGGAGTTCATGTAATTGATTAGGAGCTTTTCAACACAATTATATTGGAAAACCTCAATTTCTGTACTTTTTACTCAGTTAAAATTCCAATGGGTCCATTGAAAGGCCCATTTAGACCTGCTCGTCCGAAACCTCTACAAAAAGGACCGCAAAAATGTTTTATTAAAATATTAGGAGTTCAAATAATTGATTAGGATCTTTTCAACACAATTATATTGCAAAACGGAAATTTCTGTACTTTTTACTCAGTTAAAATTCCAACGGCTCCATTGAAAGGCCCATTAGACTTGCTCGTCCGAAACCTCTACAAAAAGGACCGCAAAACAATTTTTAATCAAATATTAGGAGTTCAAATAATTGATTAGGAGCTTTTCAACACAATTAAATTGCAAAACCGCAATTTCTGTACTTTTTACTCAGTTAAAATTCCAATGGGTCCATTGAAAGGCCCATTTCGACCCGCTCGTCCGAAACCTCTACAAAAAGGACTGCAAAACAAGTTTTAATCAAATTTTAGGAGTTCATGTAATTGATTAGGAGCTTTTCAACACAATTATATTGTAAAACCACAATTTCTGTACTTTTTACTCAGTTAAAATTCCAACGGGTCCATTGAAAGGCCCATTTAGACCTGCTCGTCCGAAACCTCTACAAAAAGGACCGCAAAAATGTTTTATTCAAATATTAGGTATTCATGTAATTGAATAGGAGCTTTTCAACACAATTATATTGAAAAACCGCAATTTATGTACTTTTTACTCAGTTAAAATTCCAACGGGTCCATTGAAAGGCCCATTACGACCCGCTCGTCTGAAACCTCTGCAAAAAGGACTGCAAAACAAGTTTTAATCAAATTTTAGGAGTTCATGTAATTGATTAGGAGCTTTTCAACACAATTATATTGGAAAACCTCAATTTCTGTACTTTTTACTCAGTTAGAATTCCAATGGGTCCATTGAAAGGCCCATTTAGACCTGCTCGTCCGAAACCTCTACAAAAAGGACCGCAAAAATGTTTTATTAAAATATTAGGAGTTCAAATATTTGATTAGGAGCTTTTCAACACAATTATATTGCAAAACGGAAATTTCTGTACTTTTTACTCAGTTAAAATTCCAACGGGTCCATTGAAAGGCCCATTAGACTTGCTCGTCCGAAACCTCTACAAAAAGGACCGCAAAACAATTTTTAATCAAATATTAGGAGTTCAAATAATTGATTAGGAGCTTTTCAACACAATTAAATTGCAAAACCGCAGTTTCTGTACTTTTTACACAGTTAAAATTCCAACGGGTCCATTGAAAGGCCCATTTCGACCCGCTCGTCCGAAACCTCTACAAAAAGGACTGCAAAACAAGTTTTAATCAAATTTTAGGAGTTCATGTAATTGATTAGGAGCTCTTCAACACAATTATATTGCGAAACCACAATTTCTGTACTTTTTACTCAGTTAAAATTCCAACGCGTCCATTGAAAGGCCCATTTAGACCTGCTCGTCCGAAACCTCTACAAAAAGGACCGCAAAAATGTTTTATTCAAATATTAGGAATTCATGTAATTGATTAGGAGCTTTTCAACACAATTATATTGCAAAACGGAAATTTCTGTACTTTTTACTCAGTTAAAATTCCAACGGGTCCATTGAAAGGCCCATTAGACTTGCTCGTCCGAAACCTCTACAAAAAGGACCGCAAAACAATTTTTAATCAAATATTAGGAGTTCAAATAATTGATTAGGAGCTTTTCAACACAATTAAATTGCAAAACCGCAATTTCTGTACTTTTTACTCAGTTAAAATTCCAACGGGTCCATTGAAAGGCCCATTTCGACCCGCTCGTCCGAAACCTCTACAAAAAGGACTGCAAAACAAGTTTTAATCAAATTTTAGGAGTTCATGTAATTGATTAGGAGCTTTTCAACACAATTATATTGCGAAACCACAAATTCTTTACTTTTTACTCAGTTAAAATTCCAACGGGTCCATTGAAAGGCCCATTTAGACCTGCTCGTCCGAAACCTCTACAAAAAGGACCGCAAAAATGTTTTATTCAAATATTAGGTATTCATGTAATTGATTAGGAGCTTTTCAACACAATTATATTGAAAAACCGCAATTTGTGTACTTTTTACTCAGTTAAAATTCCAACGGGTCCATTGAAAGGCCCATTTCGACCCGCTCGTCTGAAACCTCTGCAAAAAGGACTGCAAAACAAGTTTTAATCAAATTTTAGGAGTTCATGTAATTGATTAGGAGCTTTTCAACACAATTATATTGGAAAACCTCAATTTCTGTACTTTTTACTCAGTTAAAATTCCAATGGGTCCATTGAAAGGCCCATTTAGACCTGCTCGTCCGAAACCTCTACAAAAAGGACCGCAAAAATGTTTTATTAAAATATTAGGAGTTCAAATAATTGATTAGGAGCTTTTCAACACAATTATATTGCAAAACGGAAATTTCTGTACTTTTTACTCAGTTAAAATTCCAACGGGTCCATTGAAAGGCCCATTAGACTTGCTCGTCCGAAACCTCTACAAAAAGGACCGCAAAACAATTTTTAATCAAATATTAGGAGTTCAAATAATTGATTAGGAGCTTTTCAACACAATTAAATTGCAAAACCGCAGTTTCTGTACTTTTTACACAGTTAAAATTCCAACGGGTCCATTGAAAGGCCCATTTCGACCCGCTCGTCCGAAACCTCTACAAAAAGGACTGCAAAACAAGTTTTAATCAAATTTTAGGAGTTCATGTAATTGATTATGAGCTCTTCAACACAATTATATTGCGAAACCACAATTTCTGTACTTTTTACTCAGTTAAAATTCCAACGGGTCCATTGAAAGGCCCATTTAGACCTGCTCGTCCGAAACCTCTACAAAAAGGACCGCAAAAATGTTTTATTCAAATATTAGGAATTCATGTAATTGATTAGGAGCTTTTCAACACAATTATATTGCAAAACGGAAATTTCTGTACTTTTTACTCAGTTAAAATTCCAACGGGTCCATTGAAAGGCCCATTAGACTTGCTCGTCCGAAACCTCTACAAAAAGGACCGCAAAACAATTTTTAATCAAATATTAGGAGTTCAAATAATTGATTAGGAGCTTTTCAACACAATTAAATTGCAAAACCGCAATTTCTGTACTTTTTACTCAGTTAAAATTCCAACGGGTCCATTGAAAGGCCCATTTCGACCCGCTCGTCCGAAACCTCTACAAAAAGGACTGCAAAACAAGTTTTAATCAAATTTTAGGAGTTCATGTAATTGATTAGGAGCTTTTCAACACAATTATATTGCAAAACCTCAATTTCTGTACTTTTTACTCAATTAAAATTCCAACGGGTCCATTGAAAGGCCCATTTAGACCTGCTCGTCCGAAACCTCTACAAAAAGGACCGCAAAAATGTTTTATTCAAATATTAGGTATTGATGTAATTGATTAGGAGCTTTTCAACACAATTATATTGAAAAACCGCAATTTATGTACTTTTTACTCAGTTAAAATTCCAACGGGTCCATTGAAAGGCCCATTTTGACCCGCTCGTCTGAAACCTCTACAAAAAGGACTGCAAAACAAGTTTTAATCAAATTTTAGGAGTTTATGTAATTGATTAGGAGCTTTTCAACACAATTATATTGGAACACCTCAATTTCTGTACTTTTTACTCAGTTAAAATTCCAACGCGTCCATTGAAAGGCCCATTTAGACCTGCTCGTCCGAAACCTCTACAAAAAGGACCGCAAAAATGTTTTATTCAAATATTAGGAATTCATGTAATTGATTAGGAGCTTTTCAACACAATTATATTGCAAAACGGAAATTTCTGTACTTTTTACTCAGTTAAAATTCCAACGGGTCCATTGAAAGGCCCATTAGACTTGCTCGTCCGAAACCTCTACAAAAAGTACCGCAAAACAATTTTTAATCAAATATTAGGAGTTCAAATAATTGATTAGGAGCTTTTCAACACAATTAAATTGCAAAACCGCAATTTCTGTACTTTTTACTCAGTTAAAATTCCAACGGGTCCATTGAAAGGCCCATTTCGACCCGCTCGTCCGAAACCTCTACAAAAAGGACTGCAAAACAAGTTTTAATCAAATTTTAGGAGTTCATGTAATTGATTAGGAGCTTTTCAACACAATTATATTGCGAAACCACAATTTCTGTACTTTTTACTAAGTTAAAATTCCAACGGGTCCATTGAAAGGCCCATTTAGACCTGCTCGTCCGAAACCTCTACAAAAAGGACCGCAAAAATGTTTTATTCAAATATTAGGTATTCATGTAATTGATTAGGAGCTTTTCAACACAATTATATTGAAAAACCGCAATTTATATACTTTTTACTCAGTTAAAATTCCAACGGGTCCATTGAAAGGCCCATTTCGACCCGCTCGTCTGAAACCTCTGCAAAAAGGACTGCAAAACAAGTTTTAATCAAATTTTAGGAGTTCATGTAATTGATTAGGAGCTTTTCAACACAATTATATTGGAAAACCTCAATTTCTGTACTTTTTACTCAGTTAAAATTCCAATGGGTCCATTGAAAGGCCCATTTAGACCTGCTCGTCCGAAACCTCTACAAAAAGGACCGCAAAAATGTTTTATTAAAATATTAGGAGTTCAAATAATTGATTAGGAGCTTTTCAACACAATTATATTGCAAAACGGAAATTTCTGTACTTTTTACTCAGTTAAAATTCCAACGGGTCCATTGAAAGGCCCATTAGACTTGCTCGTCCGAAACCTCTACAAAAAGGACCGCAAAACAATTTTTAATCAAATATTAGGAGTTCAAATAATTGATTAGGAGCTTTTCAACACAATTAAATTGCAAAACCGCAATTTCTGTACTTTTTACTCAGTTAAAATTCCAATGGGTCCATTGAAAGGCCCATTTCGACCCGCTCGTCCGAAACCTCTACAAAAAGGACTGCAAAACAAGTTTTAATCAAATTTTAGGAGTTCATGTAATTGATTAGGAGCTTTTCAACACAATTATATTGCGAAACCACAATTTATGTATTTTTTACTCAGTTAAAATTCCAACGGGTCCATTGAAAGGCCCATTTAGACCTGCTCGTCCGAAACCTCTACAAAAAGGACCGCAAAAATGTTTTATTCAAATATTAGGTATTCATGTAATTGAATAGGAGCTTTTCAACACAATTATATTGAAAAACCGCAATTTATGTACTTTTTACTTAGTTAAAATTCCAACGGGTCCATTGAAAGGCCCATTTCGACCCGCTCGTCTGAAACCTCTGCAAAAAGGACTGCAAAACAAGTTTTAATCAAATTTTAGGAGTTCATGTAATTGATTAGGAGCTTTTCAACACAATTATATTGGAAAACCTCAATTTCTGTACTTTTTACTCAGTTAAAATTCCAATGGGTCCATTGAAAGGCCCATTTAGACCTGCTCGTCCGAAACCTCTACAAAAAGGACCGCAAAAATGTTTTATTAAAATATTAGGAGTTCAAATAATTGATTAGGAGCTTTTCAACACAATTATATTGCAAAACGGAAATTTCTGTACTTTTTACTCAGTTAAAATTCCAACGGGTCCATTGAAAGGCCCATTAGACTTGCTCGTCCGAAACCTCTACAAAAAGGACCGCAAAACAATTTTTAATCAAATATTAGGAGTTCAAATAATTGATTAGGAGCTTTTCAACACAATTAAATTGCAAAACCGCAATTTCTGTACTTTTTACTCAGTTAAAATTCCAATGGGTCCATTGAAAGGCCCATTTCGACCCGCTCATCCGAAACCTCTACAAAAAGGACTGCAAAACAAGTTTTAATCAAATTTTAGGAGTTCATGTAATTGATTAGGAGCTTTTCAACACAATTATATTGCGAAACCACAATTTCTGTACTTTTTACTCAGTTAAAATTCCAACGGGTCCATTGAAAGGCCCATTTAGACCTGCTCGTCCGAAACCTCTACAAAAAGGACCGCAAAAATGTTTTATTCAAATATTAGGTATTCATGTAATTGAATAGGAGCTTTTCAACACAATTATATTGAAAAACCGCAATTTATGTACTTTTTACTCAGTTAAAATTCCAACGGGTCCATTGAAAGGCCCATTTCGACCCGCTCGTCTGAAACCTCTGCAAAAAGGACTGCAAAACAAGTTTTAATCAAATTTTAGGAGTTCATGTAATTGATTAGGAGCTTTTCAACACAATTATATTGGAAAACCTCAATTTCTGTACTTTTTACTCAGTTAAAATTCCAATGGGTCCATTGAAAGGCCCATTTAGACCTGCTCGTCCGAAACCTCTACAAAAAGGACCGCAAAAATGTTTTATTAAAATATTAGGAGTTCAAATAATTGATTAGGAGCTTTTCAACACAATTATATTGCAAAACGGAAATTTCTGTACTTTTTACTCAGTTAAAATTCCAACGGGTCCATTGAAAGGCCCATTAGACTTGCTCGTCCGAAACCTCTACAAAAAGGACCGCAAAACAATTTTTAATCAAATATTAGGAGTTCAAATAATTGATTAGGAGCTTTTCAACACAATTAAATTGCAAAACCGCAGTTTCTGTACTTTTTACACAGTTAAAATTCCAACGGGTCCATTGAAAGGCCCATTTCGACCCGCTCGTCCGAAACCTCTACAAAAAGGACTGCAAAACAAGTTTTAATCAAATCTTAGGAGTTCATGTAATTGATTAGGAGCTCTTCAACACAATTATATTGCGAAACCACAATTTCTGTACTTTTTACTCAGTTAAAATTCCAATGGGTCCATTGAAAGGCCCATTTAGACATGCTCGTCCGAAACCTCTACAAAAAGGACCGCAAAAATGTTTTATTCAAATATTAGGAATTCATGTAATTGATTAGGAGCTTTTCAACACAATTATATTGAAAAACCGCAATTTATGTACTTTTTACTCAGTTAAAATTCCAACGGGTCCATTTAAAGGCCCATTTCGACCCGCTCGTCCGAAACCTCTACAAAAAGGACTGCAAAACAAGTTTTAATCAAATTTTAGGAATTCATGTAATTGATTAGGAGCTTTTCAACACAATTATATTGAAAAACCGCAATTTCTGTACTTTTTACTCAGTTAAAATTCCAGCGGGTCCATTGAAAGGCCCATTTCGACCTGCTTGTCCGAAACCTCTACAAAAAGGACCGCAAAACAAGTTTTAATCAAATATTAGGAGTTCAAATAATTGATTAGGAGCTTTTCAAAACAATTATATTGCAAAACCGCAATTTCTGTACTCTTTACTCAGTTAAAATTCCAACGGGTCCATTGAAAGGCCCGTTTCGACCCGCTCGTCCGAAACCTCTACAAAAAGGACTGCAAAACAAGTTTTAATCAAATTTTAGGAGTTCATGTAATTGATTAGGAGCTTTTCAACACAATAATATTGCAAAACCTCAATTTCTGTACTTTTTACTCAGTTAAAATTCCAACGGGTCCATTGAAAGGCCCATTTCGACCCGCTCGTGCGAAACCTCTAAAAAAAGGACTGCAAAACAAGTTTTAATCAAAATTTAGGTGTTCATGTAATTGATTTAGAGCTTTTCAACACAATTATATTGCAAAACCTCAATTTCTGTACTTTTTACTCAGTTAAAATTCCAACGGGTCCATTGAAAGGCCCATTTAGACCTGCTCGTCCAAAACCTCTACAAAAAGGACCGCAAAAATGTTTTATTCAAATATTAGGAGTTCAAATAATTTATTAGAAGCTTTTAAACACAATTATATTGCAAAACCTCAATTTCTGTACTTTTTACTCAGTTAAAATTCCAACGGGTCCATTGAAAGGCCCATTTAGACCTGCTCGTCCGAAACCTCTACAAAAAGGACCGCAAAAATGTTTTATTCAAATATTAGGAGTTCAAGTAATTGATTAGAAGCTTTTAAAAACAATTATATTGCAAAACCTCAATTTCTGTACTTTTTACTCAGTTAAAATTCCAACGGGTCCATTGAAAGGCCCATTTCGACCCGCTCGTCCGAAACCTCTACAAAAAGGACTGCAAAACAAGTTTTAATCAAATTTTAGGAGTTCATGTAATTGATTAGGAGCTTTTCAACACAAGTATATTGCAAAACCTCAATTTATGTACTTTTTATTTAGTTAAAATTCCAACGGGTCCATTGAAAGGCCCATTTCGACCCGCTCGTCCGAAACCTTTACAAAAAGGACCGCAAAACAAGTTTTAATCAAATTTTGGGAATTCATGTAATTGATTAGGAGCTTTTCAACACAATTATATTGAAAAACCGCAATTTCTGTAATTTTTACTCAGTTAAAATTCCAACGGGTCCATTCAAAGGCCCATTTCGACCTGCTTGTCCGAAACCTCTACAAAAAGGAACGCAAAACAAGTTTTAATCAAATATTAGGAGTGCAAATAATTGATTAGGAGCTTTTTAAAACAATTATATTGCAAAACCGCAATTTCTGTACTTTTTACTCAGTTAAAATTCCAACGGGTCCATTGAAAGGCCCATTTCGACCCGCTCGTCCGAAACCTCAACAAAAAGGACTGCAAAACAAATTTTAATCAAATATTAGGAATTCATGTAATTCATTAGGAGCATTTCAACACAATTATATTGCAAAACGGAAATTTATGTACTTTTTACTCAGTTAAAATTCCAACGGGTCCATTGAAAGGCCCATTAGACTTGCTCGTCCGAAACCTCTACAAAAAGGACGGCAAAACAATTTTTAATCAAATATTAGGAGTTCAAATAATTGATTAGGAGCTTTTCAACACAATTAAATTGCAAAACCGCAATTTTTGTACTTTTTACTCAGTTAAAATTCCAACGGGTCCATTGAAAGGCCCATTTCAACCCGCTCGTCCGAAACCTCTACAAAAAGGACTGCAAAACAAGTTTTAATCAAATTTTAGGAGTTCATGTAATTGATTAGGAGCTTTTCAACACAATTATATTGCGAAACCACAATTTCTGTACTTTTTACTCAGTTAAAATTCCAACGGGTCCATTGAAAGGCCCATTTAGACCTGCTCGTCCGAAACCTCTACAAAAAGGACTGCAAAAATGTTTTATTCAAATATTAGGAATTCATGTAATTGATTAGGAGCTTTTCAACACAATTATATTGAAAAACCGCAATTTATGTACTTTTTACTCAGTTAAAATTCCAACGGGTCCATTTAAAGGCCCATTTCGACCCGCTCGTCCGAAACCTCTACAAAAAGGACTGCAAAACAAGTTTTAATCAAATTTTAGGAGTTCATGTAATCGATTAGGAGCTTTTCAACACAATTATATTGCAAAACCTCAATTTCTGTACTTTTTACTCAGTTAAAATTCCAATGGGTCCATTGAAAGGCCTATTTAGACCTGCTCGTCCGAAACCTCTACAAAAAGGACCACAAAAATGTTTTATTAAAATATTAGGAGTTCAAATAATTGATTAGGAGCTTTTCAACACAATTATATTTCAAAACCTCAATTTTTGTACTTTTTACTCAGTTAAAATTCCTACGGGTCCATTGAAAGGCCCATTTCGACCTGCTCGTCCGAAACCTCTACAAAAAGGAACGCAAAACAAGTTTTAATCAAATATTAGGTGTTCAAATAATTGATTAGGAGCTTTTCAAAACAATTATATTGCAAAAACGCAATTTCTGTACTTTTTACTCAGTTAAAATTCCAACGGGTCCATTGAAAGGCCCATTTCGACCCGCTCGTCCGAAACCTCTACAAAATGGACTGCAAAACAAGTTTTAATCAAATTTTAGGAATTCATGTAATTGATTAGGAGCTTTTCAACACAATTATATTGCAAAACCTCAATTTCTGTACTTTTTACTCAGTTAAAATTCCAACGGGTCCATTGAAAGGCCCATTAGACTTGCTCGTCCTAAACCTCAACAAAAAGGACTACAAAACAAGTTTTAATCAAATTTTAGGAGTTCATGTAATTCATTAGGAGCTTTTCAACACAATTATATTGCAAAACCTCAATTTCTGTACTTTTTACTCAGTTAAAATTCCAACGGATCCATTGAAAGGCCCATTTCGACCCGCTCGTGCGAAACCTCTAAAAAAGGACTGCAAAACAAGTTTTAATCAAAATTTAGGTGTTCATGTAATTGATTAGGAGCATTTCAACACAATTATATTGCAAAACCTCAATTTCTGTACTTTTTACTCAGTTAAAATTCCTACGGGTCCATTGAAAGGCCCATTTAGACCTGCTCGTCCGAAACCTCTACAAAAAGGACCGCAAAAATGTTTTATTCAAATATTAGGAGTTCAAATAATTTATTAGAAGCTTTTAAACACAATTATATTGCAAAACCTCAATTTCTGTACTTTTTACTCAGTTAAAATTCCAACGGGTCCATTGAAAGGCCCATTTAGACCTGCTCGTCCGAAACCTCTACAAAAAGGACCGCAAAAATGTTTTATTCAAATATTAGGAGTTCAAGTAATTGATTAGAAGCTTTTAAAAACAATTATATTGCAAAACCTCAATTTCTGTACTTTTTACTCAGTTAAAATTTCAACGGGTCCATTGAAAGGCCCATTTCGACCCGCTCGTCCGAAACCTCTAGAAAAAGGACTGCAAAACAAGTTTTAATCAAATTTTAGGAGTTCATGTAATTGATTAGGAGCTTTTCAACACAAGTATATTGCAAAACCTCGATTTATGTACTTTTTATTTAGTTAAAATTCCAACGGGTCCATTGAAAGGCCAATTTCGACCCGCTCGTCCAAAACCTTTACAAAAAGGACCGCAAAACAAGTTTTAATCAAATTTTGGGAATTCATGTAATTGATTAGGATCTTTTCAACACAATTATATTGAAAAACCGCAATTTCTGTACTTTTTACTCAGTTAAAATTCCAACGGGTCCATTGAAATGCCCATTTCGACCTGCTCGTCCGAAACCTCTACAAAAAGGAACGCAAAACAAGTTTTAATCAAATATTAGATGTTCAAATAATTGATTAGGAGCTTTTTAAAACAATTATATTGCAAAACTGCAATTTCTGTACTTTTTACTCAGTTAAAATTCCAACGGGTCCATTGAAAGGCCCATTTCGACCCGCTCGTCCGAAACCTCAACCAAAAGGACTGCAAAACAAGTTTTAATCAAATATTAGGAATTCATGTAATTCATTAGGAGCATTTCAACACAATTATATTTCAAAACGGAAATTTATGTACTTTTTACTCAGTTAAAATTCCAACGGGTCCATTGAAAGGCCCATTAGACTTGCTCGTCCGAAACCTCTACAAAAAGGACCGCAAAAATATTTTTAATCAAATATTAGGAGTTCAAATAATTGATTAGGAGCTTTTCAACACAATTAAATTGCAAAACCGCAATTTTTGTACTTTTTACTCAGTTAAAATTCAAACGGGTCCATTGAAAGGCCCATTTCAACCCGCTCGTCCGAAACCTCTACAAAAAGGACTGCAAAACAAGTTTTAATCAAATTTTAGGAGTTCATGTAATTGATTAGGAGCTTTTGTAACCCCCTTAACCCGGCCTAGACGGTTGACCCGAATTAAGAAAGTCACACGGGGAAAACCAAAGTCAACCCGAAAGTCAACCTTGATTAACGACCCTTTTTTTTCTTTTTAATCTTATCTAGATGCACATTAACCTTAATTGTGATCACACAAACAACATACTCAAAGATCACAAACATCAGAGATCAAACAGGGACCCAATTGAACAAATTACAACTTTAGGGACCAAATTGTAATTTCTGATAAATTAAAGGACTTAACCCAAATTAATCTTACCAACTTGAAATTAGTCAGGTTTCATGCTTCTCTGTGAAATTTCAGCTCAAAAGGACTTCTCAAACTCATACAATTGCACAAACAAGATTCAGGACCAAAACGCAAACATTTCAAAACATATAACTGCCCATGTCAGCCCCCAACGGTCGACCGTTCCGAAATAGGTTGACCCTGTTCCGAAACACGGGCCGTTTCGAAACCAGTTCCGCAACGGGGGTCTGGCAGAGACCAAACCGTTTCGAAACGGTGCATACCGTTTCGGACCCCTGGGTTCATTCCAGGCACCCGTTCCGAAACGGTGCACACTGTTCCGAAACGCCTGCACAGATTTCAGCAAACTAGCATACCAAAACATGCAATTGATCACTCAAACATGCTCCAAATGCTACCAAACTTTACCAGCATGCAATTCAACATATATAGGACACACTTGCATCATCAATTCATCAAAACAACATCACAAGCAAAAAGCCCCAAATCTATAGGCATGCTTCCTACACAAGCTAGCTATTCAAGCATTAACTTTTAAGACAAGCATATAAAGATCCAATCCAAAAACCAGCATTCATAACAACATTCAACATACTTAGGGAGTTCCAAACACCTCCCAAAACATACACATTGGTCCCCCATTGCCAAATCATCCAAAAGCTAAAATGTTTAACAAAAACCTTCCATACATTGAGCTCTACTTGTACTTGAACTCTTGCCCTTCTTGCTGCCCTTCAAGATACTCTAGTGCTCTGCATTATTGAATTAAGAAAACGAGAGAGCGTAAGCAAAAGCTTAGTGAGGAGTGCTCTTTAAAACCATTCAATAATGCAATTAAAAACATTTACAAATCATGCTTATAATCAACCTTTGCACATGCTCAAAAGCATACTTTTAATCAAGCAATCCCATGCTTCAAAATAAACATTAAAACAAGCATCTCATGCTTCACAATATTCTTAACATGTCATATTGGCTCAAGTGATACATTTCATTTATTAAAACAAGTTCAACAACTTTCCCAAGGACTTTTAAACACCTTGGCCCCAAGGACTTTTAAACACCTTGGCCATGGACTTTTAACCACCATGGATGAGGACCACACAAGGACTTTTAACCACCTTTGTGTCCATAGCTTGAATCACCCCAAGGACTTTTAACCACCTTGGTCCCAAGGACTTTTAACCACCTTGGCCATGGACTTTTAACCACCATGGAAAGGATCACCTAAGGACTTTTAACCACCTTAGTGTCCGCAACAAGAATCATCCAAGGACTTTTAACCACCTTGATGTTCTTAAGTAACAAGGCTCACTCAAGGACTTTTAACCACCTTAGTGACCATAACATTTTCAAAACATCACTTGCCAATATACATCTTTTTCATCATATAATCCACTGTTTTAAAGCATTAAACCAAGCCATATTCAACATGCATTTCAAAGCATCAAACCACATTATTTCAATGTATAAAATCAAGGAACTCCTACCTAGAGTTACCTTCAACATATGGCTTAAATCATCAGCAAATACCATGCTAAAACATGCTTTCAAAACAGTAATTAAAACATGCAATTCACCAATTTGCATCACAACAAAATCATGGCCACCACTAGAGAGAAAATCCGAAAACTTACACTTGAGCTTAGGAAAGTTGTTTAGACTTAGACTAAGCTCCCAAAACCTTCAAACCTTGGTTTTAAAATCTGAAAACCCAACTTCACTCACCGATTTCCACTTTGCTTCAAGCCAAAGCACCAAATCAAGCTTCCGGATCAACAACTCTTGGATCCAAAGATGCCTCCCCTGTTTCAACACATCAAAGCAGAGGATTAATGCATCATCATGCATTAATTGCTTCAATGAAAGCACCTAAACTCGCTGCTCTCATTCAACCTCCATTTTCGGCCACCAAACACAACCGAAAATGCATCCAAAACACTTCTAAACAAAGCCCAGCCATAAACCAGCAAAACCACACTTCCATCAACATCATAAAACATCTAAAAACAACCTATTAACAACCTTATACCTCCAGCAACATCAGATCACCAAGATCACCACAAAAACTACCTTGAAACACAAGCTAAACTTAGGAAACTCAACCTATCCGGGATTGCATCAATCAAGACTCAATTCCTTATCAATTTAGAGATCATTTAACATCAAAAACACCTCTCAAATCACAGATTACTCAGATCTAACGAAAATCATCAAAAATCACCAAAATCTTGCATAATAAGCCAAGATCCATTTCAACACTTTAAAACCTTTAATTAAACATCAATTTAGGATTGAAAACTTAGGAATTTCAGTAAAGAACTGATAGTTTAGAGGAGAAGGACGTTCTTACCTCCAAACTTGAGTTTCTCCTCTTTTTGGAATCAAAATCCTTGTTGAAACAAGTAGCAATTGAAGAGGTTTTGAAGATACAATGATTAGGAATCAAATGAGAGTTGAAAGGAGGAATTTAGGTGAGAAAATCAGAAACAAATCTCTGGAAATGGAGTGTTTGGGTTGAGAGAAAAAGAGAGAAAGAAAATAGAGAAGTTAGTTATGAAATTAGCCAAATGGCTTTTCCCTCCTTTTGATATACTTTAAAATCAGAATTATAACTCAAAATATCTTAGAAAAATTTGGAGAAACTCCCTTTGGGTAAATAGCTCCTTAAAGATTCAAAGTTTCAACCCTTTATAAAACAGCCACCAAACTTGCGAAAATTACATTTTGGTCACTAGCCAAAATGTCACCTTCCAAAACTCATTTTCCAAAATTGATTTCACAGTTCACTTAATTATATTAAAATATGATTTTAGAACATTTTTCCATATTTTTAATGCAACCCGAACTAGGCTTTCCTAATTTAACCTCTTACGATTCGAACAACACTTTGACCGACCGGTCAACGCCCAAGACTTCTAAGCCCAAAACCGGGGCGTTACAACTCTCCCCCCCTTAAGAAATTTCGTCCTTGAAATTTACCTGAAGGAAAGAGATAAGGAAACTGCTTCAGCATGTCTTCCTTCCGCTCCCACGTGGCTTCCTCAACACCTCTATGCTTCCACAGCACCTTCACCAACTCAATGGTCTTGCCACGAAGAACCTTGCTATCCGAATCCAGAACCTTCACCGGTTCCTCATCATAGGTCAAATCCGGATTCAATTCCACTTCCTCCACAGGCATCACATGCGAAGGATCAGATCTATACTTCCGGAGCATAGAAACATGGAATACATCATGAATCTTCTCCAGCTCCTGAGGTAACCTCAATCGATATGCAACAGGACCCACACGCTCAAAAACCTCATACGGTCCAATGTATCTAGGGCTCAACTTACCCTTCCGACCAAACCTCATCACCTTCTTCCAAGGCGAAACCTTCAAGAACACACGATCACCCACCGCATACTCTATCTCCTTACGCTTCAAATCCGCGTAAGATTTCTGCTGGTCAGAAGCAGCCTTCAACCGCTCACAAATGAGCTTCACCTTCTCGGTGGTCCCTTTCAACAAAGCCGGCATCGAAACCAACTTTTGACCAGTTTCAGCCCAACAAAGAGGAGTCCTACACTTCCTCCCATACAGAGCCTCATAAGGTGCCATCTGTATACTCGCCTGATAACTATTGTTATAAGCGAACTCAACCAAAGGCAGATGCTTCTCCCAAGAACCTTGGAACTCTATCACGCAGCATCTCAACATATCCTCCAAGATCTGAATAACTCGCTCAGACTGACCATCCGACTGAGGATGATAGGATGTACTGAAATGCAACCTTGTACCCAAAGCTTGATGCAAACACTGCCAAAAACGCGATGTGAACCTCGGATCCCTATCCGACACGATCGACTTAGGCACACCATGCAGCCTCACGATCTCAGCAATGTACAGCTCTGCCAGCTTATCCAAAGAGAACGTAGTATGCACAGGCAAGAAATGCGCACACTTCGTCAGGCGATCCACAATCACCCAAACAGAATTCTTCTTAGATGGAGACAAAGGTAAACCAGATACAAAATCCATGGTAACCCTCTCCCACTTCCATTCAGGGATTTTCAACGGTTGCAACAAACCAGAAGGAACCTGATGTTCAGCCTTAACTCGCTGACACACCAAACACTTGCTCACAAACTCAGCAACATCCTTCTTCAAACCCACCCAATAGTACTCATCACGAAGATCACGATACATCTTAGTACTACCAGGGTGCATAGCAAAAGGACTACTATGACCTTCAGTCAGAATAGCACGCCTCAACTCAACATCCGCAGGCACTACTATTCGACTCCCAAAACACAACACTCCTTCCTCATTAAAACAGAAATCCGAAGGTCTACCCTACGCGATATCCTGAACATGAGACACCAAGGAATCATCCAGCAACTGCTTATCCTTGATCAACTGAACCAACGATGGTTTCACTTGCAACTCAGCAACAAGACCACCATCTCGCGATATACTCAAGCTAGCAAACATAGCTCTCAGCTCAACAGCTACCTTCCTACTCAAGGCATCCGCAACAACATTAGCCTTTCCAGGATGATACTCTATCGTCAGATCATAATCCTTGAGCAACTCCAACCAACGCCGCTGCCTAAGATTCAACTCCTTCTGAGACATCAGATACCTCAAACTCTTGTGATCCGTGTACACAGTACACTTCTCACCATACAGATAATGCCTCCAGATCTTCAGAGCAAAAACCACCGCAGCCAGCTCAATATCATGCGTAGGATAATTGCGCTCATGCACCTTCAACTGCCGCGATGCATAAGCCACCACCTTACCCTCTTGCATCAGCATACACCCCAAACCAACATAGGATGCATCACTATAGACCACAAACTCTTTCCCTGATTCAGGCTGAATCAAGATAGGAGCTTGCGTCAAAGCCATCTTCAACTTCTCAAAAGCCTGCTGTCTCGCTTCTGTCCACTCATACTTAACATCTTTCTGCAACAACTTCGTCAAAGGAGAAGCAACCTTGGAAAAACCATCCACAAACCTTCGGTAGTATCCTACCAAACCAAGGAAACTACGGACCTCATGAACAGACTTAGGAACTTTCCAGTTCATCACCGCTTCAATCTTCTGAGGATCCACACGAATCCCCTCAGCTGAGACCACATGCCCAAGAAACACCACCTCCCTAAGCCAGAACTCACACTTGCTCAGCTTAGCATAAAGCTGATTCTCCAACAAAGCTTGCAGCACAATCCTCAAATGCTCTTCGTGCTCCTCCTCAATACGCGAGTACACAAGGATATCATCAATGAACACCACAACGAACTTGTCCAGGTATTCATGAAACACACGATTCATCATGTCCATGAAAGCAGCAGGAGCATTTGTCAAACCAAACGGCATCACAAGGAACTCATAATGCCCATACCTTGTCCTGAAAGCTGTCTTAGGCACATCCACATCCTTCACCTTCAACTGATAATACCCTGACCTCAAGTCAATCTTAGAGAACACAGCAGCTCCCCGAAATTGATCAAAGAGATCATCAATCCTCGGAAAAGGATACCGATTCTTGATAGTCAACTTGTTCAGCTGACGGTAATCAATGCACATCCTCATAGTGCCATCTTTCTTCTTCACAAACAAGACCGGTGCTCCCCAAGGTGACACACTCGGCCGGATGAAACCACGATCAAGCAGCTCTTGCAACTGCGTCTTCAGCTCCTTCAGCTCCTTAGGTGCCATTCTATAGGGAGTAATGGACACAGGAGTTGTATTCTCATACAGCTCAATTCCAAACTCCACCTCGCGATTAGGAGGTAAACCAGGCAACTCCTCAGGAAAAAAACCAGGAAACTCCTTCACAACCCTGATATCTTGCACCCTCAACTCCTTAGAACAAGGATTCATCACAAAAGCTAGATAAGCTTCACAGCCCTGCCTCAGCATCCTACTCGCCTCCAAGGTAGAAACAACATTGGCAAGAAACTTCACATTCTCACCAACCACCACCATTTCATAATCATCTGCCAGCTTAAGCGAAATCCGCTTATTCTCACAATCCACAACAGCACGATGCTCAGCAAGCCAATCCATACCAAGGATCACATCAAAACCATAAAAGGGCAACTCCATAAGATCAACATGAAAGACATGCTCTTGAACAACCAAAGGACACCTTCTATAAAGCTTTCGAGTCACAACAGTTTCACCAAAAGAACTAGTGACACGAACACCAACATCCAAAGACTCAACAGGCAAACCAAGCAATTCAGCATGCTCACGCAAAATGTATGAATGCGTAGATCCAGAATCAATCAAAGAAAGCAATGACAAGGATTGCAAAGTAAAGGTACCTGCAATCATATCTGCATCATTCCTTCCCTCGCGCTGAGCATACACCCTCGCCTGGCCTCCACCCTCAGGCTGAATAGCCACAACATGGGCTACTCCACGACCACCTTCCTCACGTCTCTGGAAATTACCACGGCCGCGCCCACGACCTCTCTGCGGTGCAGCAACAACAGGAGCACGCTCTTGACCACCAGCCATCCTCGGACAATCTCGCCTCAAGTGGTTAGCAGAACCACAATTCCAGCATTCAAAACCAGCTGCCGCAACAGGAGCTTGCACCTCCCTCACAGCACGAGGACAATCACGCCTCAAGTGACCACGTGAACCGCAGATCCAACAAGCACTAGGGTCAACTCTAGCATTACCACCCCTAGCAGGTGCACCTCCACCTCTCTTAGCTGAGGACTGAAACCTCTGATCACGTCCCCTCTTGTTCCGTCCACCTCCGGAACTATACTAAGCAGCTCTCTTCCCAGAACTCGCTCCAGCACCCTTCGCAGACAAACTCAGATTCATCTCTATGTCCTTTGCTCGGCCCACTAACACATCAAAATCATCATACTCAGTGGCCAGCACGTACATCTTTACCTCCGTTATGAGACCATAACAAAACCTCTCGCACCTTTCCCGCTCATCAGGAATCAGCTCTGGTGCATACTGACTGAGTCGCACAAACTGCACCTCATACTCAGCCACACTCATACTCCCTTGGGTCAGAGTCATGAATTCACGCTTTTTCTCATCCAGATATCTCACTCCCAGATATCTCCTCTTGAACGCATTCTGAAAAAATGTCCAAGTGATGTCAGCTTCAGCCATTCCAGAGGTTGTGGTCGTCCACCACGTATAAGCATCGCTCTGCAGCAAGGACACAACACATCCCAACTTTTGCACATCAGTGCAGCTCATCTGTCCCAAGATACGCTTGGTACTTTCTAGCCAAGCTTCCGACCTCTCAGCTGACATACCCCTAAACTCAGTCCCACCAAGACTGCGCAGACGCTCTAAGGGTAGTCTAACACCAGCATCTCCCTGATGCCCAGCTCCTTGAGCTCCAGCTACTGCCCCGAAAAGCACCCGCAATAGCTTGTACCAGCATCGACATATCAGGCATAGCTTGCCCCTGACCAACCTCAGGTCCTGCAGCTCTAGCACCAGCTGCTTCAGCTCCAGCTCTCCCTCCCTCAGCACCACCACCACCAGGCGGAGGAGGAGGTAACACAGCACTACCCGCATTCTCATCATTCTCATTCCCATCCGGGGTCGTAGCTCTCACGCTACTCCTTAACTCTCTACGTGGTGCCATACTTTTACCATGCATAACAATACAAATAAAACATAGTCAGGCCCAGCAAGGTAAGCAATTCCAAGTATTCAAGCTCAATTTCTTTCAAAAATCAACATCATTTCTTTAGCTTTTGTTTGGCAATGGGTACCCTCATCATGCATCATCACAACATACATCTCAAAAGCATCAACATCTCAAGCCACTGAACATGCTTTCATACAACAAGCATACAAGCCAAACATACTTCAATCATGCATACAAACATTCCCAATTACTCGAGAACTCAGCTCTGATACCACCAAATGTAACCCCCTTAACCCGGCCTAGACGGTTGATCCGAATTAAGAAAGTCACACGGGGAAAACCAAAGTCAACCCGAAAGTCAACCTTGATTAACGACCCTTTTTTTTCTTTTTAATCTTATCTAGATGCACATTAACCTTAATTGTGATCACACAAACAACATACTCAAAGATCACAAACATCAGAGATCAAACAGGGACCCAATTGAACAAATTACAACTTTAGGGACCAAATTGTAATTTCTGATAAATTAAAGGACTTAACCCAAATTAATCTTACCAACTTGAAATTAGTCAGGTTTCATGCTTCTCTGTGAAATTTCAGCTCAAAAGGACTTCTCAAACTCATACAATTGCACAAATAAGATTCAGGACCAAAACGCAAACATTTCAAAACATATAACTGCCCATGTCAGCCCCCAACGGTCGACCGTTCCGAAACAGGTTGACCCTGTTCCGAAACACGGGCCGTTCTGAAACCAGTTCCGCAACAGGGGTCTGGCAGAGACCAAACCGTTTCGAAACGGTGCATACCGTTTCGGACCCCTGGGTTCATTCCAGGCACCCGTTCCGAAACGGTGCACACTGTTCCGAAACGCCTGCACAGATTTCAGCAAACTAGCATACCAAAACATGCAATTGATCACTCAAACATGCTCCAAATGCTACCAAACTTTACCAGCATGCAATTCAACATATATAGGACACACTTGCATCATCAATTCATCAAAACAACATCACAAGCAAAAAGCCCCAAATCTATAGGCATGCTTCCTACACAAGCTAGCTATTCAAGCATTAACTTTTAAGACAAGCATATAAAGATCCAATCCAAAAACCAGCATTCATAACAACATTCAACATACTTAGGGAGTTCCAAACACCTCCCAAAACATACACATTGGTCCCCCATTGCCAAATCATCCAAAAGCTAAAATGTTTAACAAAAACCTTCCATACATTGAGCTCTACTTGTACTTGAACTCTTGCCCTTCTTGCTGCCCTTCAAGATACTCTAGTGCTCTGCATTATTGAATTAAGAAAACGAGAGAGCGTAAGCAAAAGCTTAGTGAGGAGTGCTCTTTAAAACCATTCAATAATGCAATTAAAAACATTTACAAATCATGCTTATAATCAACCTTTGCACATGCTCAAAAGCATACTTTTAATCAAGCAATCCCATGCTTCAAAATAAACATTAAAACAAGCATCTCATGCTTCACAATATTCTTAACATGTCATATTGGCTCAAGTGATACATTTCATTTATTAAAACAAGTTCAACAACTTTCCCAAGGACTTTTAAACACCTTGGCCCCAAGGACTTTTAAACACCTTGGCCATGGACTTTTAACCACCATGGATGAGGACCACACAAGGACTTTTAACCACCTTTGTGTCCATAGCTTGAATCACCCCAAGGACTTTTAACCACCTTGGTCCCAAGGACTTTTAACCACCTTGGCCATGGACTTTTAACCACCATGGAAAGGATCACCTAAGGACTTTTAACCACCTTAGTGTCCGCAACAAGAATCATCCAAGGACTTTTAACCACCTTGATGTTCTTAAGTAACAAGGCTCACTCAAGGACTTTTAACCACCTTAGTGACCTTAACATTTTCAAAACATCACTTGCCAATATACATCTTTTTCATCATATAATCCACTGTTTTAAAGCATTAAACCAAGCCATATTCAACATGCATTTCAAAGCATCAAACCACATTATTTCAATGTATAAAATCAAGGAACTCCTACCTAGAGTTACCTTCAACATATGGCTTAAATCATCAGCAAATACCATGCTAAAACATGCTTTCAAAACAGTAATTAAAACATGCAATTCACCAATTTGCATCACAACAAAATCATGGCCACCACTAGAGAGAAAATCCGAAAACTTACACTTGAGCTTAGCAAAGTTGTTTAGACTTAGACTAAGCTCCCAAAACCATCAAACCTTGGTTTTAAAATCTGAAAACCCAACTTCACTCACCGATTTCCACTTTGCTTCAAGCCAAAGCACCAAATCAAGCTTCCGGATCAACAACTCTTGGATCCAAAGATGCCTCCCCTGTTTCAACACATCAAAGCAGAGGATTAATGCATCATCATGCATTAATTGCTTCAATGAAAGCACCTAAACTCGCTGCTCTCATTCAACCTCCATTTTCGGCCACCAAACACAACCGAAAATGCATCCAAAACACTTCTAAACAAAGCCCAGCCATAAACCAGCAAAACCACACTTCCATCAACATCATAAAACATCTAAAAACAACCTATTAACAACCTTATACCTCCAGCAACATCAGATCACCAAGATCACCACAAAAACTACCTTGAAACACAAACTAAACTTAGGAAACTCAACCTATCCGATATTGCATCAATCAAGACTCAATTCCTTATCAATTTAGAGATCATTTAACATCAAAAACACCTCTCAAATCACAGATTACTCAGATCTAACGAAAATCATCAAAAATCACCAAAATCTTGCATAATAAGCCAAGATCCATTTCAACACTTTAAAACCTTTAACTAAACATCAATTTAGGATTGAAAACTTAGGAATTTCAGTAAAGAACTGATAGTTTAGAAGAGAAGGACGTTCTTACCTCCAAACTTGAGTTTCTCCTCTTTTTGGAATCAAAATCCTTGTTGAAACAAGTAGCAATTGAAGAGGTTTTGAAGATACAATGATTAGGAATCAAATGAGAGTTGAAAGGAGGAATTTAGGTGAGAAAATCAGAAACAAATCTCTGGAAATGGAGTGTTTGGGTTGAGAGAAAAAGAGAGAAAGAAAATAGAGAAGTTAGTTATGAAATTAGCCAAATGGCTTTTCCCTCCTTTTGATATACTTTAAAATCAGAATTATAACTCAAAATATCTTAGAAAAATCTGGAGAAACTCCCTTTGGGTAAATAGCTCCTTAAAGATTCAAAGTTTCAACCCTTTATAAAACAGCCACCAAACTTGCGAAAATTACATTTTGGTCACTAGCCAAAATGTCACCCTTCCAAAACTCATTTTCCAAAATTGATTTCACAGTTCACTTAATTATATTAAAAGATGATTTTAGAACATTTTTCCATATTTTTAATGCAACCCGAACTAGGCTTTCCTAATTTAACCTCTTACGATTCGAACAGCACTTTGACCGACCGGTCAACGCCCAAGACTTCTAAGCCCAAAACCGGGGCGTTACAGCTTTTCAACACAATTATATTGCAAAACCTCAATTTCTGTACTTTTTACTCAATTAAAATTCCAACGGGTCCATTGAAAGGCCCATTTAGACCTGCTCGTCCGAAACCTCTACAAAAACGACCGCAAAAATGTTTTATTCAAATATTAGGTATTGATGTAATTGATTAGGAGCTTTTCAACACAATTATATTTAAAAACCGCAATTTATGTACTTTTTACTCAGTTAAAATTCCAACGGGTCCATTGAAAGGCCCATTTTGACCCGCTCGTCTGAAACCTCTACAAAAAGGACTGCAAAACAAGTTTTAATCAAATTTTAGGAGTTCATGTAATTGATTAGGAGCTTTTCAACACAATTATATTGGAAAACCTCAATTTCTGTACTTTTTACTCAGTTAAAATTCCAATGGGTCCATTGAAAGGCCCATTTAGACATGCTCGTCCGAAACCTCTACAAAAAAGGACCGCAAAAATGTTTTATTAAAATATTAGGAGTTCAAATAATTGATTAGGAGCTTTTCAACACAATTATATTGCAAAACGGAAATTTCTGTACTTTTTACTCAGTTAAAATTCCAACGGGTCCATTGAAAGGCCCATTAGACTTGCTCGTCCGAAACCTCTACAAAAAGGACCGCAAAACAATTTTTAATCAAATATTAGGAGTTCAAATAATTGATTAGGAGCTTTTCAACACAATTATATTGCAAAACCGCAATTTCTGTACTTTTTACTCAGTTAAAATTCCAACGGGTCCATTGAAAGGCCCATTTCAACCCGCTCGTCCGAAACCTCTACAAAAAGGACTGCAAAACAAGTTTTAATCAAATTTTAGGAGTTCATGTAATTGATTAGGAGCTTTTCAACACAATTATATTGCGAAACCACAATTTCTGTACTTTTTACTCAGTTAAAATTCCAACGGGTCCATTGAAAGGCCCATTTAGACCTGCTCGTCCGAAACCTCTACAAAAAGGACTGCAAAAATGTTTTATTCAAATATTAGGAATTCATGTAATTGATTAGGAGCTTTTCAACACAATTATATTGAAAAACCGCAATTTATGTACTTTTTACTCAGTTAAAATTCCAACGGGTCCATTTAAAGGCCCATTTCGACCCGCTCGTCCGAAACCTCTACAAAAAGGACTGCAAAACAAGTTTTAATCAAATTTTAGGAGTTCATGTAATCGATTAGGAGCTTTTCAACACAATTATATTGCAAAACCTCAATTTATGTACTTTTTACTCAGTTAAAATTCCAATGGGTCCATTGAAAGGCCCATTTAGACCTGCTCGTCCGAAACCTCTACAAAAAGGACCACAAAAATGTTTTATTAAAATATTAGGAGTTCAAATAATTGATTAGGAGCTTTTCAACACAATTATATTGCAAAACCTCAATTTCTGTACTTTTTACTCAGTTAAAATTCCTACGGGTCCATTGAAAGGCCCATTTCGACCTGCTCGTCCGAAACCTCTACAAAAAGGAACGCAAAACAAGTTTTAATCAAATATTAGGTGTTCAAATAATTGATTAGGAGCTTTTCAAAACAATTATATTGCAAAACCGCAATTTCTGTACATTTTACTCAGTTAAAATTCCAACGGGTCCATTGAAAGGCCCATTTCGACCCGCTCGTCCGAAACCTCTGCAAAATGGACTGCAAAACAAGTTTTAATCAAATTTTAGGAATTCATGTAATTGATTAGGAGCTTTTCAACACAATTATATTGCAAAACCTCAATTTCTGTACTTTTTACTCAGTTAAAATTCCAACGGGTCCATTGAAAGGCCCATTAGACTTGCTCGTCCTAAACCTCAACAAAAAGGACTACAAAACAAGTTTTAATCAAATTTTAGGAGTTCATGTAATTCATTAGGAGCTTTTCAACACAATTATATTGCAAAACCTCAATTTCTGTACTTTTTACTCAGTTAAAATTCCAACGGATCCATTGAAAGGCCCATTTCGACCCGCTCGTGCGAAACCTCTAAAAAAAGGACTGCAAAACAAGTTTTAATCAAAATTTAGGTGTTCATGTAATTGATTAGGAGCATTTCAACACAATTATATTGCAAAACCTCAATTTCTGTACTTTTTACTCAGTTAAAATTTCTACGGGGAGTTAAAATTCAAACGGGGCAACGGGGGTGGGATGGCTCTCAATTCTCTCTCAACTTTCTCGGGCTTTCTTTTTTGCGTTTTGCTTGCTCCTCTTTTTCAGGTGGATTTCTTTTCTTTTCCACCGGCTCCCCTTCCCCTCACGGCTCTATCTCCTCTGCCGCTTTTGCAAGTAATCAACCAGATAAGATTTCCCTTGGATTTCGGGAAGAGCAATCGTCAAGCCGTCCCACACCAACCATTTTTATCTCTTGTTCTTATTTGTTTTTCTGTTATTTTTTATTATCAGTGTCTTATATTAACTCTCTTTTTTATTCTTATTCATGTCTGCCGTGCGTATCTAGGATCTTCTCCCATCATTTCCACTCATTTCGCTTTGTTTTGTTTAGATCTGGAAGTTTCTCCCCAGAAATCTCTAGATCTGATCGGTAAGCTTTTTCCTTCTTATTATCGGTGTTTTTTATTAACATTCTTTCTAACCCATTTTTTTGTTTTTCTGTGGGTTTTTCCGGTTGTAATCATCCATTTCCTCCTCACCGTCGGCAAGAAACATTGCACAAATAGTCTTTTTTTCCGAGTGATTCATTGGGTTATCGTTAGATCCGGCTCTGTTTCTTCAAAGCTGGTGAAATCCGAGCGGCTCCTAATAATTTTAGTTGTTTTGGATTTTCTCATTTTTCCTTCTCTCTGGCTTCTTTTGGATCTTTACCTATTATCTATCCCATTTAACCTAATTTTTAGTCCATGTTTTTGCAGATCTCTATCTCTTCGATTTTCCAAATCGGAGTTGGGGGTGGCACTGTCTATCAACGACGATTGGTCTAAAACTTTTGTTCAGTTTCCGATGATGGGTTCCTCAAACCTTCAGTCGGATTTTGAATCCATCTGCCATCGACTCTTCAAGGATTTCTTCAAACCGATCTTGGTTTTAGGGTTCTCTTTCCCTTTTTTCTCCTTCATTTTTTTTCCTTTTCCTCCCATAATTAATTTCTATTCTGTTTATGTGGTTTTAGGTATTCCAGATGCCTATCTTCCGTCTCTCCGTCTGTCGCAAAGCCATCTCTCTATTTTTGTGTTCAGGAGGTGGTTTACAGCAGCGTACCAAATACGGCTAGGGTTTCCTCCAATCTTATTCTTTATCTTTTTTTCTCTGTCCATTATTCTGTTATTAATCATGTCTTACCACATTTTGCAGATATGCCTATTCCTTCATCTCAGAGGATATGCCCCTCTGGCCAGACACAGTCTTTCATCTTCGTATGTCTTCCTGTTGTTCTTAATATCACTATGTTTATCTCCTAAATTTTTTTCCCTCTTCGTGTTTTTTATCTTGATTTCTTGCTGGTTACATATATTAGTATTAATCCCAATTTCAATAAACTACTGGCCTGTCATCTCTGTATTGTATTTACCATTTATTAATGTTCAGCTTGCGATGAACCCTGACTTTTTTATACCTTTAGCAAGACTAGGATCTCTGTGGTTTATATCCTTACATTTTTATTTCTTTAATATAATTCTACATCAAGCCCTCATTGGGAATCAACTACAAGCCCAATTTCTGGGATTTTACAATTCAGCCTATTTCTGCAATATTCAATTTCCCCTCTTCATATCTAAATCGCCATATTCACTTGTTTATCAATGTTTGGTATGGAAATATCCAGGTTACTATATAATATATGCTCATTCTTCATGGCTAATATTCTTGCACATCACTTACATTCAGCTAAGTCACAAACAGAATGTTCACCTCTCCTTTTATCCAGTTAATTTTTTCATCCATCCGAATCTGTTTTCTCACCTACTAGTGTTGTATGCTGCAATTTTTCTTATTCAGACTTTACCCATAAGTTTCTTTACCTTATCTTTATATACCCCTAAATTCTATGGTTTGATTACATATACCAAGATCCTAACTTCTCTAAACATCATTTTATTTTACTTTATGTATATTAAGTGTAGTGCATATCTAAATACTACATCCCTAACTTTTACCAATATCCCCCCATTTTTGTTATCAACACCCTCACTCTAGCATAATCTTTACTTATTGTTTGTATATCATAAAAGTACCAACACGAACTATCTCTACTACTTAACCTTTAAATTTTACTTAAACTATATTCTCCTTTCATATACTTCTTTATTCAATTTTACATGCACAATTGTTCTATTAATGTTGTATTGTACGCACTCTAACATCATTCTTATCACGCAACTCTTTAATTACCTCAACAATCCTTGGTGGCCTACTCAACGCCTAAGTTATTATGTAATCTTTTTAAGTCTTTTTAATTTATGTTTATTTCATTTATCCCCCATCTTTTTTTTGCTCATTTGGTCTGTATTTAATTTCTCTGCCCCGCTTCTCTCTATCCCTGGGACTGTAATTTTATTTTCCTGTCTCCCTCTTGCTTTTTCATGCTCTATCGCTGCTATATGGTTGACTTTTATTATTAGATGTATGGTTCTAGGGTTTTTACCTTTCGCTAGATGTGTAAATCTAGTCCAGTTATCTATTTTTAGATGTATGTTCATAGGTTATTATACTGCTCTATCTAGCATCTTGCTCGATTATCAGTCTCATGTAGGCTACTTTCTTTGGTCTAAATTATGCCTCTTCATTATCACTCAATGCGCTTCCCTCTACATCTTAATAGATGAAATCTCTCGAGCCCTTTCATGGGATTTTAAATCTACCCTATCTTTTAGGGATACCATAACAGCTTTACCCTCCCATTCACTTTACCTGTTTTATAGGACATACATATTCCTTAAATACGTAGCTTTTACCCCCTCAATATTTAATCTCATCTTATCAATTATTATTATCAATTACTTTTTTCAAAATTCTTTGTTTATAACGGCTTTTCTTACAATTTTTTATAACTCCCTGTCTTTATTCTGGGTTTATTACTATTTTAATTGCTATAAATTCTTTAAATGCCATTTATTACAATCTAATTCCCTTCAAAAAGAATCTATTTTAATTTTCACACCTATAGTGCCTTTCCTTTTATTCTGTTATTTCGCAACATACTACTATCTCTCACGTATCCAAACAATTAATATACTTTCTAAAAAAATATCTAGCTACAATTCTACAAAAATAAATTTAAATGTTACCCATATTTTTTTCTTTCAAGATTTTTCTAACTCTTTTACATCCTTTCATTTATTACATTCTTCCATATTACCAAAGATGCTACCATCAAAATCTATCTATTATTATATAATCCTATTACAATTAAGGGAAATATTTAACTCAATTTCCGTCATCTACTATCCTTTTTTTAAGCCATTCAAAATTATTCCCTGTTTTAAAAATTCGAGCATTAAATATCCTTCTTTTCTCACTAAAATCCCCGAATTTCTTCCCGGGATCTTTCTTTTCTCAAAACTCCCTTATAGTCAATTTATTAAACAATTCTATTTAACGACACTACTAAAGGTCTCCCATAATTATTATAGTAATAAACAATACTTTCTTTTAATAATTTATGGTCACAAATCAATTCAGGAAAGTGCTCTAAACAAGCTTTCTATGTATAAAAGTACTTTCCATCTTTTACTACCTACATTTATTTTCCAAAATATTAATCAATTCACCTTCCATATTTCCTTACCCTTAGGTATTTTCACTTTCTTTATATACCTTCAGTATTTTTCTACCATCCCATCACAACATCTTTCTATCTCGTTTTTCTCATACCCTCTAACTCTATCAATGGCTTCATCCTCCTCCATCCCCCAACTCAACTCGATCAGTCTTACCAATGAAGAATCAGAACTACTGTACACACCGGATTTTGATTTTATCAAAGAAGATCCTAAACTCATTGTAATTGGCCGATTTATCTCATCCAAAGCTCTCGATATCTCTACTGTGATCAACGCTTTCGTAGGTATTTGGAAACCTAATGAGGTGGTTTCCATTTCAGCGTTACAAGACAACTTTATCAAGATCAAGTTCAAGGAAATCAAGAACTGCTACGAGATCATTAATCGTGGTCCCTGGCTTTATAAGGATGAATGGCTAGCAGTCACTGAATACGATCCGACCAAATCGTTAAACGACTACAACTTCAACACCATGAGAATCTGGATCAGAATTTTCTCTCTTCCAGACCCACTCTTTGCTGATGTTGATCGCTCCCATCTGGTGGGTCATGCTCTAGGTTCAATGGTTGGTCAAGTACTCCGAACGGACACCCGCCAAATTGATGGGAATATGCAAGAATTCCTTCGTGTTGAAATCATTCTCAACATTATCCGACCTGTCACCCGATTTGTGTTCATTGGGTCTGGTGAAAACAAAATCATGTGCAGACTCCAGTATGAAAGGCTCCCAACTCTATGTCCTGGATGCGGCATTATCAGTCATACCCTAGAAAATTGTCCAATCCGTTCATCTCTCGATCTATCCAAGTTATAGTACGGAGAATGGCTCCGCTACCTTCCACCTAGACGTCGCCCAACTGGCCTTCGGGGACGTATCCGCAATGTGGAACCAAATCAGATTCCAATCATCCCTCCAACAAATGGTAACCCTATCTTCATATTTACAATAACCACTTTTTTAATCAGCTTTCTCAACTCTTTTTTTCTATCAATATTCCTAACTATAGTTTTAATTACAGTGGCCCCTACAAATATCCCAGCAGCTTCTACCAATCCCATTGCTCCCAATAACGAACAGAATAATCTGGGTAAAACATTTTATTCTCTCTTTTTACTTAACGCAAAAATCTTTAAGGTGCTAATTACAATTTTCCTACGCTGCATAGGTTCTCTAAATGATGGTGATGCAGCCTCATTCACGGAACAAGCTACTGATGATGGCCAAAATGCCGACATGACTATTGATGATGACCCCAACTCTGCTAAAGCCCCCCCTAATGTTGATTTGAAGCAAAAGGCTCCTCTTGAGCCCCAACCCCTTAACACCATCTATCCCATCCCGGAAGATGGTTCTGATGACAATTGGGAAACCAATGAAGATTATGGTGTTTCCAGCCCTACTGCCGAGCAGATTAAGAAGTTTGATTCTGAATCGAGTAAGCCTTCAAAACCCACTGATACATTGTTTAATGATTTTAATCAGTGGTTACTAAAAACTTACCCGAATGATGCAGCCCCTGCACTAGCTCCTGTTCCAGCACCCGTACCAGCATCTGCTCCAAACCAAAATAACCGTGGCATGAAACGCCGCTCCCCAATACAAGTATCGCTCCCGCCGAAAAAATCCAAACAGTCCGGATCTACTCCAAAAGCTGGGATGAGCAGCTCAAAAAACTCTCCGGCGGCGGCTGATTCCCAGCCCCGCCGAGGAAAATGAGGATCCTTTGCTGGAACTGTCAGGGCCTAGGACAAGCCCCGACGGTTCAACATCTCCGAGACTATGTCCAACGTACCAACCCTGATATTATATTTTTATGCGAAACTAAGTTAAATAAAGCGGAATGCCACCGCCTATGTCTATCATTAGGTATGTTAGACATTATTTCTATTCCCCCATCGGAGGGGTGTTCCGGAATTTCCTTAATCGCCGCAAACGATATTAATATAAATTTAATTTCTTACTCGCTGCGTTATATTCACATTCAAATCACAAAGAACAATTGCACTATGTTTTTCACTGGAATGCATGGTTTTGCGGAAACTAGCCAAAAATGCAAAACGTGGGAGCTAATTGATTCCTTACAATCCTCCACTAAAGATAAACCTTGGCTTCTTGGAGGTGATTTCAATGAGATTCTAACTGATTCAGAAAAACAAGGCGGCCCCCGTAGAGCAAGATCCCAAATAAAAAATTTTCGTAATTGTTTAATTCGTAACAACCTTTTCGACTGTAAACCTACCTCGGGATGGTTTACATGGACAAAAATAGGACCCTTAACACCAGTAATTCATGAAAGGCTTGATCGCTTTATTGCTAACTATGCTTCGAAAGATATCTACCCTAATCATCGTATAACTACGGAATATGTTGCAAAATCCGACCATTGTTTCCTTCTTATCGAATTTGATAAACCAACTTCTACACCTAAAACACAAACACCCAAAAACTTCAGATTTGAAAGTTGTTGGGCTACTAACAAAGATAATATCCAAACTATCAAAAGGGCATGGACCGATACCCCCGGAACAGCCATCAATAAAATTAATGCGGTAGGTTCATACTTAGACAACTGGCAAAATCAACAACGCTTTAAAACAACAGGACGTATTAAATTCCTTACCAAAAAAATTAACAAACTACTCTATCGTCCCTTATCAGCCGCAAACAAGCAAACTTATTTAAACTATAGAACAGAATTAAATAAACTTCTATCAGAACAAGAAGCTTATTGGGCTCAAAGATCTCGTACCCTCTGGCTATCTCAAGGAGACAAAAATACCAAATTCTTCCATGCCAGAGCCTCTAATCGTAATAAGAAAAATTCAATTTTAGGTCTTTATGATACCAACTCCAATTGGTGTACCTCTGAATCTGAAATAATGGATATCGCCTCTAATTACTTCCAAAATCTGTTTACTACTTCTAATCCCCGATTCTTGGATGTCATTTTGGACAAAATCCACCCCTCCATAAATTCCTCTATGAATGCCAACCTTCTCAAGCCGTTCACCAAAGAAGAAATTATCCATGCCTTTAAAGATATTGACCCTAGGAAGGCTCCCGGTGCCGACGGTCTTCCTAGTAGTTTCTTTCGTCAACACTGGGACACAGTTGGAGAAGATGTCCTTAACCTTTGTATGGATCTTTTAAAAGGCAAAGCTGATATGGCATTAGTTAACAAAACAATTCTGGTGCTAATTCCCAAAGTAAAGGATCCAACTTCCATGAAACAACTCCGTCCTATTAGTCTTTGCACTGTTCTCTATAAAATAGTTGCCAAAACAATTGTGAATAGAATGAAGCAGGCTATACCTCTTTGTATTAGCCCTAATCAAGCTGCCTTTATCCAAGGTCGCAATATCTCTGATAACATTCTGGTTGCACATGAAATCATTCACAATATCAATTCTGGTGCGACTAAATCCTCGCAAGGAGCTGCTCTCAAGCTTGACATGGAAAAAGCCTTCGACAGAGTTGAATGGTCTTTTCTTGCAAATGTTATGGCTCGTATGGGCTTTGATTCCGATTGGATTGAGCTTATAATGCGTTGTATATCCACTGTCTCCTTCTCAGTTAAAATTAATAATTCTCTATCACCCATGTTTAAACCTCAACGTGGTCTTCGTCAGGGGGATCCTCTTTCCCCTTTTCTCTTTCTGTTCTGCACCCAAGGTCTCTCGGCTTATTTAGCTGAAGCTCAACAAACTAATATGCTTCCAGGTCTAGGGGCATGTAAACATGGGCCCAAAGTCAACCACCTCCTTTTTGCTGATGATTGTATGGTATTCTTAAATACCAACCAATCTGAAGCATCCCTTTTAAAAAATGCTCTGCAGATTTATGCTAATGCTTCAGGTCAAGCAATAAATTTCGAAAAATCAACAATTTTCTACAACCCACGTACACCATCTGCAACAAGAAATGCAATCAATAGCCTATTACAAGTGCGAGAAGTTTCGAACCCCGGTGTTTACCTAGGCATCCCACTCTTAATAGGGAAAAATAAAACTGAATCACTAGGTTTTGTACGAGATAAAGTACATGATCGTCTATCTAGCTGGGACAAACACCTTCTATCCTTTAGTGGTAGAGAAATTTTCATCAAAGCTGTCTTGCAATCCCTTCCACAATACGTGATGTCTTGCTATCTTCTACCGCACAATATCATAGACGACATGACTACATCAATCCGCCAATACTGGTGGAATGGTAAATCCAACAAAAAAGGATGGCATATGTTATCATGGAACCGTATATGTTTACCCAAATCTGTTGGCGGCTTGGGGTTCAAAGACCTACACGACTTCAATATCGCTCTCTTGGGCAAACAAATTTGGAAATTAATTTGCGAACCAGATTCCTTATTAGGTCAAATATACCGCTCTAAATACTTCCCTGCAGGTAACATCTTGGATGCACCGAAGCCTAATAGAGGCTCCTTTGCCTGGCAAGGGATACACAACGCCCTTCAGCGTCTTTACCCTGGCTTTCTTCATCGGCCGGGTATAAACAGTAATATCAGGATACACAAGGATATATGGGGAGGGTCTTCCCCAGTTGAGCTAACTGGAGATTATGAAATTTCCGACGAATTTCACATTCGATGCCGGGATTTTATGATCCACAACCAAACTGCTTGGGATACAGTAAAACTAAACAATTACTTCTCCCCAATGGATGCGGATACCATTCTCCGCATTCCCATCATTAATGATCAACGGGACTCTATTTTATGGTCTCCCAACGATTCGGGTATATATTCAGTTCGCTCTGGATACAACTTCCTACAACGACCTCTATCCCAACCTTTGCCTCCATCTCGTTTTTGGAAATTCTTATCCAAAACCAAAGCTTTACCCAAAGTTAAAACCTTTGGATGGCGTATGGCCTCTGATGCTTTACCAGTTGGCTCCAAAATGCAAGTCTTCTCCCACAGCTCGGGGCCTTGCTCTATCTGTGGTTATCAATCAGAATCTATTCTCCATGCGCTTCGTGACTGTCCTGGGGCAGCTGAAGCTCTTCAAATCAGTGGTATTCCTATCCCTCTCTATAAGAGCTCAGCTCCTACACCCCTACAATGGTTAGAGGAGGCAGCCTCTACAATTCCTGTTGATAGTTTTGGTCTCTTCCTTACCGTTTTATGGAATATTTGGAACAGACGTAATGATTGGGTTCACAATAACCATTTACAACCCTCATGGTTAATCGCAGTCAATTCAATTAGCTTACATGATGAATTTTGCAAATCTTTAATGTCCTCTAGTCCACCTCCATCCACTATATATAACCCATTCCGTGCCCCCCTTCTAATTATATCAAAATTAATGTGGACGGAGCTTTTAACCCCTCAACTCGTGCAGCAGCCGTTGGTGTTGTTGCCCGTGATCCCGCAGGTATAGTTATGGGTGGTCTTGCTTTCCCGCTTGGAAGCCGTCAGGATGCTATCACCAGTGAGGGGGAAAGCATCCTTGCTGGTCTCACCTTTGCCCGCTCTCAAGGATGGAATAGTTTCTTGATCGAAACTGACTGTGCCTCTCTCGCCAATAGGATCAACAATCCTGCCCAGGATCTATCTACTATGGGTCCAACTATTCGTCAAATTCAAGCTGCTCTACATGACTTCGACTTTGCTTCTATTTCCTTTGTACGCCGTGAGGCAAATGTTATAGCCCATACTTTGGCTAATTTTTCTCTAAATTCCATGACTTCTACGTCATTTGTAAAGGATATTCCCCATTGTATTCAACATCTTGTAACAAACTCTCATTGATCAATAATATACTAGGGCACTCTTTTCCCCTTTTAGGGTCCTCTAGCTTTGCTTGAAGGACAGTAGTAGGGGATTTTAATGAGGCCTTTTCTTCAAAAAAAAATTCCTACGGGTCCATTGAAAGGCCCATTTAGACCTGCTCGTCCGAAACCTCTACAAAAAGGACCGCAAAAATGTTTTATTCAAATATTAGGAGTTCAAATAATTTATTAGAAGCTTTTAAACACAATTATATTGCAAAACCTCAATTTCTGTACTTTTTACTCAGTTAAAATTCCAACGGGTCCATTGAAAGGCCCATTTAGACCTGCTCGTCCGAAACCTCTACAAAAAGGACCGCAAAAATGTTTTATTCAAATATTAGGAGTTCAAGTAATTGATTAGAAGCTTTTAAAAACAATTATATTGCAAAACCTCAATTTCTGTACTTTTTACTCAGTTAAAATTTCAACGGGTCCATTGAAAGGCCCATTTCGACCCGCTCGTCCGAAACCTCTAGAAAAAGGACTGCAAAACAAGTTTTAATCAAATTTTAGGAGTTCATGTAATTGATTAGGAGCTTTTCAACACAAGTATATTGCAAAACCTCGATTTATGTACTTTTTATTTAGTTAAAATTCCAACGGGTCCATTGAAAGGCCCATTTCGACCCGCTCGTCCAAAACCTTTACAAAAAGAACCGCAAAACAAGTTTTAATCAAATTTTGGGAATTCATGTAATTGATTAGGATCTTTTCAACACAATTATATTGAAAAACCGCAATTTCTGTACTTTTTACTCAGTTAAAATTCCAACGGGTCCATTGAAATGACCATTTCGACCTGCTCGTCCGAAACCTCTACAAAAAGGAACGCAAAACAAGTTTTAATCAAATATTAGAAGTTCAAATAATTGATTAGGAGCTTTTTAAAACAATTATATTGCAAAACCGCAATTTCTGTACTTTTTACTCAGTTAAAATTCCAACGGGTCCATTGAAAGGCCCATTTCGACCCACTCGTCCGAAACCTCAACAAAAAGGACTGCAAAACAAGTTTTAATCAAATATTAGGAATTCATGTAATTCATTAGGAGCATTTCAACACAATTATATTTCAAAACGGAAATTTATGTACTTTTTACTCAGTTAAAATTCCAACGGGTCCATTGAAAGGCCCATTAGACTTGCTCGTCCGAAACCTCTACAAAAAGGACCGCAAAACAATTTTTAATCAAATATTAGGAGTTCAAATAATTGACTAGGAGCTTTTCAACACAATTAAATTGCAAAACCGCAATTTTTGTACTTTTTACTCAGTTAAAATTCCAACGGGTCCATTGAAAGGCCCATTTCAACCCGCTCGTCCGAAACCTCTACAAAAAGGACTGCAAAACAAGTTTTAATCAAATTTTAGGAGTTCATGTAATTGATTAGGAGCTTTTCAACACAATTATATTGCAAAACCTCAATTTCTGTACTTTTTACTCAATTAAAATTCCAACGGGTCCATTGAAAGGCCCATTTAGACCTGCTCGTCCGAAACCTCTACAAAAAGGACCGCAAAAATGTTTTATTCAAATATTAGGTATTGATGTAATTGATTAGGAGCTTTTCAACACAATTATATTGAAAAACCGCAATTTATGTACTTTTTACTCAGTTAAAATTCCAACGGGTCCATTGAAAGGCCCATTTTGACCTGCTCGTCTGAAACCTCTACAAAAAGGACTGCAAAACAAGTTTTAATCAAATTTTAGGAGTTCATGTAATTGATTAGGAGCTTTCCAACACAATTATATTGGAAAACCTCAATTTATGTACTTTTTACTCAGTTAAAATTCCAATGGGTCCATTGAAAGGCCCATTTAGACATGCTCGTCCGAAACCTCTACAAAAAGGACCGCAAAAATGTTTTATTAAAATATTAGGAGTTCAAATAATTGATTAGGAGCTTTTCAACACAATTATATTGCAAAACGGAAATTTCTGTACTTTTTACTCAGTTAAAATTCCAACGGGTCCATTGAAAGGCCCATTAGACTTGCTCGTCCGAAACCTCTACAAAAAGGACCGCAAAACAATTTTTAATCAAATAATAGGAGTTCAAATAATTAATTAGGAGCTTTTCAACACAATTAAATTGCAAAACCGCAATTTCTGTACTTTTTACTCAGTTAAAATTCCAACGGGTCCATTGAAAGGCCCATTTCGACCCGCTCGTCCGAAACCTCTACAAAAAGGACTGCAAAACAAGTTTTAATCAAATTTTAGGAGTTCATGTAATTGATTAGGAGCTTTTCAACACAATTATATTGTGAAACCACAATTTCTGTACTTTTTACTCAGTTAAAATTCCAACGGGTCCATTGAAAGGCCCATTTAGACCTGCTCGTCCGAAACCGCTACAAAAAGGACCGCAAAAATGTTTTATTCAAATATTAGGTATTCATGTAATTGATTAGGAGCTTTTCAACACAATTATATTGAAAAACCGCAATTTATGTACTTTTTACTCAGTTAAAATTCCAATGGGTCCATTGAAAGGCCCATTTCGACCCGCTCGTCTGAAACCTCTGCAAAAAGGACTGCAAAACAAGTTTTAATCAAATTTTAGGAGTTCATGTAATTGATTAGGAGCTTTTCAACACAATTATATTGGAAAACCTCAATTTCTGTACTTTTTACTCAGTTAAAATTCCAATGGGTCCATTGAAAGGCCCATTTAGACCTGCTCGTCCGAAACCTCTACAAAAAGGACCGCAAAAATGTTTTATTAAAATATTAGGAGTTCAAATAATTGATTAGGAGCTTTTCAACACAATTATATTGCAAAACGGAAATTTCTGTACTTTTTACTCAGTTAAAATTCCAACGGGTCCATTGAAAGGCCCATTAGACTTGCTCGTCCGAAACCTCTACAAAAAGGACCGCAAAACAATTTTTAATCAAATATTAGGAGTTCAAATAATTGATTAGGAGCTTTTCAACACAATTAAATTGCAAAACCGCAGTTTCTGTACTTTTTACACAGTTAAAATTCCAACGGGTCCATTGAAAGGCCCGTTTCGACCCGCTCGTCCGAAACCTCTACAAAAAGGACTGCAAAACAAGTTTTAATCAAATTTTAGGAGTTCATGTAATTGATTAGGAGCTCTTCAACACAATTATATTGCGAAACCACAATTTCTGTACTTTTTACTCAGTTAAAATTCCAACGGGTCCATTGAAAGGCCTATTTAGACCTGCTCGTCCGAAACCTCTACAAAAAGGACCGCAAAAATGTTTTATTCAAATATTAGGAATTCATGTAATTGATTAGGAGCTTTTCAACACAATTATATTGAAAAACCGCAATTTATGTACTTTTTACTCAGTTAAAATTCCAACGGGTCCATTTAAAGGCCCATTTCGACCCGCTCGTCCGAAACCTCTACAAAAAGGACTGCAAAACAAGTTTTAATCAAATTTTAGGAATTCATGTAATTGATTAGGAGCTTTTCAACACAATTATATTGAAAAACCGCAATTTCTGTACTTTTTACTCAGTTAAAATTCCAGCGGGTCCATTGAAAGGCCCATTTCGACCTGCTTGCCCGAAACCTCTACAAAAAGGACCGCAAAACAAGTTTTAATCAAATATTAGGAGTTCAAATAATTGATTAGGAGCTTTTTAAAACAATTATATTGCAAAACCGCAATTTCTGTACTTTTTACTCAGTTAAAATTCCAACGGGTCCATTGAAAGGCCCATTTCGACCCGCTCGTCCGAAACCTCTACAAAAACGACTGCAAAACAAGTTTTAATCAAATTTTAGGCGTTCATGTAATTGATTAGGAGCTTTTCAACACAATTATATTGCAAAACCTCAATTTCTGTACTTTTTACTCAGTTAAAATTCCAACGGGTCCATTGAAAGGCCCATTTCGACCCGCTCGTCCGAAACCTCTACAAAAACGACTGCAAAACAAGTTTTAATCAAATTTTAGGCGTTCATGTAATTGATTAGGAGCTTTTCAACACAATTATATTGCAAAACCTCAATTTCTGTACTTTTTACTCAGTTAAAATTCCAACGGGTCCATTGAAAGGCCCATTTCGACCCGCTCGTGCGAAACCTCTAAAAAAAGGACTGCAAAACAAGTTTTAATCAAAATTTAGGTGTTCATTTAATTGATTAGGAGCTTTTCAACACAATTATATTGCAAAACCTCAATTTATGTACTTTTTACTCAGTTAAAATTCCAACGGGTCCATTGAAAGGCCCATTTAGACCTGCTCGTCCGAAACCTCTACAAAAAGGACCGCAAAAATGTTTTATTCAAATATTAGGAGTTCAAATAATTTATTAGAAGCTTTTAAACACAATTATATTGCAAAACCTCAATTTCTGTACTTTTTACTCAGTTAAAATTCCAACGGGTCCATTGAAAGGCCCATTAGACTTGCTCGTCCGAAACCTCTACAAAAAGGACCGCAGAACAATTTTTAATCAAATATTAGGAGTTGAAATAATTGATTAGGAGCTTTTCAACACAATTAAATTGCAAAACCGCAATTTTTGTACTTTTTACTCAGTTAAAATTCCAACGGGTCCATTGAAAGGCCCATTTCAACCCGCTCGTCCGAAACCTCTACAAAAAGGACTGCAAAACAAGTTTTAATCAAATTTTAGGAGTTCATGTAATTGATTAGGAGCTTTTCAACACAATTATATTGCAAAACCTCAATTTCTGTACTTTTTACTCAATTAAAATTCTGTAACGCCCCGGTTTTGGGCTCAGAAGTTTTGGCGTTGACCGGTTTAGTCAAAGTGCTGATCGAATATATAAGAGGGAATTTAGGAAAACCTAGTTCGGGTTGCATTAAAAATATGGAAAAATATTCTAAAATCATCTTTTAATATATAAAAGTGAACTGTGAAATCAATTTTGGAAAATGAGGTTCGGAAGGTTGACATTTTGGCTAGTGACCAAAATGTAATTTTTGAAAGTTGCGGGACAGTTTTTTAAAGGATTGAAACTTTGAATCTTTAAGGAGCTATTATTCCAAAAAGGATTTCTCCAGATTTTTCTAAGATATTTTAAGTCTAAAATCTGATTTTAAAGATTAAGAAAAGAGAGGGAAATCATTTTAACCAAATCTTAACTAATTTTTCTATTTTCTCTCAAATTCTCTTTTCTCTCATTTTCTCTCTACCCAAACAAGATTTCCTCAGACTTCTTTCTCTGATTTTGACATCTACATCTCTCATTTCAACTCTCATTTGATTCCTAATCATCTCATCATCAAAACCTCTCAATTTGCAAATTGTTTCATCAAGCATTTTGGCTCTAAAAGGGAGAAATTCGAGTTTGGAGGTAAGAACGTCCTTCTCCTCTAAACTATCAGTTCTTTACTGAAATTCCTAAGTTCTCAATCCTTGATTCATGTTTTATTAAAGGCTTTTCAATTGAGATCTTGATTTTTGGCTAAAATGCAAGATTTGGTGATTTTGGTAAAAATTTCGTGTGGTCTGTTTAAGCAAGGTTTTGAGGTGTTAAAATGATGTTAAATGAATGCTAAAATGATTAGAAGTTGAGGTTTAATCAATGCAATCCCGGATAGGTTGAATTTCCTAAGGTTGGCTTGAGTTTTTGGTTGTTTTTGGAGTGTTTTTGGTGATCTGTTATACCTGGAGGTATAAGGACGTGGTTGTGATCTTTTTGCATGTTATGTGATGTATAAAAATGGTTAGAAGTGATGGATCTTGGCTGGGTTAAGTTTTGGAAGTGTTTGGAGATGATTTCGGTTGTGTTTGGTAGCCAAATTGTTAGATTTGTGGTGAGCAGCGAGTTGTGTTGTGGTTGCTGGTGTTTTAATGCATAAGGATGCATTAATGTTCTGTTTTTATATGCTTGAAACAGGGGAGGTTGATCCTTGAGTTTTGGAGGTGTTTTCGGAAGGTTTCGGAAGCTTGGAAAGCTTGTTGGCTAGGCTTGTTTGGTAACCGGTGAGTGAAAATGGATTTTCAGCTTTTAAACCAAAGGTTGAAGGTTTTGGGAGCTTAGTTTAAGTCTAAACAACTTTGCTAAGCTCAAGTGTAAGTTTTCGGATTACTCTCTTTAAGTGGTGGCCATGTTTTGATGAAATGTGAAATGATGATTTTGCATGATTTGCTACTGTTTTGGAAAGCATGTTTGAGCATGTTAATTGCTGATGTTTTAGCATGATTTATGCTGATGTTTTAAGCCATGTGTTGAAGGTGTCTCTAGGTAAGAGTGCCTTGTTTTTATGCGTTGTTAAATGATGATTTAATGCTTTGAAATGCATGATGAAATGGCTTGATTTAAATGCTTTAAAACAGTGGATTACATGATGTATAAAGTGTGTATTGGCAAGTGATGGTTTGTAAAAGTGAAGGTCACTAAGGTGGTTAAAAGTCCTTGAGTGAGCCTTGTTATCTAAGATCATCAAGGTGGTTAAAAGTCCTTGGATGAATCTTGTTGCGGACACTAAGGTGGTTAAAAGTCCTTAGGTGCTCCTTTCCATGGTGGTTAAAAGTCCATGGGGCCAAGGTGTTTAAAAGTCCTTGGGGCCAAGGTGTTTAAAAGTCCTTGGGGTCCAAGGTGTTTAAAAGTCCTTGGGGAAAGTTGTTGAACTTGATTTCATAAATGAAATGTATCACTTGAGCCAATATGACATGTTTTGTACATGAGATGCATGAGATGCATGATTTGATGTTTATGTTGTAGCATGAGATGCTAGTTTAAATGAAATGTGGAAGCATGTTATTGCTTGATTTTAAAGTACGCTTTGAGCATGTGTAAAGGTTGTTTACAAGCATGAATTACAAATGGTTTTAAATGCATTATTGAATGGTTTTTAAAGAGCGCTCCTCACTAAGCTTTGGCTTACGCTCTCTCGTTTTCTTGATTCAATAATGCAGAGCATTAGAGTGCATTGAGGGCAGCAAGAGGAGGCAAGCACACAAGTTCAAGTAAAGCTCAATGTATGGAAGGTTTTGTTAAACATTTTAGCTTTTGGTCGATTTGGCAATGGGGGACCAATGTATATGTTTTGGGAGGTGTTTAAGACTCCCTAAGTATGTTAAATGTTGCTGTGGTTGTTGGTTTTTGGATTGATCTCTTATATGCTTGGCTATGAAGGTTTATGCATGAAAGGTAGCTTAAGTAGGAAGCATGTCATTTAAATTGGGGCTTTTCATGTGTGATGGTTATGAGTTGAATTGTTGATGCAATTATGATCCCTGCATGTTGTATATCTATGTGGTATGATTTGGTGATGTTAATCTGAGGTTTGAAGCATGAATGGTATGAATTTCAAGTCGATTTCAGACAGGGGTATCGGTACTCGGGCTCGCGTATCGATACGCCTGAGCCAAATATGCTCTTTTCTGCCCAGGCGTATCGGTACGGTTGTGGGGGTATCGATACTCATCTGGGTAAAGTTTGAATGCCGTATCGGTACAGGGGATATCGTATCGATACCGTTGCTCGAGTTTGGTTACTGCCTTCCCCGCGTATCGATACGACATCAGGTGTATCGATACCTGACCGTTAAATTCAGTTAAAAGTATCTTTATATGTTTTGCTTTGTTTGTGTTTTGGTCCTAAATCTTGTGTGATCAATTGTATGAGCTTGGGATGTCCGTTTGAGCTGAAATTTGGCAGAGAGGCATGAAACCTGATTAATTTCAAGATGGTAACTTCAATTTGAGTTAAGTCCCTTAATTTATCAGAATTTACAATTTGGTCCCTAAAGTTGTAATTTGTTCAATTGGGTCCCAGTTTGATCTCTGATGTTTGTGATCTTTTGATACGTTGTCTGTATGGTCACACTTAAGGTTAATGTGCATCTAGATAAGATTAAAAAGAAAAAAAAGGGTCGTTAATCAAGGTTGACTTTCGGGTTGACTTTGGTTTTCCCCGTGTAATCTTCGTAGTTCGGGTCAACCGTCTAGACCGGGCTACGGGGGTTACATTTGGTGGTATCAGAGCTGAGTTCTCGAGTAATTGGGAATGTGTGTATGCATGATTGAAGCATGGTTTGGTTTGTATGCTTGTTGGGTGAAAGCATGTTTAGTGATATGATATGATGATGTGTATGTGATGCATGTTGTGATGATGCATGATGAGGGTACCCATTGCCAAACAAAAGCTAAAGAGATGATGTTGTTTTTGAAGGAGATTGAGCTTGAATACTTGGAATTTGCTTACCTTGCTAGTCCTGACTTGTTTTATTTTGTATTGTTATGCATGGTAAAGTATGGCACCACATAGAGAGTTAAGGAGTAGCGCGAGAGCTACGACCCCGGAAGGGAATGTGAATGATGAGCACACTGGTAGTGCTGTGATACCTCCTCCTCCACCTGGTGGTGGTGGTGCGGAGAGGGAAAGAGCTGGAGCTGAGGCAGCTGGTGCTGGAGCTGCAGGACCTGAAGCTGGTCAGGGGCAAGCGATACCTGACATGTCTGTGCTTGTACAAGCTATTGCGGGTGCGTTTCGAGCAGCAGTAGCTGGAGCTCAAGGAGCTGGGCATCAGGGAGATGCTGGTGCTAGACTACCCTTGGAACGTTTGCGCAGTCTTGGTGGGACTGAGTTTAGGGGTATGTCAGCTGAGAGGTCTGAAGCATGGTTAGAGAGTACTAAGCGTGTCTTGGGACAAATGAGTTGCACTGATGTGCAGAAGCTGGGATGTGTGGTGTCACTGCTGCAAGGTGATGCTTATACGTGGTGGACGACCACAATCTCTGGGATGGCTGATGCTGATGTTACATGGACGTTCTTTCAGCATGCGTTCAAGAGGAGATATCTGGGAGTTAGATATCTGGATGAAAAGAAGCATGAATTCATGTCTCTGACCCAAGGGAACATGAGTGTGGCTGAGTATGAGGTACAGTTTGTACGTCTTAGCCAGTATGCACCAGAGTTGGTACCTGATGAGCGCGAAAGGTGCGAAAGGTTCCGTTATGGTTTGGTGACGGAGGTTAAGACTTATATGTTAGCTGCTGAGTACAATGATTTCGATGTGTTGGTTAGTCGATCGAAGGATATTGAGATGAACCTGAGTTTGTCTGCTAAGGGTGCTGGAGCTAGTTCTGGAAAGAGAGCTGCTGAGTATAGTTCCGGTGGACGGAACAAGAGAGGGCGTGATCAGAGGTTTCAGTCCTCGTCTAGGAGAGGTGGAGGTGCACCTACTAGGGGCGGCAATGCTAGAGCTGACCCTAGTGCTTGTTGGATTTGTGGTTCCCGTGGTCACTTGAAGCGTGACTGTCCTCGTGCTGGGAGGGAGGTGCAAGCTCCTGTGATAGCAGCTGGTTATGAGTGCTGGAGTTGTGGTTCAGCTGATCATCTGAGACGCGATTGTCCGAGGATGGCTGGTGGTCAAGAGCGTGCTCCTGTTGTTGCAGCATCGCAGAGAGGTCGTGGGCGCGGCCGTGGTAATTTTCAGAGGCGAGAGGAAGGTGGGCGCGGTGTAGCTCATGTTGTGGCTATTCAACCTGAGGGTGGAGGCCAAGCGAGGGTGTATGCTCAGCGCGAAGGAAGGAATGATGCAGATGTGATTGCAGGTACCTTTACTTTGCAATCCTTGTCATTGCTTTCTTTGATTGATTCTGGATCTACGCATTCATACATTCTTCGTGAGCATGCTGAGTTGCTTGGTTTGCCTGTTGAGTTTTTGGATGTTGGTGTTAGAGTCACTAGTTCTTTTGGTGAAACTGTTGTGACTCGTAAGCTTTATAAAAGGTGTCCTTTGGTTGTTCAAGAGCATGTCTTTCTTGTTGATCTTATGGAGTTGCCCTTTTATGGTTTTGATGTGATCCTTGGTATGGATTGGCTTGCTGAGCATCGTGCTGTTGTGGATTGTGAGAATAAGCGGGTTTCGCTTAGGCTTGCGGATGATTATGAAGTGGTGGTGGTTGGTGAGAATGTGAAGTTTCTTGCCAATGTTGTTTCTACCTTGGAGGCGAGCAGGATGCTGAGGCAAGGTTGTGAAGCTTTTCTGGCTTTTGTGATGAATCCTAGTTCGAAGGAGCTGAGGGTGCAGGATATCAGGGTTGTGAAGGAGTTTCCTGATGTTTTTCCTGAGGAATTGCCTGGTTTACCTCCTAATCGCGAGGTGGAGTTTGGTATTGAGCTGTATGAGAATACCACTCCTGTGTCCATTACTCCCTATAGAATGGCACCTAAGGAGCTGAAGGAGCTGAAGACGCAGTTGCAAGAGTTGCTTGATCGTGGGTTCATCCGGCCGAGTGTTTCGCCTTGGGGTGCTCCTGTCTTGTTTGTGAAGAAGAAAGATGGCACGATGAGGATGTGCATTGATTACCGTCAGCTGAACAAGTTGACTATCAAGAATCGGTATCCTTTCCCGAGGATTGATGATCTCTTTGATCAATTTCGGGGAGCTGCTGTGTTCTCTAAGATTGACTTGAGGTCAGGGTATTATCAATTGAAGGTGAAGGATGTGGATGTGCCTAAGACAGCTTTCAGGACAAGGTATGGGCATTATGAGTTCCTTGTGATGCCGTTTGGTTTGACAAATGCTCCTGCTGCTTTCATGGACATGATGAATCGTGTTTTTCATGAATACCTGGACAAGTTTGTCGTGGTGTTCATTGATGATATCCTTGTGTACTCGCGTACTGAGGAAGAGCACGAAGAGCATTTGAGGATTGTGTTGCAAGCTTTGTTGGAGAATCAGCTTTATGCTAAGTTGAGCAAGTGTGAGTTTTGGCTTAGAGAGGTTGTTTTTCTTGGGCATGTGGTCTCAGCTGAGGGGATTCGTGTTGATCCTCAGAAGATTGAAGCGGTGATGAACTGGAAAGTTCCTAAGTCTGTTCAGGAGGTTCGTAGTTTCCTTGGTTTGGCAGGATACTACCGAAGGTTTGTGGATGGTTTTTCCAAGATTGCTGCTCCTTTGACGAAGTTGCTGCAGAAAGATGTTAGGTATGAGTGGACAGAAGCGAGACAGCAAGCTTTTGAGAAGCTGAAGTTGGCTTTGACGCAAGCTCCTATCTTGATTCAGCCTGAATCAGGGAAAGAGTTTGTAGTCTACAGTGATGCATCCTATGTTGGTTTGGGGTGTGTGCTGATGCAAGAGGGTAAGGTTGTGGCTTATGCGTCGCGGCAGTTGAAGGTGCATGAGCGCAATTATCCTACGCATGATATTGAGCTGGCTGCAGTGGTTTTTGCTCTGAAGGTCTGGAGGCATTATCTGTATGGTGAGAAGTGTACGGTGTACACGGATCACAAGAGTTTGAGGTATCTGATGTCTCAGAAGGAGTTGAATCTCAGGCAGCGACGTTGGTTGGAGTTGCTCAAGGATTATGATCTGACGATAGAGTATCATCCTGGAAAGGCCAATGTTGTTGCAGATGCCTTGAGTAGGAAGGTAGCTGTTGAGCTGAGAGCTATGTTTGCTAGCTTGAGTATATCGCAGGATGGTGGTCTTGTTGCTGAGTTGCAGGTGAAACCTTCGTTGGTTCAGTTGATCAAGGATAAGCAGTTGTTGGATGATTCCTTGGTGTCTCATGTTCAGGATATCGCGGAGGGTAGACCTTCGGATTTCTGTTTTAATGAGGATGGGGTGTTGTGTTTTGGTAATCGGATAGTAGTGCCTGCAGATGCTGAGTTGAGGCATGCTATTCTAGCTGAAGGTCATAGTAGTCCTTTTGCTATGCATCCTGGTAGTACAAAGATGTATCGCGATCTTCGTGATGAGTACTATTGGGTGGGCTTGAGGAAGGATGTGGCAGAGTTCGTGAGCAAGTGTTTGGTGTGTCAGCGCGTGAAGGCTGAACATCAGGTTCCTTCTGGTTTGTTGCAACCGTTGAAAATCCCTGAATGGAAGTGGGAGAGGGTTACCATGGATTTTGTATCTGGTTTGCCTTTGTCTCCGTCGAAGAAGAATTCTGTTTGGGTGATTGTGGATCGCCTGACGAAGTGTGCACATTTCTTGCCTGTGCATACTACGTTTTCCTTGGATAAGCTGGCAGAGCTGTACGTTGCTGAGGTTGTGAGGTTGCATGGTGTGCCTAAGTCGATCGTGTCGGATAGGGATCTGAGGTTCACGTCGCGTTTTTGGCAGTGTTTGCATCAAGCTTTGGGTACAAGGTTGCATTTCAGTACATCCTATCATCCTCAGTCGGATGGCCAGTCTGAGCGAGTTATTCAGATTTTGGAGGATATGTTGAGATGTTGCGTGATAGAGTTCCAAGGTTCTTGGGAGAAGCATCTGCCTTTGGTTGAGTTCGCTTACAACAACAGTTTTCAGGCAAGTATACAGATGGCACCTTATGAGGCTCTGTATGGGAGGAGGTGTAGGACTCCTCTGTGTTGGGCTGAAACTGGTCAAAAGTTGGTTTCGATGCCTGCTTTGTTGAAAGGTACCACCGAGAAGGTGAAGCTCATTTGTGAGAGGTTGAAGGCTGCTTCTGATCGGCAGAAGTCTTACGCGGATTTGAAGCGTAGGGAGATAGAGTTTGCGGTGGGTGATCGCGTGTTCTTGAAGGTTTCGCCTTGGAAGAAGGTGATGAGGTTTGGGCGGAAGGGTAAGTTGAGCCCTAGATATATTGGACCGTATGAGGTTGTTGAGCGTGTTGGTCCTGTTGCGTATCGGTTGAGGTTACCTCAGGAGCTGGAGAAGATTCATGATGTGTTCCATGTTTCTATGCTCCGGAGGTATCGATCTGATCCTTCGCATGTGTTGCCTGTGGAGGAGGTGGAATTGAATCCGGATTTGACCTATGATGAGGAACCGGTGAAGATTCTGGATTCAGATAGCAAGGTTCTTCGTGGCAAGACCATTGAGTTGGTGAAGGTGCTGTGGAAGCATCGCGGTGTTGAGGAAGCCACGTGGGAGCGGAAGGAGGATATGCTGAAGCAGTTTCCTTATCTCTTTCCTTCAGGTAAATTTCGAGGACGAAATTTCTTAAGGGGGGGAGAGTTGTAACGCCCCGGTTTTGGGCTCAGAAGTTTTGGCGTTGACCGGTTTAGTCAAAGTGCTGATCGAATATATAAGAGGGAATTTAGGAAAACCTAGTTCGGGTTGCATTAAAAATATGGAAAAATATTCTAAAATCATCTTTTAATATATAAAAGTGAACTGTGAAATCAATTTTGGAAAATGAGGTTCGGAAGGTTGACATTTTGGCTAGTGACCAAAATGTAATTTTTGAAAGTTGCGGGACAGTTTTTTAAAGGATTGAAACTTTGAATCTTTAAGGAGCTATTATTCCAAAAAGGATTTCTCCAGATTTTTCTAAGATATTTTAAGTCTAAAATCTGATTTTAAAGATTAAGAAAAGAGAGGGAAATCATTTTAACCAAATCTTAACTAATTTTTCTATTTTCTCTCAAATTCTCTTTTCTCTCATTTTCTCTCTACCCAAACAAGATTTCCTCAGATTTCTTTCTCTGATTTTGACATCTACATCTCTCATTTCAACTCTCATTTGATTCCTAATCATCTCATCATCAAAACCTCTCAATTTGCAAATTGTTTCATCAAGCATTTTGGCTCTAAAAGGGAGAAATTCGAGTTTGGAGGTAAGAACGTCCTTCTCCTCTAAACTATCAGTTCTTTACTGAAATTCCTAAGTTCTCAATCCTTGATTCATGTTTTATTAAAGGCTTTTCAATTGAGATCTTGATTTTTGGCTAAAATGCAAGATTTGGTGATTTTGGTAAAAATTTCGTGTGGTCTGTTTAAGCAAGGTTTTGAGGTGTTAAAATGATGTTAAATGAATGCTAAAATGATTAGAAGTTGAGGTTTAATCAATGCAATCCCGGATAGGTTGAATTTCCTAAGGTTGGCTTGAGTTTTTGGTTGTTTTTGGAGTGTTTTTGGTGATCTGTTATACCTGGAGGTATAAGGACGTGGTTGTGATCTTTTTGCATGTTATGTGATGTATAAAAATGGTTAGAAGTGATGGATCTTGGCTGGGTTAAGTTTTGGAAGTGTTTGGAGATGATTTCGGTTGTGTTTGGTAGCCAAATTGTTAGATTTGTGGTGAGCAGCGAGTTGTGTTGTGGTTGCTGGTGTTTTAATGCATAAGGATGCATTAATGTTCTGTTTTTATATGCTTGAAACAGGGGAGGTTGATCCTTGAGTTTTGGAGGTGTTTTCGGAAGGTTTCGGAAGCTTGGAAAGCTTGTTGGCTAGGCTTGTTTGGTAATCGGTGAGTGAAAATGGATTTTCAGCTTTTAAACCAAAGGTTGAAGGTTTTGGGAGCTTAGTTTAAGTCTAAACAACTTTGCTAAGCTCAAGTGTAAGTTTTCGGATTACTCTCTTTAAGTGGTATGTTTTGATGAAATGTGAAATGATGATTTTGCATGATTTGCTACTGTTTTGGAAAGCATGTTTGAGCATGTTAATTGCTGATGTTTTAGCATGATTTATGCTGATGTTTTAAGCCATGTGTTGAAGGTGTCTCTAGGTAAGAGTGCCTTGTTTTTATGCGTTGTTAAATGATGATTTAATGCTTTGAAATGCATGATGAAATGGCTTGATTTAAATGCTTTAAAACAGTGGATTACATGATGTATAAAGTGTGTATTGGCAAGTGATGGTTTGTAAAAGTGAAGGTCACTAAGGTGGTTAAAAGTCCTTAAGTGAGCCTTGTTATCTAAGATCATCAAGGTGGTTAAAAGTCCTTGGATGAATCTTGTTGCGGACACTAAGGTGGTTAAAAGTCCTTAGGTGCTCCTTTCCATGGTGGTTAAAAGTCCATGGGGCCAAGGTGTTTAAAAGTCCTTGGGGCCAAGGTGTTTAAAAGTCCTTGGGGTATTTCAAGCTACGGACACAAAGGTGGTTAAAAGTCCTTGTGTGGTCCATTCATGGTGTTTAAAAGTCCATGGCCAAGGTGTTTAAAAGTCCTTGGGGTCCAAGGTGTTTAAAAGTCCTTGGGGAAAGTTGTTGAACTTGATTTCATAAATGAAATGTATCACTTGAGCCAATATGACATGTTTTGTACATGAGATGCATGAGATGCATGATTTGATGTTTATGTTGTAGCATGAGATGCTAGTTTAAATGAAATGTGGAAGCATGTTATTGCTTGATTTTAAAGTACGCTTTGAGCATGTGTAAAGGTTGTTTACAAGCATGAATTACAAATGGTTTTAAATGCATTATTGAATGGTTTTTAAAGAGCGCTCCTCACTAAGCTTTGGCTTACGCTCTCTCGTTTTCTTGATTCAATAATGCAGAGCATTAGAGTGCATTGAGGGCAGCAAGAGGAGGCAAGCACACAAGTTCAAGTAAAGCTCAATGTATGGAAGGTTTTGTTAAACATTTTAGCTTTTGGTCGATTTGGCAATGGGGGACCAATGTATATGTTTTGGGAGGTGTTTAAGACTCCCTAAGTATGTTAAATGTTGCTGTGGTTGTTGGTTTTTGGATTGATCTCTTATATGCTTGGCTATGAAGGTTTATGCATGAAAGGTAGCTTAAGTAGGAAGCATGTCATTTAAATTGGGGCTTTTCATGTGTGATGGTTATGAGTTGAATTGTTGATGCAATTATGATCCCTGCATGTTGTATATCTATGTGGTATGATTTGGTGATGTTAATCTGAGGTTTGAAGCATGAATGGTATGAATTTCAAGTCGATTTCAGACAGGGGTATCGGTACTCGGGCTCGCGTATCGATACGCCTGAGCCAAATATGCTCTTTTCTGCCCAGGCGTATCGGTACGGTTGTGGGGGTATCGATACTCATCTGGGTAAAGTTTGAATGCCGTATCGGTACAGGGGATATCGTATCGATACCGTTGCTCGAGTTTGGTTACTGCCTTCCCCGCGTATCGATACGACATCAGGTGTATCGATACCTGACCGTTAAATTCAGTTAAAAGTATCTTTATATGTTTTGCTTTGTTTGTGTTTTGGTCCTAAATCTTGTGTGATCAATTGTATGAGCTTGGGATGTCCGTTTGAGCTGAAATTTGGCAGAGAGGCATGAAACCTGATTAATTTCAAGATGGTAACTTCAATTTGAGTTAAGTCCCTTAATTTATCAGAATTTACAATTTGGTCCCTAAAGTTGTAATTTGTTCAATTGGGTCCCAGTTTGATCTCTGATGTTTGTGATCTTTTGATACGTTGTCTGTATGGTCACACTTAAGGTTAATGTGCATCTAGATAAGATTAAAAAGAAAAAAAAAGGGTCGTTAATCAAGGTTGACTTTCGGGTTGACTTTGGTTTTCCCCGTGTAATCTTCGTAGTTCGGGTCAACCGTCTAGACCGGGCTACGGGGGTTACAAATTCCAACGGGTCCATTGAAAGGCCCATTTAGACCTGCTCGTCCGAAACCTCTACAAAAAGGACCGCAAAAATGTTTTATTCAAATATAAGGTATTCATGTAATTGATTAGGAGCTTTTCAACACAATTATATTGAAAAAACCGCAATTTATGTACTTTTTACTCAGTTAAAATTCCAACGGGTCCATTGAAAGGCCCATTTCGACCCGCTCGTCTGAAACCTCTACAAAAAGGACTGCAAAACAAGTTTTAATCAAATTTTAGGAGTTCATGAAATTGATTAGGAGCTTTTCAACACAATTATATTGGAAAACCTCAATTTCTGTACTTTTTACTCAGTTAAAATTCCAATGGGTCCATTGAAAGGCCCATTTAGACATGCTCGTCCAAAACCTCTACAAAAAGGACCACAAAAATGTTTTATTAAAATATTAGGAGTTCAAATAATTGATTAGGAGCTTTTCAACACAATTATATTGCAAAACGGAAATTTCTGTACTTTTTACTCAGTTAAAATTCCAACGGGTCCATTGAAAGGCCCATTAGACTTGCTCGTCCGAAACCTCTACAAAAAGGACCGCAAAACAATTTTTAATCAAATATTAGGAGTTCAAATAATTGATTAGGAGCTTTTCAACACAATTAAATTGCAAAACCGCAATTTCTGTACTTTTTACTCAGTTAAAATTCCAACGGGTCCATTGAAAGGCCCATTTCGACTCGCTCGTCCGAAACCTCTACAAAAGGACTGCAAAACAAGTTTTAATCAAATTTTAGGAGTTCATGTAATTGATTAGGAGCTTTTCAACACAATTATATTGGAAAACCTCAATTTCTGTACTTTTTACTCAGTTAAAATTCCAATGGGTCCGTTGAAAGGCCCATTTAGACATGCTCGTCCGAAACCTCTACAAAAAGGACCGCAAAAATGTTTTATTCAAATATTAGGTATTCATGTAATTGATTAGGAGCTTTTCAACACAATTATATTGAAAAACCGCAATTTATGTACTTTTTACTCAGTTAAAATTCCAACGGGTCCATTGAAAGGCCCATTTCGACCTGCTCGTCTGAAACCTCTACAAAAAGGACTGCCAAACAAGTTTTAATCAAATTTTAGGAATTCATGTAATTGATTAGGAGCTTTTCAACACAATTATATTGAAAACCCGCAATTTATGTACTTTTTACTCAGTTAAAATTCCAACGGGTCCATTTAAAGGCCCATTTCGACCCGCTCGTCCGAAACCTTTACAAAAAGGACAGCAAAACAAGTTTTAATCAAATTTTAGGAGTTCATGTAATTGATTAGGAGCTTTTCAACACAATTATATTGCAAAACCTCAATTTCTGTACTTTTTACTCAGTTAAAATTCCAATGGGTCCATTGAAAGGCCCATTTAGACCTGCTCGTCCGAAACCTCTACAAAAAGGACCACAAAAATGTTTTATTAAAATATTAGGAGTTCAAATAATTGATTAGGAGCTTTTCAACACAATTATATTGCAAAACCTCAATTTCTGTACTTTTTACTCAGTTAAAATTCCTACGGGTCCATTGAAAGGCCCATTTCGACCTGCTCGTCCGAAACCTCTACAAAAAGGAACGCAAAACAAGTTTTAATCAAATATTAGGTGTTCAAATAATTGATTAGGAGCTTTTCAAAACAATTATATTGCAAAACCGAAATTTTTGTACTTTTTACTCAGTTAAAATTCCAACCGGTCCATTGAAAGGCCCATTTCGACCCGCTCGTCCGAAACCTCTAAAAAATGGACTGCAAAACAAGTTTTAATCAAATTTTAGGAATTCATGTAATTGATTAGGAGCTTTTCAACACAATTATATTGCAAAACCTCAATTTCTGTACTTTTTACTCAGTTAAAATTCCAATGGGTCCATTGAAAGGCCCATTAGACTTGCTCGTCCGAAACCTCAACAAAAAGGACTACAATACAAGTTTTAATCAAATTTTAGGAGTTCATGTAATTCATTAGGAGCTTTTCAACACAATTATATTGCAAAACCTCAATTTCTGTACTTTTTACTCATTTAAAATTCCAACGGGTCCATTGAAAGGCCCATTTAGACCTGCTCGTCCGAAACCTCTACAAAAAGGACCGCAAAACAAGTTTTAATCAAATTTTAGGAATTCATGTATTGATTAGGAGCTTTTCAACACAATTATATTGAAAAACCGCAATTTCTGTACTTCTTACTCAGTTAAAATTCCAACGGGTCCATTGAAAGGCCCATTTCGACCAACTCGTCCGAAACCTTACAAAAAGGAACGCAAAACATGTTTTAATCAAATATTAGGAGTTCAAGTTTTGATTAGGAGCTTTTTAAAAAAATTATATTGGAAAACCGCAATTTCTGTACTTTTTACTTAGTTAAAATTCCAACGGGTCCATTGAAAGGCCCATTTCGACCCGCTCGTCCGAAACCTCTACAAAAAGGACTGCAAAACAAGTTTTAATCAAATTTTAGGAATTCATGTAATTGATTAGGAGCTTTTCAACACAATTATATTGCAAAACCACAATTTCTGTACTTTTTACTCAGTTAAAATTCCAACGGGTCCATTGAAAGGCCATTAGACTTGCTCGTCCGAAACTTCTACAAAAAGGACCGCAAAACAATTTTTAATCAAATATTAGGAGTTCAAATAATTGATTAGGAGCTTTACAACACAATTTTATTGCAAAACCGCAATTTCTGTACTTTTTACTCAGTTAAAATTCCAACGGGTCCATTGAAAGGCCCATTTCGACCCGTTCGTCCGAAACCTCTACAAAAAGGACTGCAAAACAAGTTTCAATCAAATATTAGTGTTGAGTGGATCGAAAGATCGATAATTACCAAAAGGGGGGGTGAATTGGAATTTTAAAGGATTGTGGTGAAAATTGGCAAATTAAAAATGACGAACAAGGAATTTAGAGTGGTTCAAGTTCCAAATGAACTCTACATCCACTACCTTAGTCTCACTAAGGATTTGCAACAATTTCACTAAATTGATCTTCCCCTTTTCTAGGACAAGGAGGCAACCCTTTACAATTTCGGTTGATTTTTCTACCCAAAAATCAACCCAACCCTCACACAAGAGAACAAAGAAATTAGTAGGCTAATAAGGTATCTCTCAATACAAATGATAGCCCCAATACAAGCACTCAACCCAATTTTACAAAATATGAATGAAGAACACAAATTGGGATTTTTACACAAAGTGGGATTTTTGCTCAATTGCTTGAATTTGATGTTTGGATGTTTGCTTTAGGATCAATAGTTGTTGCTGATGCTTTTGGATGTCTCTTTTATACCTTCTCATTGATTTCTAGCCGTTTGGGTGATTGGGAACATAAATGGAGCCGTTGGAACCCTCTCTTGCCACCATAAATGCAGTCTGCACCAACCCGTTTCGGAACACGGGGAACCTGTTTCGGAACGGACTAAAATAGAAAGAGCCGTTGGGGTGCATTTAAGAGCCCATTTTGAAACGCCTTAGGGCCGTTTCGGAACGATTTTGCCACTGTCAAGGGTCGTTTCGGAACGGTCTTAGCCCGTTTCGAAATGCCTTAACTACTTTTTGAAAATCAGTTAAAATACATAACGGTCATATTTTCAAAATAATATAGAAACCTGTTTCGAAACGTTGTGGATCCGTTTCGCAACGAAAATGCTACTGTCAAGGGTCGTTTCGGAACGGGCTTGATCCGTTTGGAAACACCCTCTTAATATTTAAAAATTCAGCATATATTTGACCGTTGTAGTCCTTTTTAAATCAAGTATAAGAACAGTTTCGAAACGAGTGAATCCATTTCGAAACGAGTGAAAGTGTTTCGATACACGTTTCGGAACGATGGTCGACAGTGATGAAAACGTTTCGAAACGCCTAAGGGCCGTTTCGGAACGGGTGCTTAAAATTCACTGTTTTGGCTTGAAACACTTAGAAAAATATTTGAAGGACTTGTTTTTAACTTTGGGCATAATATTAAAATTATATGGGGATCTTTTGAGGACTTAAAATTCGTTTTGACTTTTTCAATTTAGTCCTTAGGTTTTTAGTTACATCAAAATTAAAATAATTGTTTCACAATTAGGAGTTCATGTAATTGATTAGGAGCTTTTCAACACAAGTATATTGCAAAACCTCAACTTCTGTACTTTTTACTCAGTTAAAATTCCAACGGGTCCATTGAAAGGCCCATTTAGACATGCTCGTCCGAAACCACTACAAAAAGGACCACAAAACAAGTTTTAATCAAATATTAGGAGTTCAAATAATTGATTAGGAGCTTTTCAACACAATTATATTGCAAAACCGCAATTTCTGTACTTTTTACTTAGTTAAAATTCCAACGGGTCCATTGAAAGGCCCATTTCAACCCGCTCGTCCGAAACCTCTACAAAAAGGACTGCAAAACAAGTTTTAATCAAATATTAGGAGTTCATTTAATTGATTAGGAGCTTTTCAACACAATTATATTGCAAAACCTCAATTTCTGTACTTTTTACTTAGTTAAAATTCCAACGGGTCCATTGAATGGCCCATTTAGACCTGCTCGTCCGAAACCTCTACAAAAAGGACCGCAAAAATGTTTTATTCAAATATTAGGAGTTCAAATAATTGATTAGGAGCTTTTCAACACAATTATATTGCAAAACCTCAATTTCTGTACTTTTTACTCATTTAAAATTCCAACGGGTCCATTGAAAGGCCCATTTCGACCCGCTCGTCCGAAACCTCTACAAAAAGGACTGCAAAACAAGTTTTAATCAAATTTCAGGAGTTCATGTAATTGATTAGGAGCTTTTCAACACAAGTATATTGCAAAACCTCAATTTCTGTACTTTTTACTCAGTTAAAATTCCAACGGGTCCATTGAAAGGCCCATTTAGACATGCTCGTCCGAAACCTCTAAAAAAAGGACCGCAAAACAAGTTTTAATCAAATATTAGGAGTTCAAATAATTGATTAGGAGCTTTTCAACACAATTATATTGCAAAACCGCAATTTATGTACTTTTTACTCAGTTAAAATTCCAACGGGTCCATTGAAAGGCCCATTTCGACCCGCTCGTACGAAACCTCTACAAAAAGGACCGCAAAACAAGTTTTAATCAAATATTAGGAGTTCAAATAATTGATTAGGAGCTTTTCAACACAATTATATTGCAAAACTAAAAATTTCTGTACTTTTTACTCAGTTAAAATTCCAACGGGTCCATTGAAAGGCCCATTTCGACCCGCTCGTCTGAAACCTCTACAAAAAGGACTGCAAAACAAGTTTTAATCAAATATTAGGAGTTCATGTAATTGATTAGGAGCTTTTCAACACAATTATATTGCAAAACCTCAATTTCTGTACTTTTTACTCAGTTAAAATTCCAACGGGTCCATTGAATGGCCCATTTAGACCTGCTCGTCCGAAACCTCTACAAAAAGGACCGCAAAAATGTTTTATTCAAATATTAGGAGTTCAAATAATTGATTAGGAGCTTTTCAAAACAATTATATTGGAAAACCGCAATTTCTGTACATTTTACTCAGTTAAAATTCCAACGGGTCCATTGAAAGGCCCATTTCGATCCGCTCGTCCGAAACCTCTACAAAAAGGACTGCAAAACAAGTTTTAATCAAATATTAGGAGTTCATGTAATTGATTCGGAGCTTTTCAACACAATTATATTGCAAAACCGCAATTTCTGTACTTTTTACTCAGTTAAAATTCCAACGGGTATTTTCAACGGGTGGGTGCTCTCAATTCTCTCTGGGATTTTCATGGATTTTGGCTTGTTCTATTTTTTTTTCTTTTTTCCCGGTGTTTTTTTCTTTTCCACCACTCCCCTTCCCCCACACGGCACTCCCTCCTATCTGCCGCGTTTGCAAGCCTTGTGAATCAACGTTTTATCCCTTGGAATTCGGGACGAGAAGACTGGGAGTCATCCCGCCCCCCCACATCCTCATAAGGACGGTTTGTTATCCTAACTCATTTTATCTCTTTTTTCTCTATCTGTATATTTCTTTTCTCCACCGTTTTTCCCTTTTCAAGCATCATTTTGTTTCTCAGTTTTTTCTGGGTTTTCCGGATATATTGTTTTTTTGGTTTTACCTTTATCTCTGTGTTTTAATCGTTTTACCCTTTGTATCTGGGTTTCTCTTTGTCTCTATCTTGGAACCTTGGGCTCTATCTCCCCGTCGGCTACCATTTCCATGGTACCTAACGGATTTGGAGGATCGAACGATTCAGATAAGTGTTTACCTCTTTATTACTGTATTTTTAGGTTTTTCCTCTTCTTCTCTAGTTTGCTTTATCTTTCCTTTTTCTTTTTGCAGATCCAACCATCTCTGGATATCTCTCTTGAATTCAGGGCAACCTTTGAGTTACCCAGATCTCGGGTTTTGGAACTTTTTTAACCCATCATTTTTTCTCTCTATCAACTGTGCTCTCCTCCATTTTTCCTTTTTTCTGAGTATTTTTTTATATTTTCTTTTTATTTTTTCTTATCTCTTTGTTTTTCTTTTCAGATCCGTTCGGTGTTCGTTTTATTTCTCTCATCGGTTGTTGGCGGTGGTAGCTCTATTCGCTAGATCTACCTTCTCTCCACCGATCCTGGAACATGCAACACCACCCAGACGGTCGCGCTTGATGGGCGATTCACTCAGCCTCTTCATGGGTCTTCTTGATTTATGGTTTCCCTTATCGGGGACAGTTTTAGGGTTTTTTCAACCTTTTATCCTAACCTTTTCCTTTTCTATTTTTTCTGTTTTTTTTTCTTTTTCCAGACTTCTCATTGCCTTTTTCCATTTTTTCAAATGTTTTTCAAGATTTTTACTTCTGCTTTGGCCGACGGTGTTGTTTCTCTGGGCCCTATGTTGGTCTTTATTGGAATCCCATTATCTAGGGCTTTCTTCAATCTTTCTCTTATTTTTTCCTATTTTTTCTCACATCTTTTTAATCTGGTTTATATTTGTTTTGTCTCAGTTTTGTCGATTATTCTTCTTCAAAGATTTTTCTTCCCTATACGATTCCTTTCTACTCTTTCATAAGGTATATCTCTCTACTCTCTCTCTCATAAGATCTTACATTATGCATACTATAGGCTGGTATTTAAATGTTTACTTGTTGAATTACATTGTATGTGGATTTTCTATGATGTTCCCACACATAATATTACTGACACCAAGCATATACATTATGTTGTTTGCATCTCTAATTAACCATTACCTATTTAAATTTTCCTTACATCCAGCCCTCTTTGGGAATCTTTTACAAGCCCATATTCCGGGATCATATGATTTAATCTCTTATTGCAAGTCATTATTCCCTCTGTTAATCTCTTTGCCTCCTTCTTTATATGTTCATCTATGTTGGTTTCGGAATTTGTTTGTTCACATTAATATTATATGTTCATATAATTATTACAAAGCTCTCATCTTTAATGATCTTATTGCATTCCTTTTTTCTTGGTTAATTTTCGTGCATCTCATTTACATTCGGCTAGGTCCTATAAAGAATGAACATCTCACTTCTTTTCTAGTTAATTTTCTTTCCACCTTGGATTTTGTTGTTTATCTTCCAGTGTTGTATGTTGACAATCTTCTCCTCCAGACCTTTTCTTTAAGATCTTTTTCCTTACCTCTACATTTTTTTAAGATCAATGTCTGGTTTATACATTCTAAATCCCTTACTTCACTAAACATTATTTTATGCTTCTTTCTTTTTTTTAAGGGTAGTGCATTTCTATATACTACACTTGTAATTTTAACCAAAATCTTCTTAACTTTGCTGTTCACCTCTAAATATAAGTTTCATTTTTATTTGCTGATTGTAATTTATATATGTATCAGCTTGTACAATCTAAACTATTCAACTATCAAACCTCACTTAATCTATATTTTCCTTTTATATACCTCTTTAGTCAATTTCAATTCCTCAACATTCATATTGCTATTTGGTATGCACTCTAACATAATCTTAATTATGCTTTTCTGCAACCACTACAACACTCCTTGGTGGCCCGCTCAAATCCCATTTCATTATGTAATATTCTTTTGTTTATTCATTTTATGTTTATTTCTTTCCTCCCCCATCTTTTATTTGCTCATTTGGTCTGTATCTAATTTCTTTGCCCCGCTCCTCTCTATCTCTGGGTTTGTAATCTTAATTTCCTGCTTCTCTCTTGGTTTTTCTTGCTATGTGGCTTTCATATGGTTGCTTTTTATTTCTAGATGTATGACTCTAGGGTTATTTATTTTTTCTAGTTGTGGAAAACTATATCTGCTCTCTTTTTTTAGATGCATGCTCATAGGATTTTGCTCTGCTTTATCTACTTTCTGCTTCGTACCCCAAGGTCAAGTATGTTATTTCATATGCCCTAAATTATTTTTCCTCAATATCAAGCTCTGTTTACGTCTCTACACCTTTCTAGGTGACTTCTTTCGAGCCCTTTTAAGGGATTTTAAATCTACCCTACCAATTAGGGACACTATAACAGTTCTTTTCCCCTTTCCTCTTTACCTATTTTACAGTTTATATATATTCCTTATTTGCAAAGCTTCTATCCTTCGGTTTTTTTCAAATGCAATATTCAAGGCCCAATTCCTTTACGTCTTATTCCCAATAATTATTACCAATTATTGTAAAATAACCCGCCTAATTATGGTTTTATTTAATACTATTTATTTTCATTACCCCCCATCCTTATTCAAATACTATTTTTTACAGTCTATTTATTCTCAAAAAACAATTACCTTAATCATTGACTCTCCTTCCGTTACACCTATTTTACTAAGTTGTCCAATCCGTTGTATGACAACACACTATCTTTCTTCACCCATCCAAACAATAAATATATATTCTATTAAAATATCTAGCCATACCTATACAGAAATTGTTTTGTATATCATCCACATTCTTTTATTTCAGCCTTTCGCCAATTTTAGTACCTCCCATTCATTATGCCAACTCACACATAATTCTAAGTCACCAACTTTAATCCCCTTCAATATATATTCTATTAAATTCTATCTTTTAATAGTTAAACTCTATATTTATTCTTCAAGTTTTTTACTTCTATTAAATTCTATCTTTTCATATACATTCTCAAAATCTAATCAAATTTTTTATCAACCATTTCCAATACTTATCCGTTACCTCATAAAGCACTCCAATGTTAAAAGCTCCTTTAACTCTCAATTACCGTTTTCCTCCCAATTATTTCGCCGGAATAAATCCTTAGTCAAATTTCCCCCCAAAATTCCATCTCCATATTTATTAGCATATTTAACTCATAAATTCTTCCATAATGCAACTTTAACAATAGTCAACGATAAAGATTCTTTCCTATTCTCTCTCTATCTATTAAAATCAACTTTATTACTAAAATTTTCCCTCCCAATGTATACCTTTTATTTCGCTACATTAATATCAATAATAATATTAAGTTCCAACTATTACATTTTTTATTCTCCTTTATTTACGCCCTTACAATATATTCACACTTTCAGCTTTTTCTATACTAAAAAATTACTTTATTTAACCACCTTTTACAATAACTTCTTCAATCAAACCCTCTATTCGCAACCAATTTCCCAATTAAGATATTTTCCATTTATAACTCCCAGATTTTCTATCTCTTATAAGTTAATTAAATCAATTAACTTAACTATCTTAATTAAACTAATTTTTGTTACTAATTTTCTCTACCTTTTACAGTTGTCTATTTTATTTCAAAATATTTTACGATCCACTTTCCATATCTCATCCCATTCAGTGATCCACGTTTTCTTTATATATTCACTATACATTCACTACAAACCACCACAACTATCACCTCCACCTTATTTCTCATACCTTCCAAACCCCTCAATGGCTTCTTCCTCTTCAATCCCCCAACTCAATTCGATCAATCTCACCTCTGAAGAATCGAAACTGCGCTACACTCCTGACTTCGACTTCATCAAGGAAGATCCAAAACTTTTTATCATTGGTCGTTTCATATCATCCAAACCTCTTGATATTTCTGCTGTCGTCAATGCCTTCGAAGGGATCTGGAAACCCAATGATGTTGTATCTATCTCTGTGTTGCAAGACAACTTCCTTAAGATTAAGTTCAAAGAAATTAAGAACTGCTATGAAATCATCAACCGCGGCCCATGGCTATACAAGGATGAATGGCTTGCAGTCACCGAATACGATCCAGCCAAATCCCTTTCCGACTACAACTTTAACACAATGAGAATTTGGATCAGAATCTTCTCCCTTCCTGATACTCTCTTTGCTGATATCGAACGCTCCCATCTGGTGGGACACGCACTAGGTTCAATGGTTGGCAACGTTCTCCGAACAGATACCCGCCAAGTTGATGGGAACATGGTGGATTTCCTTCGTGTGGAAATTTTTCTCAACATCACAAAGCCTGTTACTCGCTTTGTGTTTATTGGTTCCGGTGAAAATACAATCATGTGCCGTCTTCAGTATGAAAGACTTCCGATCCTCTGCCCTGGATGTGGTATTATCAGCCACACCTTAGAGAACTGCCCTATCCGATCTTCTCTCAATCCAAACAAATTGCAATATGGAGAATGGCTTCGTTACCTCCCTCCTAGACGTCGCCCTATTGGCATCCGTGGGCGTATTCGTAATGTCGAACCGAATACGATCCCCAATATCCCTCCAGTGATTGGTAAATTTATACTAATTATTTTAATTATATCTTTTGTTATCTTTTCTCCCTGCGCCATATTTTTATCTAAATATTCTTCCTCTAACTTTATCGTAGTGGCCCCAGCAAATAACCCAGCAGCTCCGACAAACACTACAGCTCCTCCTACTAATCAGAACATTATGGGTATAGCGCTTTATCCATTCATAATCTTTTATATAAATTGTTTCCAGTATCTAATATCTCTCCCTTCTCAATTTCAAGACTCTCTTAATGAAGGAGATGCTGCCTCATTTACGGAACAAGTCACTGAAGATGCCCAAAATACTGATACGAACATGGATGTTGGCCCAAATACTGCTAATGACCCCCCTGCTGATCCGAAACAAAAATCTCCTCTTGTGCCCCAACCCCTGAACACCATCTACCCCATTCCGGAAGATGGTTCTGATGATGATTGGGAAACCAATGATGATTATGGTGTCCCCAGCCCTACTGCCGAGCAGATTAAAAAATTTGATGCTGAATCAAGTAAGCCTTCTAAACCCACTGATACATTACTCAATGAATTTAATCAGTGGTTACTTAAAACTTACCCAAATGATGCAGCCCCTGCACCTGCACCTGCACCTGCTCCAACCCAAACCAACCGAGGCATGAAACGCCGATCCCCTATACAAGTATCGCTCCCGCCGAAAAAATCCAAACAGTCAGGATCTACTCCAAAAGCTGGGATGAGCAGCTCTAAAAACTCTCCGGCGGCGGCTGATTCCCAGCCCCGCCGACGAAAATGAAGATCCTCTGCTGGAACTGCCAGGGCCTTGGACAAGCCCCGACGGTTCAACATTTCCGGTCATATGTCCAACGCACAAACCCTGATATTATATTTTTATGCGAAACTAAGCTAAATAATGCGGATTGTACCCGCTTATGTCTTTCATTAGGTATGTTAGACATAATTTCAATTCCCCCTACGGAAGGGTGTTCCGGACTCTCATTATTCGCTACAAAAGAAATTAATATAAGTCTTCTTTCTTATTCCTCGCGTTTTATCCATACTCAAATTCTATATAATAATTATACTCTATTCTTCACTGGTATACATGGTTTTTCGGAAACTAGTCAAAAATATAAAACATGGGAACTAATTGATTCTTTACATCCTTCCACTAATAATAAACCTTGGCTATTAGGCGGCGATTTTAATGAAATTTTAACAGACTCGGAAAAACAAGGTGGCTCTCGTAAACCTCGATCTCAAATTAAGAACTTTCGTAATTGTTTAACACGGAACAACCTCTATGACTGTAAGCCATCCTCGGGATGGTTCACATGGACTAAAGTTGGACCTTTAACCCCGGTAATACATGAAAGATTAGATCGCTTTATTGCTAATTTGGAATGGAAAGAACTCTTTCCTTCGCATCGAATCACCACAGAATATGTGGCCAAATCGGACCACTGCTTCCTTTTTCTCGAATTAGACATTCCGACCACTAAAGTCAAAAAACAACCTTCTAAGAATTTCAGATTTGAAAATTGTTGGTCTAATAATATTGACAATATCAGTACAATTAAAAGGGCTTGGGCTGAAACTCCCGGTACAGCCATAAACAAAATAGAAGCGGTAGGCAACTACCTAGAAGAATGGCAAAATCAGCAACGTTTTAAATCAACCGGAAGAATTAAGTTTCTCACTAAAAAAATAAACAGATTACTATTTCGTCCATTAACAACTACTAATGAACAAGTTTACTTAAACTATAGAACTGAATTAAATAAACTCTTAACAGAGCAAGAAGTATATTGGGCCCAAAGATCTCGTACCCTTTGGCTCTCACAAGGGGACAAAAATACCAAATTCTTCCATGCCCGCGCTTCTCAAAGGAACAAGAAAAATTTAATCGAAGGCCTTTACGATGCCAATTCCAATTGGTGTACTTCGGATTCGGACATAATGAACATTGCTTCAGATTATTTCAAAAATTTGTTCTCTACTTCTAGCCCACATATTTCGAATGCCATACTAGACAAAATTCAACCCTCCATTGTTCCCTCAATGAACGAACATCTCACAAAGGCATTCACCAGAGAGGAAATTATTCATGCCTTCAAAGATATTGACCCCAGGAAGGCTCCTGGGTGCGATGGTCTACCAAGCAGTTTTTTAGACAACACTGGGATACAGTGGGAGACGATGTTATTAGTCTTTGTAATGACCTTTTAAACGGCAATGCTGATATGACGTCAATCAACAAAACTATTCTAGTATTGATTCCTAAAGTACAAAATCCTACCTCCATGAGACAACTCAGACCTATTAGTCTCTGCACTGTCCTTTACAAAATAGTAGCTAAAACAATAGTTAATAGAATGAAACAGGCTATACCCCTTTGCATTAGCCCTAACCAAGCAGCCTTTGTTCAGGGTCGCAATATATCGAATAACATTCTTATCGCTCATGAAATCATCCACAATATCAATACAGGAGCTACTAAATCCTCCCAAGGAGCTGCAATTAAACTAGACATGGAAAAAGCTTTTGACAGAGTAGAATGGTCTTTCCTTGCTAACGTAATGGAACGCATGGGTTTTGCTTCTGACTGGATCAAACTTATAATGCGTTGTATCACTACAGTATCTTTCTCCGTCAAAATAAATAATTCTTTCTCCCCCACCTTTCAACCCCAACGTGGTCTTCGTCAGGGGGATCCTCTATCACCTTTTCTATTTCTATTCTGTACTCAAGGCCTCTCAGCTTACCTAGCAGCCGCCCAACAATCTAAAATTCTCCCTGGACTAGGCGCAAGTAAGCATGGGCCAAAAATCAACCACCTGCTTTTTGCTGACGATTGTTTGGTATTTATCAATAACAACCAATCTGAAGCGACCCTTCTGAAAAATGCCCTACATATTTATGCAAATGCCTCCGGTCAAGCAGTCAACTTTGAGAAATCTACTATTTTTTATAATCCGCGCACGCCAAGTGCAACGAGAAATGCAATCAACTGTCTTCTACAAGTACGTGAGGTTTCTAACCCTGGTGTTTACCTAGGCATCCCGCTCCTAATTGGGAAAAATAAAACTGAATCACTAGGTTTTGTCCGAGATAAAGTACATGATCGTCTCTCTAGCTGGGACAAACATCTTCTATCCTTTAGTGGTCGAGAGATTTTCATCAAAGCTGTCTTACAATCTCTTCCACAATATGTTATGTCTTGCTATCTTCTACCACATAATATCATCGACGACATGACTACATCAATCCGCCAATATTGGTGGACTGGTAAATCCAACAAAAAAGGTTGGCATATGTTACCATGGAATCGTATATGTTTACCCAAATCTGCTGGAGGAATGGGTTTTAAGGACTTACATGATTTCAATATCGCTCTATTGGGCAAACAAATCTGGAAACTAATCTGTGAACCAGACTCCTTATTAGGACAGATATACCGATCTAAATACTTCCCTGCTGGCAACATCCTGGATGCTCCAAAACCTAGCAGGGGCTCCTTTGCTTGGCAAGGCATTTATAACGCTCTTCAACGTCTTTTCCCTGGTTTTCTTCACCGCCCAGGTATAAACAGCAATATTAGAATACATAAAGATATATGGGGAGGATCTTCCCCGATTGAGCTTACTGGGGATTATGAAATTTCTGATGAATTTCACATTCGTTGTCGTGACTTTATGATTCGTAATCAAACTGCCTGGGATACGACAAAGGTAAATAATTACTTTAACACAATTGATGCCGATGCCATCCTCCATATCCCCATCATAAATGATCAACGGGATTCTATTCTTTGGTCTCACAATGACTCGGGTATCTACTCAGTCCGTTCTGGATATATTTTCTTACAACGTTCAATCACCCAACCTTTGCCATCAAATCGCCTATGGAAGTTTTTGTCCAAAATCAAAGCCCTACCCAAGGTTAAAACCTTTGGCTGGCGTATGGCATCTGATGCTCTACTAGTTGGTTCCAAAATGCAAGTTTTTCCCCCTAATTCGGGACCCTGCTCTATATGTGGTTGTCATTCGGAATCGATTCTTCATGCGCTTCGTGACTGCCCTGGGGCATCTGAAGCCTTGCAAATTAGCGGTATTCCTATCTCTCTTTATAATAGTCAAGCTCCTACGTCTCTACAATGGTTAGAGGAAGCTGCCTCTACAATTTCCTCTGAGAAATTTGGCCTCTTTCTCACCGTTTTATGGAATATTTGGAACAGACGTAATGATTGGGTTCACAACCACCATCTACAACCTCCATGGCTAATTGCTGTCAACTCGATTAGCTTATATGATGATTTTTGTAAATCTTTGATTTCCTCAAACCCATTTCCATCTACAATGGCTAAACCACCTTATTCTCCTACCCCGCCCAATTGTATCAAGATTAATGTGGACAGAGCTTTTAACCCATCAACTCGCGCAGCAGCCGTTGGTGTTGTTGCCCGTGACCCTGCAGGAGTAGTCGTGGGTGGTCTTGCTTTCCCTCTTGGTAGCCGTCAGGATGCTATCACCAGTGAGGGGGAAAGCATCCTTGCTGGTCTCACCTTTGCCCGCTCTCAAGGATGGAGTCGTATCTTGATCGAAACTGACTGTGCCTCTCTCGCGAACAGGATCAACAATCCTGCTCAGGACCTATCTACTATGGGACCCACCATTCTTCAGATACAAGCTGCTCTTCATGACTTTGTCTTTAGTTCTATTTCCTTTGTACGCCGTGAGGAAAATATAATAGCCCATTCTTTGGCTACTTTTTCTTTGAATTCTATGACTTCTATGTCATTTGGATCTGACATCCCTCATTGTATTCAACACCTTGTAACAAATATCTTTTAATTAATAATATTTGGGCACTCTTTTCCCCTTTTTAGGGTCCTCTAGCTTTGCTCGAAGGACAGTAGTAGGGGTTTTTAATGAGGCCTTTTCTTCAAAAAAAAAATTCCAATGGGTCCATTGAAAGGCCCATTAGACTTGCTCATCCGAAACCTCTAAAAAAAGGACCGCAAAACAATTTTTAATCAAATATTAGGAGTTCAAATAATTTATTATGAGCTTTTCAACACAATTATATTGCAAAACCGCAATTTCTTTACCTTTTACCCAGTTAAAATTCCAACGGGTCCATTGAAAGGCCCATTTCGACCTGCTCGTCCGAAACCTCTACAAAAAGGACTGCAAAACAAGTTAATCAAATTTTAGGAGTTCATGTAATTGATTAGGAGCTTTTCAACACAATTATATTGCAAAACCTCAATTTCTGTACTTTTTACTCAGTTAAAATTCCAACGGGTCCATTGCAAGGCCCATTTACACCTGCTCGTCCGAAACCTGTACAAAAAGGACCGCAAAAATGTTTTATTCAAATATTAGGAGTTCAAATAATTGATTAGGAGATTTTCAACACAATTATATTGCAAAACCTCAATTTCTGCACTTTTTACTCATTTAAAATTCCAACGGGTCCATTGAAAGGCCCATTTCGACCCGCTCGTCCGAAACCTCTACAAAAAGGACTGCAAAACAAGTTTTAATCCAATTTTAGGAGTTCATGTAATTGATTAGGAGCTTTTCAACACAATTATATTGCAAAACCTCAATTTCTGTACTTTTTACTCAGTAAAAATTCCAACGGGTCCATTGAAAGGCCCATTTAGATCTGCTCGTCCGAAACCTCTAAAAAAAGGATCGCAAAAATGTTTTATTCAAATATTAGGAGTTCAAATAATTGATTAGGAGCTTTTCAGCACAATTATATTGCAAAACCTCAATTTCTGTACTTTTTACTCAGTTAAAATTCCAACGGGTCCATTGAATGGCCCATTTAGACATGCTCGTCCGAAACCTCTACAAAAAGGACCGCAAAACAAGTTTTAATCAAATATTAGGAGTTCAAATAATTGATTAGGAGCTTTTCAACACAATTATATTGCAAAACCGCAATTTCTGTACTTTTTACTCAGTTAAAATTCCAACGGGTCCATTGAAAGGCCCATTTCGACCCGCTCGTCCGAAACCTCTACAAAAAGGACTGCAAAACAAGTTTTAATCAAATATTAGGAGTTCATGTAATTGATTAGGAGCTTTTCAACACAATTATATTGCAAAACCTCAATTCCTGTACTTTTTACTCAGTTAAAATTCCAACGGGTCCATTGAATGGCCCATTTAGACCTGCTCCTCCGAGACCTCTACAAAAAGGACCGCAAAAATATTTTATTCAAATATTAGGAGTTCAAATAATTTATTAGGAGCTTTTCAAAACAATTATATTGCAAAACCACAATTTCTGTACTTTTTACTCAGTTAAAATTCCAACGGGTCCATTGAAAGGCCCATTTCGACCCGCTCGTCCGAAACCTCTACAAAAAGGACTGCAAAACAAGTTTTAATCAAATATTAGGAGTTCATGTAATTGATTAGGAGCTTTTCAACACAATTATATTGCAAAACCTCAATTCCTGTACTTTTTACTCAGTTAAAATTCCAACGGGTCCATTGAATGGCCCATTTAGACCTGCTCCTCCTAGACCTCTACAAAAAGGACCGCAAAAATATTTTATTCAAATATTAGGAGTTCAAATAATTTATTAGGAGCTTTTCAAAACAATTATATTGCAAAACCGCAATTTCTGTACTTTTTACTCAGTTAAAATTCCAACGGGTCCATTGAAAGGCCCATTTCGACCCGCTCGTCTGAAACCTCTACAAAAAGGACTGCAAAACAAGTTTTAATCAAATTTTAGGAATTCATGTAATTGATTAGGAGCTTTTCAACACAATTATATTGCAAAACTGCAACTTCTGTACTTTTTACTAAGTTAAAATTCCAACGGGTCCATTGAAAGGCCCATTAGACTTGCTCGTCCGAAACCTCTAAAAAATGGACCGCAAAACAATTTTTAATCAAATATTAGGAGTTCAAATAATTGATTAGGATATTTTCAACACGATTATATTGCAAAACCGTAATTTCTGTACTTTTTACTCAGTAAAAATTCCAACGGGTCCATTGAAAAGCCCATTTCGACCCGCTCGTCCGAAACCTCTACAAAAAGGACTGCAACACAAGTTTTAATCAAATATTAGGAGTTCATGTAATTGATTAGGAGCTTTTCAACACAATTATATTTCAAAACCTCAATTTCTGTACTTTTTACTTAGTTAAAATTCCAACGGGTCCATTGAATGGCCCATTTAGACCCGCTCGTCCGAAACCTCTACAAAAGGACTGCAAAACAAGTTTTAATTAAATTTTAGGAATTCATGTAATTGATTAGGAGCTTTTCAACACAATTATATTGCAAAATCTCAATTTCTGTACTTTTTACTCAGTTAAAATTCCAACGGGTCCATTGAAAGGCCCATTTCGACCCGCTCGTGCGAAACCTCTAAAAAAGGACTGCAAAACAAGTTTTAATCAAAATTTAGGTGTTCATGTAATTGATTAGGAGCTTTTCAACACAATTATATTGCAAAACCTCAATTTCTGTACTTTTTACTCAGTTAAAATTCCAACGGGTCCATTGAAAGGCCCATTTAGACCTTCTCGTCCGAAACCTCTACAAAAAGGACCGCAAAAATGTTTTATTCAAATATTAGGAGTTCAAATAATTTATTAGAAGCTTTTAAACACAATTATATTGCAAAACCTCAATTTCTGTACTTTTTACTCAGTTAAAATTTCAACGGGTCCATTGAAAGGCCCATTTAGACCTGCTCGTCCGAAACCTCTACAAAAAGGACCGCAAAAATGTTTTATTCAAATATTAGGAGTTCAAGTAATTGATTAGAAGCTTTTAAAAACAATTATATTGCAAAACCTCAATTTCTGTACTTTTTACTCAGTTAAAATTCCAAAGGGTCCATTGAAAGGCCCATTTCGACCCGCTCGTCCGAAACCTCTACAAAAAGGACTGCAAAACAAGTTTTAATCAAATATTAGGAGTTCAAATAATTGATTAGGAGCTTTTCAACACAATTATAATGCAAAACCGCAATTTCTGTACTTTTTACTCAGTTAAAATTCAACCGGTCCATTGAAAGGCCCATTTCGACCAACTCGTCCGAAACCTTACAAAAAGGAACGCAAAACATGTTTTAATCAAATATTAGGAGTTCAAGTTTTGATTAGGAGCTTTTTAAAAAAATTATATTGGAAAACCGCAATTTCTGTACTTTTTACTCAGTTAAAATTCCAACGGGTCCATTGAAAGGCCCATTTCGACCCGCTCGTCCGAAACCTCTACAAAAAGGACTGCAAAACAAGTTTTAATCAAATTTTAGGAATTCATGTAATTGATTAGGAGCTTTTCAATACAATTATATTGCAAAACCACAATTTCTGCACTTTTTACTCAGTTAAAATTCCAACGGGTCCATTGAAAGGCCCATTAGATTTGCTCGTCCGAAACTTCTACAAAAAGGACCGCAAAACAATTTTTAATCAAATATTAGGAGTTCAAATAATTGATTAGGAGCTTTACAACACAATTTTATTGCAAAACCACAATTTCTGTACTTTTTACTCAGTTAAAATTCCAACGGGTCCATTGAAAGGCCCATATCGACCCGCTCGTCCGAAACCTCTACAAAAAGGACTGCAAAACAAGTTTTAATCAAATTGTAGGAGTTCATGCAATTGATTAGGAGCTTTTCAACACAAGTATATTGCAAAACCTCAATTTATGTACTTTTTATTTAGTTAAAATACCAACGGGTCCATTGAAAGGCCCATTTCGACCCGCTCGTCCGAAACCTTTACAAAAAGGACCGCAAAACAAGTTTTAATCAAATTTTGGGAATTCATGTAATTGATTAGGAGCTTTTCAACACAATTATATTGAAAAACCACAATTTCTGTACTTTTTACTCAGTTAAAATTCCAACGGGTCCATTGAAAGGCCCATTTCGACCTGCTCGTCCGACACCTCTACAAAAAGGAACGCAAAACAAGTTTTAATCAAATATTAGGAGTTCAAATAATTGATTAGGAGCTTTTTAAAACAATTATATTGCAAAACCGCAATTTCTGTACTTTTTACTCAGTTAAAATTCCAACGGGTCCAGTGAAAGGCCCATTTCGACCCGCTCGTCCGAAACCTCAACAAAAAGGACTGCAAAACAAGTTTTAATCAAATATTAGGAATTCATGTAATTAATTAGGAGCATTTCAACACAATTATATTGCAAAACGGAAATTTATGTACTTTTTACTCAGTTAAAATTCCAACGGGTCCATTGAAAGGCCCATTAGACTTGCTCGTCCGAAACCTCTACAAAAAGGACCGCAAAACAATTTTTAATCAAATATTAGGAGTTCAAAAAATTGATTAGGAGCTTTTCAACACAATTAAATTGCAAAACCGCAATTTTTGTACTTTTTACTCAGTTAAAATTCCAACGGGTCCATTGAAAGGCCCATTTCAACCCGCTCGTCCGAAACCTCTACAAAAAGAACTGCAAAACAAGTTTTAATCAAATTTTAGGAGTTCATGTAATTCATTAGGAGCTTTTCAACACAATTATATTGCAAAACCTCAATTTCTGTACTTTTTACTCAATTAAAATTCCAACGGGTCCATTGAAAGGCCCATTTAGACCTGCTCGTCCAAAACCTCTACAAAAAGGACCGCAAAAATGTTTTATTCAAATATTAGGTATTCATGTAATTGATTAGGAGCTTTACAACACAATTATATTGAAAAACCGCAATTTATGTACTTTTTACTCAGTTAAAATTCCAACGGGTCCATTGAAAGGCCCATTTCGACCCGCTCGTCCGAAACCTCTACAAAAAGGACTGCAAAACAAGTTTTAATCAAATTTTAGGAGTTCATGAAATTGATTAGGAGCTTTTCAACACAATTATATTGGAAAACCTCAATTTCTGTACTTTTTACTCAGTTAAAATTCCAATGGGTCCATTGAAAGGCCCATTTAGACCTGCTCGTCCGAAACCTCTACAAAAAGGACCGCAAAAATGTTTTATTAAAATATTAGGAGTTCAAATAATTGATTAGGAGCTTTTCAACACAATTATATTGCAAAACGGAAATTTCTGTACTTTTTACTCAGTTAAAATTCCAACGGGTCCATTGAAAGGCCGATTAGACTTGCTCGCCCGAAACCTCTACAAAAAGGACCGCAAAACAATTTTTAATCAAATATTAGGAGTTCAAATAATTGATTAGGAGCTTTTCAACACAATTAAATTGCAAAACCGCAATTTCTGTACTTTTTACTCAGTTAAAATTCCAACGGGTCCATTAAAAGGCCCATTTCGACCCGCTAGTCCGAAACCTCTACAAAAAGGACTGCAAAACATGTTTTAATCAAATTTTAGGAGTTCATGTAATTGATTAGGAGCTTTTCAACACAATTATATTGCGAAACCACAATTTCTGTACTTTTTACTCAGTTAAAATTCCAACGGGTCCATTGAATGGCCCATTTAGACCCGCTCGTCCGAAACCTCTACAAAAGGACTGCAAAACAAGTTTTAATTAAATTTTAGGAATTCATGTAATTGATTAGGAGCTTTTCAACACAATTATATTGCAAAATCTCAATTTCTGTACTTTTTACTCAGTTAAAATTCCAACGGGTCCATTGAAAGGCCCATTTCGACCCGCTCGTCCGAAACCTCTACAAAAAGGACTGCAAAACAAGTTTTAATCAAATTTTATGAGTTCATGTAATTGATTAGGAGCTTTTCAACACAATTATATTGCAAAACCTCAATTTCTGTACTTTTTACTCAGTTAAAATTCCAATGGGTCCATTGAAAGGCCCATTTAGACCTGCTCGTCCGAAACCTCTACAAAAAGGACCACAAAAATGTTTTATTAAAATATTAGGAATTCAAGTAATTGATTAGGAGCTTTTCAACACAATTATATTGCAAAACCTCAATTTCTGTACTTTTTACTCAGTTAAAATTCCTACGGGTCCATTGAAAGGCCCATTTTGACCTGCTCGTCCGAAACCTCTACAAAAAGGAACGCAAAACAAGTTTTAATCAAATATTAGGTGTTCAAATAATTGATTAGGAGCTTTTCAAAACAATTATATTGCAAAACCGCAATTTCTGTACTTTTTACTCAGTTAAAATTCCAACGGGTCCATTGAAAGGCCCATTTCGACCCGCTCGTCCGAAACCTCTACAAAAAGGACTGCAAAACAAGTTTTAATCAAATTTTAGGAATACATGTAATTGATTAGGAGCTTTTCAACACAATTATATTGCAAAACCTCAATTTCTGTACTTTTTACTCAGTTAAAATTCCAACGGGTCCATTGAAAGGCCCATTAGACTTGCTCGTCCGAAACATCAACAAAAAGGACTACAAAACAAGTTTTAATTAAATTTTAGGAGTTCAGGTAATTCATTAGGAGCTTTTCAACACAATTATATTGCAAAACCTCAATTTCTGTACTTTTTACTCATTTAAAATTCCAACGGGTCCATTGAAAGGCCCATTTAGACCTGCTCGTCCGAAACTTCTACAAAAAGGACCGCAAAACAAGTTTTAATCAAATTTTAGGAATTCATGTATTGATTAGGAGCTTTTCAACACAATTATATTGAAAAACCGCAATTTCTGTACTTTTTACTCAGTTAAAATTCCAACGGGTCCATTGAAAGGCCCATTTCGACCAACTCGTCCGAAACCTTACAAAAAGGAACGCAAAACATGTTTTAATCAAATATTAGGAGTTCATGTTTTGATTAGGAGCTTTTTAAAAAAATTATATTGGAAAACCGCAATTTCTGTACTTTTTACTCAGTTAAAATTCCAATGGGTCCATTGAAAGGCCCATTTCGACCCGCTCGTCCGAAACCTCTACAAAAAGGACTGCAAAACAAGTTTTAATCAAACTTTAGGAATTCATGTAATTGATTAGGAGCTTTTCAACACAATTATATTGCAAAACCACAATTTCTGTACTTTTTACTCAGTTAAAATTCCAACGGGTCCATTGAAAGGCCCATTAGACTTGCTCGTCCGAAACTTCTACAAAAAGGACCGCAAAACAATTTTTAATCAAATATTAGGAGTCCAAGTAATTGATTAGGAGCTTTACAACACAATTTTATTGCAAAACCGCAATTTCTGTACTTTTTACTTAGTTGAAATTCCAACGGGTCCATTGAAAGGCCCATTTCAACCCGCTCGTCCGAAACATCTACAAAAAGGACTGCAAAACAAGTTTTAATCAAATGTTAGTGTTGAGTGGATCGAAAGATCGATAATTACCAAGAGGGGGGGTGAATTGGAATTTTAAAGGATTGTGGTGGAAATTGGCAAATTAAAAATGATGAACAAGGAATTTAGAGTGGTTCAAGTTCCAAATGAACTCTACATCCACTACCTTAGTCTCACTAAGGATTTGCAACAATTTCACTAAATTGATCTTCCCCTTTTCTAGGACAAGGAGGCAACCCTTTACAATTTCGGTTGATTTTTCTACCCAAAAATCAACCCAACCCTCACACAAGAGAACAAAGAAATTAGTAGGCTAATAAGGTATCTCTCAATACAAATGATAGCCCCAATACAAGCACTCAACCCAATTTTACAAAATATGAATGAAGAACACAAATTGGGATTTTTACACAAAGTGGGATTTTTGCTCAATTGCTTGAATTTGATGTTTGGATGTTTGCTTTAGGATCAATAGTTGTTGCTGATGCTTTTGGATGTCTCTTTTATACATTCTCATTGATTTCTAGCCGTTTGGGTGGTTGGGAACATAAATGGAGCCGTTGGAACCCTCTCTTGCCACCATAAATGCAGTCTGCACCAACCCGTTTCGGAACACGGGGAACCTGTTTCGGAACGGACTAAAATAGAAAGAGCCGTTGGGGTGCATTTAAGAGCCCGTTTCGAAACGCCTTAGGGTCGTTTCGGAACGATTTTGCCACTGTCAAGGGTCGTTTCAGAACGGTCTTAGCCCGTTTCGAAACGCCTTAACTACTTTTTGAAAATCAGTTAAAACACATAACGATCATATTTTCAAAATAATATAGAAACCTGTTTTGAAACATTGTGGATCCGTTTCGAAACGAAAATGCTACTGTCAAGGGTCGTTTCGGAACGGGCTTGATCCGTTTCGAAACACCCTCTTAATATTTAAAAATTCAGCATATATTGACCGTTGTAGTCCTTTTTAAATCAAGTATGAAGAACAGTTTCGAAACGAGTGAATCCGTTTCGAAACGAGTGAAAGTGTTTCGATACACGTTTCGGAACGATGGTCGACAGTGATGAAAACGTTTCGAAATGCCTGAGGGCCGTTTCGGAACGGGTGCTTAAAATTCACTGTTTTGGCTTGAAACACTTAGAAAAATATTTGAAGGACTTGTTTTTAACTTTGGGCATAATATTAAAATTATATGGGGATCTTTTGAGGACTTAAAATTCGTTTTGACTTTTTCAATTTAGTCCTTAGGTTTTTAGTTATATCAAAATTAAAATACTTGTTTCACAATCTCCCCCTTTTTGATATAACAAAACCAAAGTTAGAATTTTTGGGAATTTTGAAAGTTTTGAAAATATTCTAACTCCCCCTTAATTTAAGATAGGTTTTTAAAGTTTAGAAAAAAAATTTGATTTGAAATCCAAGTAAACCTTTAAAACCTTTTAAGATTTAAAAACGAATTTTAGTTTAAAGTGTGGCTCTTAAATTTCTTCTCCCCCTTTTTGTTAGATCAAAAAGAACAATAAAAGCTCATAGAGAAGATAAAGGATTAGTACCAATAAGCAATAATAAGCAACCATATTATAAATTCATAACCAAAATATCCAAAACATAATTCAAACATAAAATCCCAAATAAAAAAGCCAAATAGCATAGGTTCCTAAAACATGAGAAAACATAAAGATGCAACCTTAATCTTAAAATGCATAGATAATATGATATGATATGAGATAAACATCCTAAGCCTCGTCCTCATCATCCGAAGTGTCATCATCGCTCTTGGCTTGAGAACGGTGAAACTTCGTCCATTGCCCATAAAGCGTGGAGAAGGATAGGTCCAAGTTGGAATGAGAAGTCTCAAGAGAATGAAGACGATCCTCGACATTCTTCAACCGATTGCCCATAGATTCAAAGCCCGAAGTAATGCGAGTGTCCAAAGCATCGAACCGAGAGTCTAAGGCATTGAATCGCTCGGTAAGGAAAGCCGTGAGGGCATCATTGTTTGCGGCTTGAACTTGCGGTGGAGGAGCAACGAGAGGAGGATCCGCTTCTCTATCAACTCTTTCCCAAACACCATTCACATATGTGAACCCGGACTTGCGAAGGGATGACTCACCAATCTTGGTCTTGCGAGGTTCCGGAGAGTCATAAGAACAATCGATTTCAAGATCATGAAATAAGGCGCTCAAGACTATGCCATAAGTGAAAGACTTCAACTCATTTGTGTCAATAAGCTTAATATTATTGACTATCTCGGCAAAAATAATCTTAGGCACATTTGGGCGCTCACCCTTACGGAAACACTCTAGCCAAAAATGATTGGTTTGACGGATGTGGGAGTATTTACCTCCGGAAGGTCGAATGAACCAAGAAACCATCAAGTGGAGAACACGATCATGCACATCCAAGAAAAGAGCTTTGCCGGTAAAATTGCCAAAGTGGCGTTCATCCTCAAGACCCTCATCCTTAAGTTTAAGAGCAAACTCCAAAAGAGCAACATTAACAACAAACTTTTTGCCCAATAAGGATGACTCAATTCCTATAATCTCGGTTTTGGTCTCATCATAAAGAAAACGAGCATTAGAGTAAAAGATGAGTACCATGTTTTTGTAGCGAACATCCGGAAGGCTCAAGAGATGCATGAGATTCCACTCATCCAAACGAGCGAGATAACGGAAAAGGAATCGCTCGGAATTGAGGAACTCAAGATCAATGACACGTTCCTTGCGAATTGCAAAATCCTTGACATAAGAGAAACGAGCACGTGCCTCCGGAGTTTTAAGAGATTTCTGAAAAAGTATCGTAATATTGGGACGAATGCTCAAATCACCGGATTGAACGACCTTGCGCTTTTTGTTCGATTGATCCGCCATCTAAAAACATTAAGCAAGTGTTTTAAAATTAAGTGTATGCATTGATATTTAAAATCAATCCAATAATAAATCCCACTTAGGTTTTTGAAAAACAAAATTAAAATAAAAAACAGTTTAAAAAAATACGATTGAAAAATTTTATATTCGAATCAAAAATTTTGAGATTTGAGAAAATTTTTACAAGATTTTGAAAACCCACAACAAAAACATATAATTTATACAAAAATAAAATTTTCTAAGCTAAGATTCGAACATGAATTGAAAGAAAAAGAAAAAAAAGAAAAATTACCTTAGTTTGGGATTTTTGATGATTTGAGAAAAATCCTTGCACAAGATTGATGAAACTTGCTTAGACTTGAGTTGTAGAGTAAAACCCCTCACAATTTTGTGAAAATAAAAGAGTTTTAGAGGGTATTTATAGAGAGGGAGGCGGTTTAGGGTTTTAAGAGTTTGATATAAAGTGAGTTTGTATCATTAAAAGCCCTAATTTAAAGCAGTCCGCGATGCCGTTTCGGAACGGTCAAGACCGTTTCGGAACGGGCGGCTAGGGTTTTGACCATTTTAAAACCATAAACAGATCGTTTCGATACGGTGTTGACTGTATCGAAACCCCTTTGACTCGTATCGGAACGCGTTCCGATACACCCCTTGGTAGTAGCAAAAACGTTTCGGAACGCCTTGGAGGCGTTTCGAAACGCCCTTCTCTCAGAGCTGGATTTAAGGTATTCGTATCGAAACAGGTTCACCCGTTTCGATACACCTGGGCCTGGAAGTGCAGATGAGGCTCTAAAAATGCAGAAAAATGAAATTTTAATAGGCCTAACATGCATAAATGTCATGAATGAGCAGGCAAAACATATTTAAGCATAAACATACTCCCCCTAACTATAAGCATGGATGAAATTAGGAGTTTAAACACATCAACATGGCATTTCACAAAATCAAGCATATTTAAGCACAAAAGAGGTCCTAAAAGGTCAAGATAGGCTAGCTAGACCTAACTCTCTCCTAAGGGACCAAAAACGCTCTTTGTCTAAAGGTTTTGTAAAAATGTCCGCTAATTGATTCAAGGTGTCTACATACTCTATAACCACATCTTCCTTAAGGACATGATCTCTAATGAAATGATGCCTTATTTCTATATGTTTGGTTCTAGAGTGTTGGATGGGATTTTTAGTTAAGCATATTGCACTAGTGTTGTCACATTTTAGGGGTATGGTTCCAACTTTAATTCCATAATCTAAGAGTTGTTGCTTCATCCAAAGGACTTGAGCACAACAACTCCCTAAGGATATGTACTCGGCTTCGGTGGTAGATAAGGCTACACTATTTTGTTTCTTAGAGAACCAAGATATGAGCATACTACCTAAGAATTGGCAAGTTCTCGAAGTACTTTTCCTATCAATTTTGCAACCCCCATAATCCGCATCCGAGTAAGCATGAAGGTTGAAGGTAGAGTCTCTAGGGTACCAAAGACCTAAACAAGGAGTGTCTCTAAGATACCTAAAGATTCTCTTAACGGCTATAAGGTGAGACTCTCTAGGACTCGCTTGAAACCTAGCACACAAGCAAACACTAAACAAGATATTCGGTCTACTTGCGGTAAGGTAAAGCAAAGATCCAATCATAGAACGATAAAGCTTAGAGTCAACACACTTACCTCCTTCATCTTTGTCAAGCTTTGTAGATGAGCTCATAGGAGTGGCTTGAGGCTTTGCATTCTCCAAGCCAAACTTCTTGAGCATATCCTTTATGTATTTTGCTTGGTTGATGAAGGTGCCATCCTTCTTTTGCTTGATTTGGAGTCCCAAAAAGAATGAGAGCTCCCTCATCATGCTCATCTCAAATTCACCTTGCATTAACTTAGCAAATTCTTGACAATGACATTCATTAGTAGAACCAAAAATAATGTCATCAACATAAATTTGAACTACTAAGATGTCATTTATATACATTTTTATAAAGAGTGTAGTGTCCACCTTACCTTTTTCAAACCCTTTTTCAATCAAAAAAATTTGAAAGCCTTTCATACCAAGCTCTAGGAGCTTGTTTTAAACCATAGAGAGCTTTGGTTAGTTTAAAAACATGATTTGGAAATTTTGAATCTTCAAAACCCGGTGGTTGTTCCACATACACTTCTTCATTTATAAAACCATTTAAAAATGCGCTTTTAACATCCATTTGAAAAAGCTTGAAATTATGATAACATGCATATGCAAGCAACATCCTAATGGCTTCCATCCTAGCTACGGGTGCATAGGTTTCATCAAAATCTATTCCCTCTTCTTGAGTGTAACCTTGTGCTACAAGTCTAGCTTTATTTCTCACAATGTTACCACTCTCATCTAGTTTGTTCCTAAAGACCCATTTAGTTCCTATTGTAGATTGATTACTAGGCCTATCAACTAATGTCCATACATTACTTCTCTCAAATTGATTTAACTCTTCTTGCATAGCCATAATCCAAAAGTCATCTTTCAATGCTTCTTTTATATTTTTAGGCTCTATGCATGAGATAAATGCAACATGGTTAATTAATCTAAGAGAAGAACGAGTGGTTACCCCCTTGGATGGATCACCCAAGATTTCACCATCTTTGACATAGTTCAACTCCCTTGGGTAGCTCACTTCCTTTTCCTCAATAGCCAAGTCCTTCAAGGCTTCAAGAGGTGGTTCTTGTGTGTCTTCTTCTTTTGTTGGAATCTCATCCTCCTTTGAAGTTTGACCTCCATCAAAGGCATTTATGATTCCTACATCATCATCATCACAAGAATCCTTCCTAGGAAGGAGGTTATCATCGAATACAACATGAATAGATTCTTCTACTACTAAAGTTCTTTTGTTAAATACTCGATAGGCTTTAGAGGTTAAAGAGTAACCTATAAAAATGGCTTCATCACTTTTTACATCAAATTTACCTAAGTTGTCTTTTCCATTATTTAAAACAAAACACTTGCACCCAAAAGGATGAAAATAACTAATGTTAGGCTTTTTAGATTTTAAAATCTCATAAGGTGTTTTCTTTAAAATTGGCCTAATCATTACTCGATTTACAATATAACAAGCGGTGTTTGTGACTTCCGCCCAAAAATATTTAGGTAAATTGTTTTCACAAAGCATAGTTCTAGCCATTTCTTGTAAAGTTCTATTTTTCCTCTCAACTACCCCATTTTGTTGAGGAGTTCGAGGAGCCGAAAAATTATGGTTAATACCATTTTCATTCAAAAATTCTTCAAACCCTAAATTTTGAAACTCGGTTCCATGATCACTTCTAATATGTGAAATTCTAAGATCAAGATCATTTTGGGTTAATTTTGAAAATGTGATGAATTTTTCCAAAGCCTCATCTTTAGTACTTAAAAAGAGGACCCAAGTAAATCTAGAAAAATCATCAACTAGCACAAAAGCATATGATTTACCACCCAAGCTCATAGTCCTAATTGGCCCAAACAAATCCATGTGAATTAATTGTAAGCATCTACTAGTAGAAACATCATTAATGGATTTAAAGGAAGACCTATGTTGTTTACCCTTTGAGCATGCATCACAAATTTTATCATTTGAAAATTTTATTTTGGGCAAACCTCTAACTAGATTTAGAGAGACTAGTTTTTCCAAAACACTAATGCTAGCATGTCCTAGCTTCCTATGCCACAACCATGCATCATTTTCATTTTGAGCAACTAAGCATGCATGAGATGTATGTATGTCATCTAAATGCACCATGTATATGTTTCCTATGCGATGACCTATGAGCATAATATTATTAGATTTAATGTCTACAATTTTGCATCCATTTTTATCAAATAAAACATTAAATCCTTTATCACACAATTGACTTATGCTCAACAAATTGTGTTTAAGACCATTGACATATAAGACATTTTCAATAAGAATGGTAGAGTGATTACCTATGGAGCCAATACCTTTTAATGTGGCCTTTGGAGTTGTCACCAAATGTTACTACTCCTCCACTTTTTGGATTTAAATCCATGAATCGACTCTTGTCTCCGGTCATGTGTCTCGAGCATCCACTATCAAGGTACCATGAGTTTTGACTTTGTGCTTTGGCCTTGAAGCAATGCTCCCCCTACAAACAAAGGTATTAAACATTGGTTTTTGGTACCCAAATCATATTGGGTCCATGAGTGTTAGCTCCCAAAACCTTGGTTCCCTTAAGAATCCAAGATGACATAGCAATAATATTATTAGATTTTACAAGTTCCTTAGGAACTCATACACTTCTAATTCTTTTAGCTTTACTATGTCTAGGGTAGCTACCTTGTTTGTAGTAATTAGTCCTTTTCTTAGGTTGGTGTGTTCTAGAGGATTCTCCTACTTCATGCTTGACACTACCAACATTTTTAAAGGACTTTTTGAGCTCATTTAGCTCACCTAACACCTTTTGGTGTTTACTATTGCATTGAGACAAAAGATTATTAAGATCAACATTTTCATCTTGAAAGAATTTAAGTTCATCTTTTAATCCTAAAATCTTTTTCTCAAATTTAGAATTAGCTTGAGTAAGTGAGTCATTTTTCTCATTTAGTTCTTGAATAATCTTTTTATTCTTAATGACCGACTCCTTAAATTTCTCAACTAATTCATCATATACCTCTTGTAACTCATCATATGCATCATTTAATTCTTCATATGAAAAATCTAAAGTAGATGAGTTAGAGGTTACCATGGAGGAATCTTCCTCAAGTGCCATGAGACAAAGGTTAGCCACTTCTTGTTCGTCATCCTCCGATGACTCCTCATCACTCCAAGTAGCAAGTTTGGCTTTGAGTTTCTTCTTCTTCTCAAAGCCCTTCTTCTTGAGTTGAGGGCACTCCGAACGGATGTGGCCGGGTTGTTTGCACTCATAGCAAATGATGGGATCCTTTCCTTCTTCTTTGTTCTTCCCTTTGAAGTCCATCTTTCTTTGGATTTTTCTTCCCCGGTTGGACCTCATGAAACGTGAGAACCGTTTGGCTATCATAGCCAATTCTTCAAGTTCGTCCTCATCACTAGATGAGCTCTCATCAAGTTGTGAAACTTTAGCCTTGAGAGCTATTCCCATCTTCTTCTTCTTTTCAACCTCAAGCTTCTCTACTCTTTTCTCTTCTTTCTTTTTCTCATCTTCCCTTCCTTGCTTCATGATATCATGAGTAAGGAGAGAACCCACAAGCTCATCAAGCTTTAGTCTCTTCAAGTTCTTTGCTTCGATGATAGCGGTTCTCTTCCCATCCCAAGACTCGGGAAGTGAATAGAGTAGCTTCCGGACGAGCTTGTCTTCCGGTATGATCTCTCCATATCCCTTTAGACCGTTGACGATTGTGGAGAATCGATCAAACATCTTTGACACCGTCTCATCGGGCTCCATCTTGAAGTTTTCATAACTAAGATTGAGAAGTCCAATCTTAGTTTCTTTGACATCGTTGGTGCCTTCATAAGTGGTCTCAAGAGTGTCCCACACTTCTTTGGCACTTCCAATGGATGAGACCTTTGAGTAGATGTCCGGACCGAAAGCACAAAAAAGCATGTGGAGAGCTTTATCGTTGACTTGAATCTTCTTCCTCTCCTCTTCACTCATTTCGGCTTTCTTCTTCAACACCATCTTGCCTTCACCATCTTGCTTCAATGGAATGTATGGCCCATCCTCAATGACATCCCACACAAGATAGTCACTAGACTTGATGAATAGCATCATTTTATTCTTCCAAAAAGAATAGTTGTCACCATTGAAGAAAGGAGGCTTGGTGGTTGATTGTGACTCGTACATGCCGGAACCGGAGGTTGAAGTCATCTCTTGATAATTTGATGATCACACTCTTCCAAGGATCTCCTCTTGTGGTTGTTAATCCTCAAAGATTTAAGCTCCGATACCAATTGTTGAGTGGATCGAAAGATCGATAATTACCAAAAGGGGGGTGAATTGGAATTTTAAAGGATTGTGGTGGAAATTGGCAAATTAAAAATGATGAACAAGGAATTTAGAGTGGTTCAAGTTCCAAATGAACTCTACATCCACTACCTTAGTCTCACTAAGGATTTGCAACAATTTCACTAAATTGATCTTCCCCTTTTCTAGGACAAGGAGGCAACCCTTTACAATTTCGGTTGATTTTTCTACCCAAAAATCAACCCAACCCTCACACAAGAGAACAAAGAAATTAGTAGGCTAATAAGGTATCTCTCAATACAAATGATAGCCCCAATACAAGCACTCAACCCAATTTTACAAAATATGAATGAAGAACACAAATTGGGATTTTTACACAAAGTGGGATTTTTGCTCAATTGCTTGAATTTGATGTTTGGATGTTTGCTTTAGGATCAATAGTTGTTGCTGATGCTTTTGGATGTCTCTTTTATACCTTCTCATTGATTTCTAGCCGTTTGGGTGGTTGGGAACATAAATGGAGCCGTTGGAACCCTCTCTTGCCACCATAAATGCAGTCTGCACCAACCCGTTTCGGAACACGGGGAACCTGTTTCGGAACGGACTAAAATAGAAAGAGCCGTTGGGGTGCATTTAAGAGCCCATTTCGAAACGCCTTAGGGCCGTTTCGGAACAAGTTTGCCACTGTCAAGGGTCGTTTCGGAACGGTCTTAGCCCGTTTCGAAACGCCTTAACTACTTTCTGAAAATCAGTTAAAATACATAACGGTCATATTTTCAAAATAATATAGAAACCTGTTTCGAAACGTTGTGGATCCGTTTCGAAACGAAAATGCTACTGTCAAGGGTCGTTTCGGAACGGGCTTGATCCGTTTCGAAACACCCTCTTAATATTTAAAAATTCAGCATATATTTGACCGTTGTAGTCCTTTTTAAATCAAGTATGAAGAACAGTTTCGAAACGAGTGAATCCATTTCGAAACGAGTGAAAGTGTTTCGATACACGTTTCGGAACGATGGTCGACAGTGATGAAAACGTTTCGAAATGCCTGAGGGCCGTTTCGGAACGGGTGCTTAAAATTCACTGTTTTGGCTTGAAACACTTAGAAAAATATTTGAAGGACTAGTTTTTAACTTTGGGCATAATATTAAAATTATATGGGGATCTTTTGAGGACTTAAAATTCGTTTTGACTTTTTCAATTTAGTCCTTAGGTTTTTAGTTATATAAAAATTAAAATACTTGTTTCACAATTAGGAGTTCATGTAATTGATTAGGAGCTTTTCAACACAAGTATATTGCAAAACCTCAACTTCTGTACTTTTTACTCAGTTAAAATTCCAACGGGTCCATTGAAAGGCCCATTTAGACATGCTCGTCCGAAACCTCTACAAAAAGGACCGCAAAACAAGTTTTAATCAAATATTAGGAGTTCAAATAATTGATTAGGAGCTTTTCAACACAATTATATTGCAAAACCGCAATTTCTATACTTTTTACTCAGTTAAAATTCCAACGGGTCCATTGAAAGGCCCATTTCGACCCGCTCGTCTGAAACCTCTACAAAAAGGACTGCAAAACAAGTTTTAATCAAATATTAGGAGTTCATGTAATTGATTAGGAGCTTTTCAACACAATAATATTGCAAAACCTCAATTTCTGTACTTTTTACTTAGTTAAAATTCCAACGGGTCCATTGAATGGCCCATTTAGACCTCCTCGTCCGAAACCTCTACAAAAAGGACCGCAAAAATGTTTTATTCAAATATTAGGAGTTCAAATAATTGATTAGGAGCTTTTCAACACAATTATATTGCAAAACCTCAATTTCTGCACTTTTTACTCATTTAAAATTCCATCGGGTCCATTGAAAGGCCCATTTCGACCCGCTCGTCCGAAACCTCTACAAAAAGGACTGCAGAACAAGTTTTAATCCAATTTTAGGAGTTCATGTAATTGATTAGGAGCTTTTCAACACAATTATATTGCAAAACCTCAATTTCTGTACTTTTTACTCAGTTAAAATTCCAACGGGTCCATTGAAAGGCCCATTTAGATCTGCTCGTCCGAAACCTCTAAAAAAAGGATCGCAAAAATGTTTTATTCAAATATTAGGAGTTCAAATAATTGATTAGGAGCTTTTCAACACAATTATATTGCAAAACCGCAATTTCTGTACTTTTTACTCAGTAAAAATTCCAACGGGTCCATTGAAAGGCCCATTTAGACATGCTCGTCCGAAACCTCTACAAAAAGGACCGCAAAACAAGTTTTAATCAAATATTAGGAGTTCAAATAATTGATTAGGAGCTTTTCAACACAATTATATTGCAAAACCGCAATTTCTGTACTTTTTACTCAGTTAAAATTCCAACGGGTCCATTGAAAGGCCCATTTCGACCCGCTCGTCCGAAACCTCTACAAAAAGGACTGCAAAACAAGTTTTAATCAAATATTAGGAGTTCATGTAATTGATTAGGAGCTTTTCAACACAATGATATTGCAAAACCTCAATTTCTGTACTTTTTACTCAGTTAAAATTCCAACAGGTCCATTGAATGGCCCATTTAGACCTGCTCGTCCGAAACCTCTACAAAAAGGACCGCAAAAATGTTTTATTCAAATATTAGGAGTTCAAATAATTTATTAGGAGCTTTTCAAAACAATTATATTGCAAAACCGCAACTTCTGTACTTTTTACTCAGTTAAAATTCCAACGGGTCCATTGAAAGGCCCATTTCAACCCCCTCCTCTGAAACCTCTACAAAAAGGACTGCAAAACAAGTTTTAATCAAATATTAGGAGTTCATGTAATTGATTAGGAGCTTTTCAACACAATTATATTGCAAAACCTCAATTTCTGTACTTTTTACTTAGTTAAAATTCCAACGGGTCCATTGAATCGCCCATTTAGACCTGCTCGTTCAAAACCTCTACAAAAAGGACCGCAAAAATGTTTTATTCAAATATTAGGAGTTCAAATAATTGATTAGGAGCTTTTCAACACAATTATATTGCAAAACCTCAATTTCTGTACTTTTTACTCATTTAAAATTCCAACGGGTCCATTGAAAGGCCCATTTCGACCCGCTCGTCCGAAACCTCTACAAAAAGGACTGCAAAACAAGTTTTAATCAAATTTCAGGAGTTCATGTAATTGATTAGGAGCTTTTCAACACAAGTATATTGCAAAACCTCAATTTCTGTACTTTTTACTCAGTTAAAATTCCAACAGGTCCATTGAAAGGCCCATTTAGACATGCTCGTCCGAAACCTCTACAAAAAGGACCGCAAAACAAGTTTTAATCAAATATTAGGAGTTCAAATAATTTATTAGGAGCTTTTCAACACAATTATATTGCAAAACCGCAATTTCTGTACTTTTTACTCAGTTAAAATTCCAACGGGTCCATTGAAAGGCCCATTTCGACCCGCTCGTACGAAACCTCTACAAAAAGGACCGCAAAACAAGTTTTAATCAAATATTAGGAGTTCAAATAATTGATTAGGAGCTTTTAAACACAATTATATTGCAAAACTAAAAATTTCTGTACTTTTTACTCAGTTAAAATTCCAACGGGTCCATTGAAAGGCCCATTTCGACCCGCTCGTCTGAAACCTCTACAAAAAGGACTGCAAAACAAGTTTTAATCAAATATTAGGAGTTCATGTAATTGATTAGGAGCTTTTCAACACAATTATATTGCAAAACCGCAATTTCTGTACTTTTTACTTAGTTAAAATTCCAACGGGTCCATTGAATGGCCCATTTAGACCTGCTCGTTCGAAACCTCTACAAAAAGGACCGCAAAAATGTTTTATTCAAATATTAGGAGTTCAAATAATTTATTAGGAGCTTTTCAACACAATTATATTGCAAAACCTAAATTTCTGTACTTTTTACTCATTTAAAATTCCAACGGGTCCATTGAAAGGCCCATTTAGACCTGCTCGTCCGAAACCTCTACAAAAAGGATCGCAAAAATGTTTTATTCAAATATTAGGAGTTCAAATAATTGATTAGGAGCTTTTCAACACAATTATATTGCAAAACCTCAATTTCTGTACTTTTTACTCATTTAAAATTCCAACGGGTCCATTGAAAGGCCCATTTCGACCCGCTCGTCCGAAACCTCTACAAAAAGGACTGCAAAACAAGTTTTAATCAAATATTAGGAGTTCAAATAATTGATTAGGATATTTTCAACACAATTATATTGCAAAACCTCAATTTCTGTACTTTTTACTCAGTTAAAATTCCAACGGGTCCATTGAAAGGACCATTTAGACATGCTCGTCCGAAACCTCTACAAAAAGGACCACAAAACAAGTTTTAATCAAATATTAGGAGTTCAAATAATTGATTAGGAGCTTTTCAACACAATTATATTGCAAAACCGCAATTTCTGTACTTTTTACTCAGTTAAAATTCCAACGGGTCCATTGAAAGGCCCATTTCGACCCGCTCGTACGAAACCTCTACAAAAAGGACCGCAAAACAAGTTTTAATCAAATATTAGGAGTTCAAATAATTGATTACAAGCTTTTCAACACAATTATATTGCAAAACTAAAAATTTCTGTACTTTTTACTCAGTTAAAATTCCAACGGGTCCATTGAAAGGCCCATTTCGACCCGCTCGTCTGAAACCTCTACAAAAAGGACTGCAAAACAAGTTTTAATCAAATTTTAGGAGTTCATGTAATTGATTATGAGCTTTTCAACACAAGTATATTGCAAAACCTCAATTTCTGTACTTTTTACTCAGTTAAAATTCCAATGGGTCCATTGAAAGGCCCATTTCGACCCGCTCGTCCGAAACCTCTACAAAAAGGACCGCAAAACAAGTTTTAATCAAATTTTAGGAATTCATGTAATTGGTTAGCAGCTTTTCAACACAATTATATTGAAAAACCGCAATTTCTGTACGTTTTACTTAGTTAAAATTCCAACGGGTCCATTGAAAGGCCCATTTCGACCTACTCGTTCGAAACCTCTACAAAAAGGAACGCAAAACAAGTTTTAATCAAATATTAGGAGTTCAAAAAATTGACTAGGAGCTTTTCAAAACAATTATATTGGAAAATCGCAATTTCTGTACTTTTTACTCAGTTAAAATTCCAACGGGTCCATTGAAAGGCCCATTTCGACCCGCTCGTCCGAAACCTCTACAAAAAGGACTGAAAAACAAGTTTGAATCAAATTTTAGGAATTCATGTAATTATTTAGGAGCTTTTCAACACAATTATATTGCAAAACCGCAATTTCTGTACTTTTTACTCAGTTAAAATTCCAACGGGTCCATTGAAAGGCCCATTAGACTTGCTCGTCCGAATCCTCTACAAAAAGGACCGCAAAACAATTTTTAATCAAATATTAGGAGTTCAAATAATTGATTAGGAGCTTTTCAACACAATTATATTGCAAAACCGCAATTTCTGTACCTTTTACCCAGTTAAAATTCCAACGGGTCCATTGAAAGGCCCATTTCGACCCGCTCGTCCGAAACCTCTACAAAAAGGACTGCAAAACAAGTTAATCAAATTTTAGGAGTTCATGTAATTGATTAGGAGCTTTTCAACACAATTATATTGCAAAACCTCAATTTCTGTACTTTTTACTAAGTTAAAATTCCAACGGGTCCATCGAAAGGCTCATTTAGACCTGCTCGTCCGAAACCTCTACAAAAAGGACCGCAAAAATGTTTTATACAAATATTAGGAGTTCAAATAATTGATTAGGAGCTTTTCAACCCAATTATATTGCAAAACCTCAATTTCTGCACTTTTTACTCATTTAAAATTCCAACAGTTCCATTGAAAGGCCCATTTCGACCCGCTCGTCCGAAACCTCTACAAAAAGGACTGCAAAACAAGTTTTAATCAAATTTTAGGAGTTTATGTAATTGATTAGGAGCTTTTCAACACAATTATATTGCAAAACCTCAATTCATGTACTTTTTACTCAGTTAAAATTCCAATGGGTCCATTGAAAGGCCCATTTAGACCTGCTCGTCCGAAACCTCTACAAAAAGGACCGCAAAAATGTTTTATTCAAATATTAGGAGTTCAAATAATTGATTAGGAGCTTTTCAACACAATTATATTGCAAAACCTAAATTTCTGTACTTTTTACTCAGTTAAAATTCCAACGGGTCCATTGAAAGGCCCATTTAGACATGCTCGTACGAAACCTCTACAAAAAGGACCGCAAAACAAGTTTTAATCAAATATTAGGAGTTCAAATAATTGATTAGGAGCTTTTCAACACAATTATATTGCAAAACCGCAATTTCTGTACTTTTTACTCAGTTAAAATTCCAACGGGTCCATTGAATGACCCATTTCGACCCGCTCGTCCGAAATGTAACACCCCAATTTTGGGCTTAGAAGTTTTGGGTTTGAACTGGACCGGTCGGATTTTCGCTTCGAATATAAAAGGTGGTTTTAAGGAAAACCTAGTTCGGGATGCATTAAAAATATGGAAAAATATCTAAAAATCCTCTTTTATTATATATAAGAGAGTGGTGAAATCAATTTTGCGAAATGAGGTTTGGAAATAAGACATTTCGAGTTAGTGACTAAAATGTAATTTTTGAAAAGTTGGTGATTGTTTTAAAAGGATTGAAACTTTGAATCTTTAAGGAGCTAATTTACCCAAGAAGAGTTTTCTCCAGATTTTTCTTAATATTAAAGATTTAATTAATGATTTTTAATAAAAGGAAAAAATGGGGAAATAGATATTTTTGACTTCATAACTAACTTTTGTCAAAACTTTCCCATTTCTTTTTCTCTCATTTTTCTCTTAGCCAAACACATTTCCCCAGCTACTTTTCCTCTGATTTTTACATCTAAAGATGTGATTTTAATCTCTATTTGATCTCTAATCATTCCTACACCAAATTCTCATCATTTGCTTATTGAATTTTCAAGAATTTTGGCTCTAAACAAGGAGAAACTCACATTTAGAGGTATGAACGTCCTTCTCCTCTAAATACTCAGTTCTTTACTGAAATTCCCAAGTTCTCAATCCTTGATTTGAGTTTTATTAAAGGTTTTGATGTTGTGATCTTGATTTTGCATTAAAATGCAAGATTTGGATTTAATTTTGAAGAAATTCGTAATAATTGATTGGGCTCTGTTTTGAGATGTCTTTTTGATGTAACTTGGATGTCTAAATGATGTATAATTGAGGTTTGATCGATGCAATCCCGAATAGGTTGATTTTCTAAGTTTTTACTTGTGAAAATGGTGGTTTTTGGGGTGATCTTGGTGTTTTGTTAATGCTGGAGGTATAAGGACGTGTTTGGGATTATTTTGGATGTTAATTGATGTTTAAAAATGGTTAGAAGTGATGGATCTTGGCTGGGTTAAGTCTTGGAAGTGTTTGGAGGTGATTTCGGTTGTGTTTGGTAGCCGAAATGTTGGATTTGCAAAGAGCAGCGAGTTTAGGTGTGTTGCTGGTGTTTTTAATGCATTATGATGCATTAATCCTCTGTTGTTATGTGCTTGAAACAGGGGAGAATGATCCGTGAGCAATAGAGGTGGCGTTGAAGGTTTCGGATGCTTGGAAGGCTTGTTGGCTAGCCTTGTTTTGTGTATCGGTGAGTGAAGTTGGGTTTTCAGCTTTAAAACCAAGGTTTGAAGGTTTTGGGAGCTTAGTTTAAGTCTAAACAACTTAGCTAAGCTCAAGAGTAAGTAAATGGAATTTCTCTCTTGGTTGTGTTATGAATTGGTTTTTAAAGAACTTGTGATTGTTGGATGCAATGCATGTGATTTGCATGTTTTAAATTCTGTTTTGAAAGTATATTTTAGCATGGTTTAATGCTGGTTTTGAAAGCCATGTGCGAAGGATGCTCAAGGTAAGAGATCCTTGGTTTTGTACATTGGAATTGTGGAATTGATGCATAGTGTTGCATGTTGTTTAATGGCTTTGTGTAATGCTTCAAAAACAGTGGATTGATGATGGTAATTGGTGGTTTTGGCATTTTAGTTATGCTTGTAAAACAATGGATTAATGTGGTAAATGGTTATATTGGCAAGTGATGTAAGTGGTTCTTGGTTACTTCAATCGGATATAGTTAGCCGGCTATAGGATTGGGTGCACCGTGAATTAAGTCGCCTTGGATGTCGAGGGGGTTGTGATTGTACCGTAAACTCCATCCAAGAATCCTAGCGATTGAGGAAATTGGTGTCACCACGATGGAGATTGGCTCTCGTGAGTGGGCTTGGTTTAGTGCCACTACGATGGAGGTTGGCTCTCGTGGGTGGGCTTGGTTTAGTGCCACCACGATGGAGGATGGCTCTCGTGGGCGAACCTTGTTAAAGTCACCATGATGGAGGTTGGCTCTCATGGGTGGACTTTGTTAAGCGTCACAACGGTGGAGGGTTGCTCCCGTGTGTGAGCTTGGTTAAGGTGATTACAATGGTTGTGGTAGCTTCCATGTGTAAGCCTTGTGATGTGTCCCGGCTCTCGCTAGTGTATTATACAACTTCCGATGAGTGATGTTGAGGGGTTGTGATTGTACCGTTAAACTCCATCACGGGTGTTGAGGGGTTGTGATTGTACCGGTAAACTCCACCTTGTGTTGTTCGGAAGTGTGTATGAAGCGTGTGGGGCAACGCTTGTAATCCGCGTATCCGATTGTGACTTGCGTTATGATGGTTTGTGAATTATCACTTGGAAGCCAATATAATGTTCTTGAATATGATGAAGCATGAGATGCTTGAAATGATGCATGGTTGCATGAGAAGTGTGTAATGTTCTATGAATGCATGTTTTACTTGTTAGCTTGAACAAGAGTTTATCTTCTATTGAGAATGTTGCATTGTGTGCATGGAATCACTTTGGTGCATTGAAGTCTTGTGAAGGCTTGTTTTAAAAAGGCATGTAATGCAAATGTTGATTTTGTGGTTCATGTATTGCATTTGTTTAATGCATGAGATAGAATTGAGGGTGTAAGTGGTTTTTAAAGGTTTCTTGCTTTGGAATGATTTTCAAGTATGAGAAAAGTATGATGTGAAGTGGAAGTGTTTTCCAAGGATCTTGTATTTAACTTTGCATATGATGTTCATGCATGGAATGGTTAAATTGGTGGTTTTGCAAGGTTGTGCTTGAAGTGAATTACTTAGCTTTTCTAAGCTAAGGGTTGGTTTTCATGTTTGAGCAATGCATGATTTAAAGCATGTTGTTAAAAAGGGTTTTCAAACATTGCTTTGGTTTATCGAATTGTGTTTACTTTTAAAAGAGGTTTTATGACTCGCTGCATTGATGGTGTTTTGGTTTTGAGCATTCCTCACTAAGCATTATGTGCTTACGCTCCTTTTTGTCCATCAATGCAGATATTTGAAGTTGGAACAGCGAGAAGCAAGGGATTCAAGGAGAGCTCCACTTGAGATGTATGTCTCGGTTAATAGATATAGATAATAAAGGCAATGGGGGGAGAATCTCTTCTGTTGATGTTTAATGAGATTGTGTATGTTGGACAAGTTTGGTTTATGATTTTGAACTATGTGGTTTAACGCTTGAAACGTTTGAATCTTCTTATTCTTAAGTCGTTATGCTATGCTTCTTGTTTTAAAAGCATGATTGAGTGTTGGATGTGTTGAATGAGTTGGTGCACCTAGGGGTGGTTTTGTATCTAGATTTTGATGCAAATTGGTAGGTATGATGCTTGGCATGTTGTTGATTTATTGTGGAATGGTTTGGAGCATGTTTGATGGGGTTTAAAGGTGTTAAAACAGGCCTATCTGCTGTTTCTGGCAGGGTGTTTCGAAACACCCTTGCCTGTTTCGAAACAGGCCCTTGTTTTGGCCTGGGTGTTCCTGAACGGCCTAGACCATTTCTGAACACTTTGGCTACTGCCAAGGGGTGTTCCTGAACGGCCTAGACCCGTTTCGGAACACTAGACCGTTGGGCATAAAATTTGAATGGTTTTGAGGTTTGCAAGCTTTACGTTTTAGTCCTGATTCTTGTATGTGCAATTGCTTGAGTTTGAGATGTCCGTTTGAGATGAAATTTGGCAGAGAGGCATGAAACATGACTAATTTCATAATGGTAACTTGAAAATTGGTAAAGTCCTCTTAATTTTCAGAATTTACAAATTGGTCCCTAAATTCGTATTTTGTGCAATTGGGTCCCTTATCGTTTTCCGATTACTGTGTTTTTTGAGTATGCTTATCTCAAGAGTATGCCTAGGTTTAATGTGCATCTAGACAAGTTTAAAAAGAAAAAAAAGGGTCGTTAATCAAGGTTGACTTTCGGGTTGACTTTGGTTTTCCCCGTGTAATCTTCGTAGTTCGGGACAACCGTCTAGGCCGGGCTACGGTGGTTACATTTGGTGGTATCAGAGCTGAGTTGCGAATGCTTTGGGAAATGGTAAATTGTCGTAATAGGTGTTTAATGTTTATTCTGATGTGTGGTTGAAAGTCGGTTAGAAAGTGTGTCTTTGAGCGAATTGTTGATGTTTTTAGCATGCTTTTTGATTGTGAATTTTCATTGAGCTAATGTGGATTTGTGCTGATATTATGCTGGTGATGTGAGCTGATTTTATGAATGATGAATGTGTGATGGGTATGATATGTTGATATTATGTTGTTACGAGTGAATGTTGTTTGATGAGAGCATGATCGAAATATGTTGATTGATATGCTCGATGTTGTGATATCCATGTTTTTATTGACTGTTATGTCATGTAAAAGGGGAGAATTCTGGATACCCATTGCCTTATTATTATAGCTATTGTGTTATTTTGGAGTTGGAGTTTTGAATCCTTGCTTAAAGCTGATCTGATCGATTTGTTTGTTTTGTTATGATTGTTTGTTGTTAATAGCATGGTGAAATCGATGAGAGAATGGCAGTTAGGTGAGATGGTTGCTGCTTTAGAGCAGGTTGTTAAGGCGTGGAATTCACCTTTTAATGGAGGTGTTTCGTCTCAGTCTTCAGTGCCTGGAGTTGAGGTAGTAAGGCAGGAGGAAGAAGTTGGTTCTGTGATGAAGAGTTCATCACCTATTGTTCAAGAGGTGTTGGGAACATCTCAGGCTGTGGCAAAAGTAAGGCCTGTAGACGTGTCGGCTGTGGGATGTGCGGGTTTGTCGAAACAACGTTTACATGATTTGGGAGCTGTGGAGTATCATGGTTCGACACCTGAGACGTTCGAGGCCTGGTTGGCCAGTGTAATTCTGATTTTGGATCAGGAAGGTTGTGACTATGCCTGTAAGCTGGGAAGTGTTGTCTCATTGATGTTGGAGGACGCTTGTGCCTGGTGGACATCTGTGGCGGTAGCATCGCACATCCGCGATATAGATTGGGACTTCTTTGTGTCTGCCTTTTATGAAAGGTATCTTGGAGAGAAATTCCCAAGTGTTAAGCAATGTGAGGGTGTGGTTTTAGTTTATGAAGGTGAGAAAAGTTTAAGCAAGAGAGTTGTGGGTACTGACCTCAGGAGCGGTCAGCGTAAGAGGCGACGTGATAGAAGGTTTTGCTTGAATCGAAGCTTGGATGGTAGTGCAGATTTGGGGCAAGTGCTACTTGATCAAGGAGGGATAGCTCGGTTGCCGATGTGTGACCGATGTGGGAAGTGTCATGTTGGAGGTTGTTGGGGCGCAGCAGTTTGTTGGAACTGTGGTTCTAAAGAGCATGTGAAGCGGAATTGTCCTCATGTGGTAAGATCAGCTTCAGTGGTAGCAAAAGGGTCTCTGAAGGGTAGTGGGCGCGGCCGAGACAAAGTTCGAAGGTGGCAGGAAGGGCAGAAAGGTGTGAGGAGCTTGGAGAATGAAACCTGTTGGAATTGTGGGTCTGTTGGACATTTGAGACGTAATTGTTTGAAGTTGGCTCGGGGTATTCAGGGTTCTTTACCGCAGGGAGATGGTGATGACCTTAATGTGTTAGCTGATGTTGCAGCGGTGCGGCTGGAGAATGATGGTTCTGCGAGGAAGAGAGCTTGTCTGTTGAAGCTCTAGGGCAGTGAGGTGTTTACAGGTAACCTTGTTAAGTAACCTTTGCTCTAGTATCTTAGTTTGATTTCAGTTGGTATTTCCTTGCGTAGTGGGTATGGTCTCGTTGCTAGCATGTTTGGGGTAGTAGTTGGTGTTGTTTTGAAAACAACTTTAGTGTGAAGAGGGCATTAGTGAGTATCTTGTGGATAATGGGTTGTTAGAATGATGAAGTTGGTCAAGTTGGAAGTGAGATAGGAGGTTGTTTTTAGGCGGATTCTGAGGATGTTATTGGTGGGTGTGAACTGACATACATGCACAGTTAAAATCATTGTTATATGCTATATTATATATGTACTGGTCCATGCATACATGTGACATGACATTAGAGGTTTTGCATGCATGTACATCAGGCATTGATAGGGCATATTGGTGACCATGCATACGAACGTTCACACTCGCTGATAGTTAATCGGGTCCGTTAGTGTTGTGATAGGGTTAGATTGGATGGGGGTTTTAAAAGTTGTGTTGGTGCTAGGAGAATGTTAGAAGTAATGGAGGGTATTAAGCGAGTTGTCAGTAAAGTGAGTGCGGTATAGCATGTTGGTAGAAGGAAAGTGTTTGGCGCTTAATGAGTTTAGCGGTATGGTGGTGAGGAGATTACCGGTTGAAGTTAGAATCAATTAGAGTGGTTGTGAATAGCTGGTAGAAGTGGTAGTTTCTTGGTGTTAAGTGATGTAGTAAGTTAGTGGATGTGTTCCAAAGTGCTGAGGTAACTTGGCATTGATGTTGTAGTAGAAGGGTTGTTTTTGTAGGTGATGGTTCGTAGCAACCTTCGAAGAGTTGAGAAGATGTTGTGTTGTGGGTTGTAGAAAAGGGTTAGCCTGGGAGAATAGAAGTTTCGTAACCTAAATATGTATGTATAGGTTGGGCGATGTTCTAGTAAGGCAAGTGTTGTAGTCAAAACTTGTAGTGGAAAGGCAATGTAAGATCAAAGGCCATTGTTGGTTGGACGGGTTCTTGTGAGAAGTGGTTGGCTGGTTGTGATTAAGTAAATTCCGTCTGAAGACGGCTGGTGGTGTATGGAACGGCTGGCGGAGTCAAGGTTGGGGTTTTGTGATGTGATTTTCGGATGTTAGGTGAATAGTCCTGGTGAATCGTTATGGTAATGATAGCGGCGGATGTGAAGGAATGTCAGCAATACGTTGAGAAGTTTGGGTAAGCAGTTGATGCTTAAAAAATTTTGCTTGTTGTGGTAGTCTTTGAAAGAGGTTGAGTAGTTTTGCAAGGAGTTTTAGAAGCAGTGAAGGTTGTGGGTCACATGGTGGCTGAACTGGATTGGTTGGTGTCACTGTGTGAACAAGTTTTGGGAGTTATGAGTTAAGGTGGTGTATGCTGTAAAAGTTGGAGGTTCTTCAGGATGTTGTTGGGGCTATGTGCAGTCCGGAAGTGTGAAAGGTTAAGATGTGGTTAACATTTGAGTGTTCTGGAATTCGTGAACATTATGTGGTCGTGTTGAGTTTGGGTGGAGTTTTGTGAGGAGAGTGTTCAGTGGTGGTTAAGTCTCATGTGTTGCCTTGTGTGTTGCTTTGAGAAGTTTGGTTGTTCTCTTTTCACCAGTTGAAATTTCGAGGACGAAATTTCTTAAGGGGGGAGAGTTGTAACACCCCAATTTTGGGCTTAGAAGTTTTGGGTTTGAACTGGACCGGTCGGATTTTCGGTTCGAATATAAAAGGTGGTTTTAAGGAAAACCTAGTTTGGGATGCATTAAAAATATGGAAAAATATCTAAAAATCCTCTTTTATTATATATAAGAGAGTGGTGAAATCAATTTTGCGAAATGAGGTTTGGAAATAAGACATTTCGAGTTAGTGACTAAAATGTAATTTTTGAAAAGTTGGTGACTGTTTTAAAAGGATTGAAACTTTGAATCTTTAAGGAGCTAATTTACCCAAGAAGAGTTTTCTCCAGATTTTTCTTAATATTAAAGATTTAATTAATGATTTTTAATAAAAAGGAAAAAATGGGGAAATAAATATTTTGACTTCATAACTAACTTTTGTCAAAACTTTCCCATTTCTTTTTCTCTCATTTTTCTCTCAGCCAAACACATTTCCCCAGATACTTTTCCTCTGATTTTTACATCTACAGATGAGATTTTAATCTCTATTTGATCTCTAATCATTCCTACACCAAATTCTCATCATTTGCTTATTGAATTTTCAAGAATTTTGGCTCTAAACAAGGAGAAACTCACATTTAGAGGTATGAACGTCCTTCTCCTCTAAATACTCAGTTCTTTACTGAAATTCCCAAGTTCTCAATCCTTGATTTGAGTTTTATTAAAGGTTTTGATGTTGTGATCTTCATTTTGGCTTAAAATGCAAGATTTGGATTTAATTTTGAAGAAATTCGTAATAATTGATTGGGCTCTGTTTTGAGATGTCTTTTTGATGTAATTTGGATGTCTAAATGATGTATAATTGAGGTTTGATCGATGCAATCCCGAATAGGTTGATTTTTCTAAGTTTTTACTTGTGAAAATGGTGGTTTTGGGGGTGATCTTGGTGTTTTGTTAATGCTGGAGGTATAAGGACGTGTTTGGGATCATTTTGGATGTTAATTGATGTTTAAAAATGGTTAGAAGTGATGGATCTTGGCTGAGTTAAGTCTTGGAAGTGTTTGGAGGTGATTTCGGTTGTGTTTGGTAGCCGAAATGTTGGATTTGCAAAGAGCAGCAAGTTTAGGTGTGTTGCTGGTGTTTTTAATGCATTATGATGCATTAATCCTCTGTTGTTATGTGCTTGAAACAGGGGAGAATGATCCGTGAGCAATAGAGGTGGCGTTGAAGGTTTCGGATGCTTGGAAGGCTTGTTGGCTAGCCTTGTTTTGTGTATCGGTGAGTGAAGTTGGGTTTTCAGCTTTAAAACCAAGGTTTGAAGGTTTTGGGAGCTTAGTTTAAGTGTAAACAACTTAGCTAAGCTCAAGAGTAAGTAAATGGAATTTCTCTCTTGGTTGTGTTATGAATTGGTTTTTAAAGCACTTGTGATTGTTGGATGCAATGCATGTGATTTGCATGTTTTAAATTCTGTTTTGAAAGTATATTTTAGCATGGTTTAATGCTGGTTTTGAAAGCCATGTGTGAAGGATGCTCAAGGTAAGAGATCCTTGGTTTTGTACATTGGAATTGTGGAATTGATGCATAGTGTTGCATGTTGTTTAATGGCTTTGTGTAATGCTTCAAAAACAGTGGATTGATGATGGTAATTGGTGGTTTTGGAATTTTGGTTATGCTTGTAAAACAATGGATTAATGTGGTAAATGGTTATATTGGCAAGTGATGTAAGTGGTTCTTGGTTACTTTAATCGGATATAGTTAGCCGGCTATAGGATTGGGTGCACCGTGAATTAAGTCGCCTTGGATGTCGAGGGGGTTGTGATTGTACCGTAAACTCCATCCAAGAATCCTAGCGATTGAGGAAATTGGTGTCACCACGATGGAGGTTGGCTCTCATGAGTGGGCTTGGTTTAGTGCCACTACGATGGAGGTTGGCTCTCGTGGGTGGGCTTGGTTTAGTGCCACCACGATGGAGGATGGCTCTCGTGGGCGAACCTTGTTAAAGTCACCATGATGGAGGTTGGCTCTCATGGGTGGACTTTGTTAAGCGTCACAACGGTGGAGGGTTGCTCCCGTGTGTGAGCTTGGTTAAGGTGATTACAATGGTTGTGGTAGCTTCCATGTGTAAGCCTTGTGATGTGTCCCGGCTCTCGCTAGTGTATTATACAACTTCCGATGAGTGATGTTGAGGGGTTGTGATTGTACCGTTAAACTCCATCACGGGTGTTGAGGGGTTGTGATTGTACCGGTAAACTCCACCTTGTGTTGTTCGGAAGTGTGTATGAAGCGTGTGGGGCAACGCTTGTAATCCGCGTATCCGATTGTGACTTGCGTTATGATGGTTTGTGAATTATCACTTGGAAGCCAATATAATGTTCTTGAATATGATGAAGCATGAGATGCTTGAAATGATGCATGGTTGCATGAGAAGTGTGTAATGTTCTATGAATGCATGTTTTACTTGTTAGCTTGAACAAGAGTTTATCTTCTATTGAGAATGTCGCATTGTGTGCATGGAATCACTTTGGTGCATTGAAGTCTTGTGAAGGCTTGTTTTAAAAAGGCATGTAATGCAAATGTTGATTTTGTGGTTCATGTATTGCATTTGTTTAATGCATGAGATAGAATTGAGGGTGTAAGTGGTTTTTAAAGGTTTCTTGCTTTGGAATGATTTTCAAGTATGAGAAAAGTATGATGTGAAGTGGAAGTGTTTTCCAAGGATCTTGTATTTAACTTTGCATATGATGTTCATGCATGGAATGGTTAAATTGGTGGTTTTGCAAGGTTGTGCTTGAAGTGAATTACTTAGCTTTTCTAAGCTAAGGGTTGGTTTTCATGTTTGAGCAATGCATGATTTAAAGCATGTTGTTAAAAAGGGTTTTCAAACATTGCTTTGGTTTATCGAATTGTGTTTACTTTTAAAAGAGGTTTTATGACTCGCTGCATTGATGGTGTTTTGGTTTTGAGCATTCCTCACTAAGCATTATGTGCTTACGCTCCTTTTTGTCCATCAATGCAGATATTTGAAGTTGGAACAGCGAGAAGCAAGGGATTCAAGGAGAGCTCCACTTGAGATGTATGTCTCGGTTAATAGATATAGATAATAAAGGCAATGGGGGGAGAATCTCTTCTGTTGATGTTTAATGAGATTGTGTATGTTGGACAAGTTTGGTTTATGATTTTGAACTATGTGGTTTAACGCTTGAAACGTTTGAATCTTCTTATTCTTAAGTCGTTATGCTATGCTTCTTGTTTTAAAAGCATGATTGAGTGTTGGATGTGTTGAATGAGTTGGTGCACCTAGGGGTGGTTTTGTATCTAGATTTTGATGCAAATTGGTAGGTATGATGCTTGGCATGTTGTTGATTTATTGTGGAATGGTTTGGAGCATGTTTGATGGGGTTTAAAGGTGTTAAAACAGGCCTATCTGCTGTTTCTGGCAGGGTGTTTCGAAACACCCTTGCCTGTTTCGAAACAGGCCCTTGTTTTGGCCTGGGTGTTCCTGAACGGCCTAGACCATTTCTGAACACTTTGGCTACTGCCAAGGGGTGTTCCTGAACGGCCTAGACCCGTTTCGGAACACTAGACCGTTGGGCATAAAATTTGAATGGTTTTGAGGTTTGCAAGCTTTACGTTTTAGTCCTGATTCTTGTATGTGCAATTGCTTGAGTTTGAGATGTCCGTTTGAGATGAAATTTGGCAGAGAGGCATGAAACATGACTAATTTCATAATGGTAACTTGAAAATTGGTAAAGTCCTCTTAATTTTCAGAATTTACAAATTGGTCCCTAAATTCGTATTTTGTGCAATTGGGTCCCTTATCGTTTTCCGATTACTGTGTTTTTTGAGTATGCTTATCTCAAGAGTATGCCTAGGTTTAATGTGCATCTAGACAAGTTTAAAAAGAAAAAAAAGGGTCGTTAATCAAGGTTGACTTTCGGGTTGACTTTGGTTTTCCCCGTGTAATCTTCGTAGTTCGGGACAACCGTCTAGGCCGGGCTACGGTGGTTACATTTGGTGGTATCAGAGCTGAGTTGCGAATGCTTTGGGAAATGGTAAATTGTCGTAATAGGTGTTTAATGTTTATTCTGATGTGTGGTTGAAAGTCGGTTAGAAAGTGTGTCTTTGAGCGAATTGTTGATGTTTTTAGCATGCTTTTTGATTGTGAATTTTCATTGAGCTAATGTGGATTTGTGCTGATATTATGCTGGTGATGTGAGCTGATTTTATGAATGATGAATGTGTGATGGGTATGATATGTTGATATTATGTTGTTACGAGTGAATGTTGTTTGATGAGAGCATGATCGAAATATGTTGATTGATATGCTCGATGTTGTGATATCCATGTTTTTATTGACTGTTATGTCATGTAAAAGGGGAGAATTCTGGATACCCATTGCCTTATTATTATAGCTATTGTGTTATTTTGGAGTTGGAGTTTTGAATCCTTGCTTAAAGCTGATCTGATCGATTTGTTTGTTTTGTTATGATTGTTTGTTGTTAATAGCATGGTGAAATCGATGAGAGAATGGCAGTTAGGTGAGATGGTTGCTGCTTTAGAGCAGGTTGTTAAGGCGTGGAATTCACCTTTTAATGGAGGTGTTTCGTCTCAGTCTTCAGTGCCTGGAGTTGAGGTAGTAAGGCAGGAGGAAGAAGTTGGTTCTGTGATGAAGAGTTCATCACCTATTGTTCAAGAGGTGTTGGGAACATCTCAGGCTGTGGCAAAAGTAAGGCCTGTAGACGTGTCGGCTGTGGGATGTGCGGGTTTGTCGAAACAACGTTTACATGATTTGGGAGCTGTGGAGTATCATGGTTCGACACCTGAGACGTTCGAGGCCTGGTTGGCCAGTGTAATTCTGATTTTGGATCAGGAAGGTTGTGACTATGCCTGTAAGCTGGGAAGTGTTGTCTCATTGATGTTGGAGGACGCTTGTGCCTGGTGGACATCTGTGGCGGTAGCATCGCACATCCGCGATATAGATTGGGACTTCTTTGTGTCTGCCTTTTATGAAAGGTATCTTGGAGAGAAATTCCCAAGTGTTAAGCAATGTGAGGGTGTGGTTTTAGTTTATGAAGGTGAGAAAAGTTTAAGCAAGAGAGTTGTGGGTACTGACCTCAGGAGCGGTCAGCGTAAGAGGCGACGTGATAGAAGGTTTTGCTTGAATCGAAGCTTGGATGGTAGTGCAGATTTGGGGCAAGTGCTACTTGATCAAGGAGGGATAGCTCGGTTGCCGATGTGTGACCGATGTGGGAAGTGTCATGTTGGAGGTTGTTGGGGCGCAGCAGTTTGTTGGAACTGTGGTTCTAAAGAGCATGTGAAGCGGAATTGTCCTCATGTGGTAAGATCAGCTTCAGTGGTAGCAAAAGGGTCTCTGAAGGGTAGTGGGCGCGGCCGAGACAAAGTTCGAAGGTGGCAGGAAGGGCAGAAAGGTGTGAGGAGCTTGGAGAATGAAACCTGTTGGAATTGTGGGTCTGTTGGACATTTGAGACGTAATTGTTTGAAGTTGGCTCGGGGTATTCAGGGTTCTTTACCGCAGGGAGATGGTGATGACCTTAATGTGTTAGCTGATGTTGCAGCGGTGCGGCTGGAGAATGATGGTTCTGCGAGGAAGAGAGCTTGTCTGTTGAAGCTCTAGGGCAGTGAGGTGTTTACAGGTAACCTTGTTAAGTAACCTTTGCTCTAGTATCTTAGTTTGATTTCAGTTGGTATTTCCTTGCGTAGTGGGTATGGTCTCGTTGCTAGCATGTTTGGGGTAGTAGTTGGTGTTGTTTTGAAAACAACTTTAGTGTGAAGAGGGCATTAGTGAGTATCTTGTGGATAATGGGTTGTTAGAATGATGAAGTTGGTCAAGTTGGAAGTGAGATAGGAGGTTGTTTTTAGGCGGATTCTGAGGATGTTATTGGTGGGTGTGAACTGACATACATGCACAGTTAAAATCATTGTTATATGCTATATTATATATGTACTGGTCCATGCATACATGTGACATGACATTAGAGGTTTTGCATGCATGTACATCAGGCATTGATAGGGCATATTGGTGACCATGCATACGAACGTTCACACTCGCTGATAGTTAATCGGGTCCGTTAGTGTTGTGATAGGGTTAGATTGGATGGGGGTTTTAAAAGTTGTGTTGGTGCTAGGAGAATGTTAGAAGTAATGGAGGGTATTAAGCGAGTTGTCAGTAAAGTGAGTGCGGTATAGCATGTTGGTAGAAGGAAAGTGTTTGGCGCTTAATGAGTTTAGCGGTATGGTGGTGAGGAGATTACCGGTTGAAGTTAGAATCAATTAGAGTGGTTGTGAATAGCTGGTAGAAGTGGTAGTTTCTTGGTGTTAAGTGATGTAGTAAGTTAGTGGATGTGTTCCAAAGTGCTGAGGTAACTTGGCATTGATGTTGTAGTAGAAGGGTTGTTTTTGTAGGTGATGGTTCGTAGCAACCTTCGAAGAGTTGAGAAGATGTTGTGTTGTGGGTTGTAGAAAAGGGTTAGCCTGGGAGAATAGAAGTTTCGTAACCTAAATATGTATGTATAGGTTGGGCGATGTTCTAGTAAGGCAAGTGTTGTAGTCAAAACTTGTAGTGGAAAGGCAATGTAAGATCAAAGGCCATTGTTGGTTGGACGGGTTCTTGTGAGAAGTGGTTGGCTGGTTGTGATTAAGTAAATTCCGTCTGAAGACGGCTGGTGGTGTATGGAACGGCTGGCGGAGTCAAGGTTGGGGTTTTGTGATGTGATTTTCGGATGTTAGGTGAATAGTCCTGGTGAATCGTTATGGTAATGATAGCGGCGGATGTGAAGGAATGTCAGCAATACGTTGAGAAGTTTGGGTAAGCAGTTGATGCTTAAAAAATTTTGCTTGTTGTGGTAGTCTTTGAAAGAGGTTGAGTAGTTTTGCAAGGAGTTTTAGAAGCAGTGAAGGTTGTGGGTCACATGGTGGCTGAACTGGATTGGTTGGTGTCACTGTGTGAACAAGTTTTGGGAGTTATGAGTTAAGGTGGTGTATGCTGTAAAAGTTGGAGGTTCTTCAGGATGTTGTTGGGGCTATGTGCAGTCCGGAAGTGTGAAAGGTTAAGATGTGGTTAACATTTGAGTGTTCTGGAATTCGTGAACATTATGTGGTCGTGTTGAGTTTGGGTGGAGTTTTGTGAGGAGAGTGTTCAGTGGTGGTTAAGTCTCATGTGTTGCCTTGTGTGTTGCTTTGAGAAGTTTGGTTGTTCTCTTTTCACCAGTTGAAATTTCGAGGACGAAATTTCTTAAGGGGGGAGAGTTGTAACACCCCAATTTTGGGCTTAGAAGTTTTGGGTTTGAACTGGACCGGTCGGATTTTCGGTTCGAATATAAAAGGTGGTTTTAAGGAAAACCTAGTTTGGGATGCATTAAAAATATGGAAAAATATCTAAAAATCCTCTTTTATTATATATAAGAGAGTGGTGAAATCAATTTTGCGAAATGAGGTTTGGAAATAAGACATTTCGAGTTAGTGACTAAAATGTAATTTTTGAAAAGTTGGTGACTGTTTTAAAAGGATTGAAACTTTGAATCTTTAAGGAGCTAATTTACCCAAGAAGAGTTTTCTCCAGATTTTTCTTAATATTAAAGATTTAATTAATGATTTTTAATAAAAAGGAAAAAATGGGGAAATAAATATTTTGACTTCATAACTAACTTTTGTCAAAACTTTCCCATTTCTTTTTCTCTCATTTTTCTCTCAGCCAAACACATTTCCCCAGATACTTTTCCTCTGATTTTTACATCTACAGATGAGATTTTAATCTCTATTTGATCTCTAATCATTCCTACACCAAATTCTCATCATTTGCTTATTGAATTTTCAAGAATTTTGGCTCTAAACAAGGAGAAACTCACATTTAGAGGTATGAACGTCCTTCTCCTCTAAATACTCAGTTCTTTACTGAAATTCCCAAGTTCTCAATCCTTGATTTGAGTTTTATTAAAGGTTTTGATGTTGTGATCTTCATTTTGGCTTAAAATGCAAGATTTGGATTTAATTTTGAAGAAATTCGTAATAATTGATTGGGCTCTGTTTTGAGATGTCTTTTTGATGTAATTTGGATGTCTAAATGATGTATAATTGAGGTTTGATCGATGCAATCCCGAATAGGTTGATTTTTCTAAGTTTTTACTTGTGAAAATGGTGGTTTTGGGGGTGATCTTGGTGTTTTGTTAATGCTGGAGGTATAAGGACGTGTTTGGGATCATTTTGGATGTTAATTGATGTTTAAAAATGGTTAGAAGTGATGGATCTTGGCTGGGTTAAGTCTTGGAAGTGTTTGGAGGTGATTTCGGTTGTGTTTGGTAGCCGAAATGTTGGATTTGCAAAGAGCAGCAAGTTTAGGTGTGTTGCTGGTGTTTTTAATGCATTATGATGCATTAATCCTCTGTTGTTATGTGCTTGAAACAGGGGAGAATGATCCGTGAGCAATAGAGGTGGCGTTGAAGGTTTCGGATGCTTGGAAGGCTTGTTGGCTAGCCTTGTTTTGTGTATCGGTGAGTGAAGTTGGGTTTTCAGCTTTAAAACCAAGGTTTGAAGGTTTTGGGAGCTTAGTTTAAGTGTAAACAACTTAGCTAAGCTCAAGAGTAAGTAAATGGAATTTCTCTCTTGGTTGTGTTATGAATTGGTTTTTAAAGCACTTGTGATTGTTGGATGCAATGCATGTGATTTGCATGTTTTAAATTCTGTTTTGAAAGTATATTTTAGCATGGTTTAATGCTGGTTTTGAAAGCCATGTGTGAAGGATGCTCAAGGTAAGAGATCCTTGGTTTTGTACATTGGAATTGTGGAATTGATGCATAGTGTTGCATGTTGTTTAATGGCTTTGTGTAATGCTTCAAAAACAGTGGATTGATGATGGTAATTGGTGGTTTTGGAATTTTGGTTATGCTTGTAAAACAATGGATTAATGTGGTAAATGGTTATATTGGCAAGTGATGTAAGTGGTTCTTGGTTACTTTAATCGGATATAGTTAGCCGGCTATAGGATTGGGTGCACCGTGAATTAAGTCGCCTTGGATGTCGAGGGGGTTGTGATTGTACCGTAAACTCCATCCAAGAATCCTAGCGATTGAGGAAATTGGTGTCACCACGATGGAGGTTGGCTCTCGTGAGTGGGCTTGGTTTAGTGCCACTACGATGGAGGTTGGCTCTCGTGGGTGGGCTTGGTTTAGTGCCACCACGATGGAGGATGGCTCTCGTGGGTGAACCTTGTTAAAGTCACCATGATGGAGGTTGGCTCTCATGGGTGGACTTTGTTAAGCGTCACAACGGTGGAGGGTTGCTCCCGTGTGTGAGCTTGGTTAAGGTGATTACAATGGTTGTGGTAGCTTCCATGTGTAAGCCTTCTGATGTGTCCCGGCTCTCGCTAGTGTATTATACAACTTCCGATGAGTGATGTTGAGGGGTTGTGATTGTACCGTTAAACTCCATCACGGGTGTTGAGGGGTTGTGATTGTACCGGTAAACTCCACCTTGTGTTGTTCGGAAGTGTGTATGAAGCGTGTGGGGCAACGCATGTAATCCGCGTATCGGATTGTGACTTGCGTTATGATGGTTTGTGAATTATCACTTGGAAGCCAATATAATGTTCTTGAATATGATGAAGCATGAGATGCTTGAAATGATGCATGGTTGCATGAGAAGTGTGTAATGTTCTATGAATGCATGTTTTACTTGTTAGCTTGAACAAGAGTTTATCTTCTATTGAGAATGTTGCATTGTGTGCATGGAATCACTTTGGTGCATTGAAGTCTTGTGAAGGCTTGTTTTAAAAAGGCATGTAAGGCAAATGTTGATTTTGTGGTTCATGTATTGCATTTGTTTAATGCATGAGATAGAATTGAGGGTGTAAGTGGTTTTTAAAGGTTTCTTGCTTTGGAATGATTTTCAAGTATGAGAAAAGTATGATGTGAAGTGGACGTGTTTTCCAAGGATATTGTATTTAACTTTGCATATGATGTTCATGCATGGAATGGTTAAATTGGTGGTTTTGCAAGGTTGTGCTTGAAGTGAATTACTTAGCTTTTCTAAGCTAAGGGTTGGTTTTCATGTTTGAGCAATGCATGATTTAAAGCATGTTGTTAAAAAGGGTTTTCAAACATTGCTTTGGTTTATCGAATTGTGTTTACTTTTAAAAGAGGTTTTATGACTCGCTGCATTGATGGTGTTTTGGTTTTGAGCATTCCTCACTAAGCATTATGTGCTTACACTCCTTTTTGTCCATCAATGCAGATATTTGAAGTTGGAACAGCGAGAAGCAAGAGATTCAAGGAGAGCTCCACTTGAGATGTATGTCTCGGTTAATAGTTATAGATAATAAAGGCAATGGGGGGAGAATCTCTTATGTTGATGTTTAATGAGATTGTGTATGTTGGACAAGTTTGGTTTATGATTTTGAACTATGTGGTTTAACGCTTGCAACGTTTGAATCTTCTTATTCTTAAGTCGTTATGCTATGCTTCTTGTTTTAAAAGCATGATTGAGTGTTGGATGTGTTGAATGAGTTGGTGCACCTAGGGTGGTTTTGTATCTAGATTTTGATGCAAATTGGTAGGTATGATGCTTGGCATGTTGTTGATTTATTGTGGAATGGTTTGGAGCATGTTTGATGGGGTTTAAAGGTGTTAAAACAGGCCTATCTACTGTTTCTCGGCAGGGTGTTTCGAAACACCCTTGCCTGTTTCGAAACATGCCCTTGTTTTGGCCTGGGTGTTCCTGAACGGCCTAGACCGTTTCTGAACACTTTGGCTACTGCCAAGGGGTGTTCCTGAACGGCCTAGACCGTTTCTGAACACTTTGGCTACTGCCAAGGGGTGTTCCTGAACGGCCTAGACCCGTTTCGGAACACTTGACCGTTGGGCATAAAATTTGAATGGTTTTGAGGTTTGCAAGCTTTACGTTTTATTCCTGATTCTTGTATGTGCAATTGCTTGAGTTTGAGATGTCCGTTTGAGATGAAATTTGGCAGAGAGGCATGAAACATGACTAATTTCATAATGGTAACTTAAAAATTGGTAAAGTCCTCTTAATTTTCAGAATTTACAAATTGGTCCCTAAATTCGTATTTTGTGCAATTGGGTCCCTTATCGTTTTCCGATTGCTGTGTTTTTTGAGCATGCTTATCTCAAGAGTATGCCTAGGTTTAATGTGCATCTAGACAAGTTTAAAAAGAAAAAAAGGGTCGTTAATCAAGGTTGACTTTCGGGTTGACTTTGGTTTTCCCCATGCAATCTTCGTAGTTCGGGACAACCGTCTAAGCCGGGCTACGGTGGGTACACGAAACCTCTACAAAAAGGACTGCAAAACAAGTTTTAATCAAATATTAGGAGTTCATGTAATTTATTAGGAGCTTTTCAACACAATTATATTGCAAAACCTCAATTTTTGTACTTTTTACTTAGTTAAAATTCCAACGGGTCCATTGAATGGCTCATTTAGACATGCTCGTCCGAAACCTCTACAAAAAGGACCGCAAAAATTTTTTATTCAAATATTAGGAGTTCAAATAATTGATTAGGAGCTTTTCAAAACAATTAGGGTCCATTGAAAGGCCCATTTCGACCCGCTCGTCTGAAACCTCTACAAAAAGGACTGCAAAACAAATTTTAATCAAATTTTAGGAATTCATGTAATTGATTAGGAGCTTTTCAACACAATTATATTGCAAAACTGCAATTTCTGTACTTTTTACTCAGTTAAAATTCCAACGGGTCCATTGAAAGGCCCATTAGACTTGCTCGTCCGAAACCTCTAAAAAAAGGACCGCAAAACAATTTTTAATCAAATATTAGTAGTTCAAATAATTGATTAGGAGCTTTTCAACACGATTATATTGCAAAACCGCAATTTCTGTACTTTTTACTCAGTTAAAATTCCAACGAGTCCATTGAAAGGCCTATTTCGACCCGCTCGTCCGAAACCTCTACAAAAAGGACTGCAAAACAAGTTTTAATAAAATTTTAGGAGTTCATGTAATTGATTAGGAGCTTTTCAACACAATTATATTGAAAAACCTCAATTTCTGTACTTTTTACTCAGTTAAAATTCCAGCGGGTCCATTGAAAGGCCCATTTAGACCTGCTCGTCCTAAACCTCTAAAAAAAGGACCGCAAAAATGTTTTATTCAAATATTAGGAGTTTAAATAATTTCTTAGGAGCTTTTCAACACAATTATATTGCAAAACCCCAATTTTTGCACTTTTTACTCATTTAAAATTCCAACGGGTCCATTGAAAGGCCCATTTCGACTCGCTTGTCCGAAACCTCTACAAAAAGGACTGCAAAACAAGTTTTAATCAAATTTTAGGAGTTCATTTAATTGATTAGGAGCTTTTCAACACAATTATATTGCAAAACATCAATTTCTGTACTTTTTACTCAGTTAAAATTCCAACGGGTCCATTGAAAGGCCCATTTAGACCTGCTCGTCCGAAACCTCTACAAAGAGGACCGCAAAAATGTTTTATTCAAATATTAGGAGTTCAAATAATTGATTAGGAGCTTTTCAAAACAATTATATTCCAAAACCGCAATTTCTGTACTTTTTACTCAGTTAAAATTCCAACGGGTCCATTGAAAGGCCCATTTCGACCCGCTCGTCCTAAACCTCTACAAAAAGGACTGCAAAACATGTTTTAATCAAATTTTAGGAATTCATGTAATTGATTAGGAGCTTTTCAACACAATTATATTGCAAAACTGCAAATTCTGTACTTTTTACTCAGTTAAAATTCCAACGGGTCCATTGAAAGGCCCATTAGACTTGCTCGTCCGAAACCTCTAAAAAAGGACCACAAAACAATTTTTAATCAAATATTAGTAGTTCAAATAATTGATTAGGAGCTTTTCAACACGATTATATTGCAAAACCGCAATTTTTGTACTTTTTACTCAGTTAAAATTCCAACGGGTCCATTGAAAGGCCCATTTCGACCCGCTCGTCCGAAACCTCTACAAAAAGGACTGCAAAACAAGTTTTAATCAAATTTTAGGAGTTCATATAATTGATTAGGAGCTTTTCAACACAATTATATTGAAAAACCTCAATTTATGTACTTTTTACTCAGTTAAAATTCCAACGGGTCCATTGAAAGGCCCATTTAGACCTGCTCGTCCTAAACCTCTACAAAAAGAACCGCAAAAATGTTTTATTCAAATATTAGGAGTTCAAATAATTTATTAGGAGCTTTTCAACACAATTATATTACAAAATCTCAATTTCTGCACTTTTTACTCATTTAAAATTCCAACAAGTCCATTGAAAGGCCCATTTCGACCCGCTTGTCCGAAACCTCTAGAAAAAGGACTGAAAAACAAGTTTTAATCAAATTTTAGGAGTTCATGTAATTGATTAGGAACTTTTCAACAAATTATATTGCAAAACCTCAATTTCTGTACTTTTTACTCAGTTAAAATTCCAATGAGTCCATTGAAAGGCCCATTTAGACCTGCTCGTCCGAAACCTCTACAAAAAGGACCGCAAAAATGTTTTATTCAAATATTAGGAGTTCAAATAATTGATTAGGAGCTTTTCAACACAATTATATTGCAAAACCTCAATTTCAGTACTTTTTACTCATTTAAAATTCCAACGGGTCCATTGAGAGGCCCATTTCGACCCGCTCGTCCGAAACCTCTACAAAAAGGACTGCAAAACAAGTTTTAATCAAATTTTAGGAGTTCATGTAATTGATTAGGAGCTTTTCAACACAAGTATATTGCAAAACCTCAATTTCTATACTTTTTACTCAGTTAAAATTCCAACGGGTCCATTGAAAGGCCCATTTCGACCCGCTCGTCCGAAACCTCTACAAAAAGGACCGGAAAACAAGTTTTAATCAAATTTTAGGAATTCATGTAATTGATTAGGAGCTTTTCAACTCAATTATATTGCAAAACTGCAATTTTCTGTACTTTTTACTCAGTTAAAATTCCAACGGGTCCATTGAAAGGCCCATTAGACCTGCTCGTCCGAAACCTCTACAAAAAAGGACCGCAAAACAATTTTTAATCAAATATTAGGAGTTCAAATAATTGATTAGGAGCTTTTCAACACAATTATATTGCAAAATCGCAATTTATGTACTTTTTACTAAGTTAAAAATTCCAACGGGTCCATTGAAAGGCTCATTTCGACCCGCTCGTCCGAAACCTCTACAAAAAGGACTGCAAAACAAGTTTTAATCAAATTTTAGGAGTTCATGTAATTGATTAAGAGCTTTTCAACACAAGTATATTGCAAAACCTCAATTTCTGTACTTTTTACTCAGTTAAAATTCCAACGGGTCCATTGAAAGGCCCATTTCGACCCGCTCGTCCGAAACCTCTACAAAAAGGACTGCAAAACAAGTTTTAATCAAATATTAGAAGTTCAAATAATTAATTAGGAGCTTTTCAACACAATTATATTGCAAAACCGCAATTTTTGTACTTTTTACTCATTTAAAATTCCAACGGGTCCATTGAAAGGCCCATTTCGACCCGCTCGTCCGAAACCTCTACAAAAAGGACCGCAAAACAAGTTTTAATCAAATTTTAGGAGTTCATGTAATTGATTAGGAGCTTTTCAACACAATTATATTGCAAAACCTCAATTTCTGTACTTTTTACTCAGTTAAAATTCCAACGGGTCCATTGAAAGGCCCATTTCGACCCGATCGTCCGAAACCTCTACAAAAAGGACTGCAAAACAAGTTTTAATCTTTTTTTAGGAGTTCATGTAATTGATTAGGAGCTTTTCAACACAATTATATTGGAAAACCTCAATTTATGTACTTTTTACTCAGTTAAAATTCCAACGGGTCCATTGAAAGGCCCATTTCGACCCGATCGTCCGTAACCTCTACAAAAAGGACTGCAAAACAAGTTTTAATCTTTTTTTAGGAGTTCATGTAATTGATTAGGAGCTTTTCAACACAATTATATTGGAAAACCTCAATTTATGTACTTTTTACTCAGTTAAAATTCCAACGGGTCCATTGAAAGGCCCATTTAGACCTGCTCGTCCTAAACCTCTACAAAAAGAACCGCAAAAATGTTTTATTCAAATATTAGGAGTTCAAATAATTTATTAGGAGCTTTTCAACACAATTATATTACAAAATCTCAATTTCTGCACTTTTTACTCATTTAAAATTCCAACAGGTCCATTGAAAGGCCCATTTCGACCCTCTTGTCCGAAACCTATAGAAAAAGGACTGAAAAACAAGTTTTAATCAAATTTTAGGAGTTCATGTAATTGATTAGGAACTTTTCAACACAATTATATTGCAAAACCTCAATTTCTGTACTTTTTACTCAGTTAAAATTCCAACGAGTCCATTGAAAGGCCCATTTAGACCTGCTCGTCCGAAACCTCTACAAAAAGGACCGCAAAAATGTTTTATTCAAATATTAGGAGTTCAAATAATTGATTAGGAGCTTTTCAACACAATTATATTGCAAAACCTCAATTTCTGTACTTTTTACTCATTTAAAATTCCAACGTGTCCATTGAGAGGCCCATTTCGACCCGCTCGTCCGAAACCTCTACAAAAAGGACTGCAAAACAAGTTTTAATCAAATTTTAGGAGTTCATGTAATTGATTAGGAGCTTTTCAACACAAGTATATTGCAAAACCTCAATTTCTATACTTTTTACTCAGTTAAAATTCCAACGGGTCCATTGAAAGGCCCATTTCGACCCGCTCGTCCGAAACCTCTACAAAAAGGACCGGAAAACAAGTTTTAATCAAATTTTAGGAATTCATGTAATTGATTAGGAGCTTTTCAACTCAATTATATTGCAAAACTGCAATTTTCTGTACTTTTTACTCAGTTAAAATTCCAACGGGTCCATTGAAAGGCCCATTAGACCTGCTCGTCCGAAACCTCTACAAAAAAGGACCGCAAAACAATTTTTAATCAAATATTAGGAGTTCAAATAATTGATTAGGAGCTTTTCAACACAATTATATTGCAAAATCGCAATTTCTGTACTTTTTACTAAGTTAAAAATTCCAACGGGTCCATTGAAAGGCTCATTTCGACCCGCTCGTCCGAAACCTCTACAAAAAGGACTGCAAAACAAGTTTTAATCAAATTTTAGGAGTTCATGTAATTGATTAAGAGCTTTTCAACACAAGTATATTGCAAAACCTCAATTTCTGTACTTTTTACTCAGTTAAAATTCCAACGGGTCCATTGAAAGGCCCATTTCGACCCGCTCGTCCGAAACCTCTACAAAAAGGACTGCAAAACAAGTTTTAATCAAATATTAGAAGTTCAAATAATTAATTAGGAGCTTTTCAACACAATTATATTGCAAAACCGCAATTTTTGTACTTTTTACTCAGTTAAAATTCCAACGGGTCCATTGAAAGGCCCATTTCGACCTGCTCGTCCGAAACCTCTACAAAAAGGACCGCAAAACAAGTTTTAATCAAATTTTAGGAGTTCATGTAATTGATTAGGAGCTTTTCAACAAAATTATATTGCAAAACCTCAATTTCTGTACTTTTTACTCAGTTAAAATTCCAACGGGTCCATTGAAAGGCCCATTTCGACCCGATCGTCCGAAACCTCTACAAAAAGGACTGCAAAACAAGTTTTAATCTTTTTTTAGGAGTTAATGTAATTGATTAGGAGCTTTTCAACACAATTATATTGGAAAACCTCAATTTATGTACTTTTTACTCAGTTAAAATTCCAACGGGTCCATTGAAAGGCCCATTTCGACCCGCTCATCCGAAACCTCTACAAAAAGGGCTACAAAACAGGTTTTAATCAAATTTTAGGGGTTCATGTAATTGATTAGGAGATTTTCAACACAATTATATTGCAAAAACTCAATTTCTGTACTTTTTACTAAGTTAAAATTCCAACGGGTCCATTGAAAGGCCCATTTAGACCTGCTCGTCCGAAACCTCTACAAAAAGGACCTCAAAATGTTTTATTCAAATATTAGGAGTTCAAATAATTGATTAGGAGCTTTTAAACACAATAAAATTGAAAAACCTTAATTTTATACTTTTTACTTAGATAAAATTCCAACGGGTCCATTGAAAGGCCCATTTAGACCTGCTCGTCCGAAACCTCTACAAAAAAGACACCAAAAAGGTTTTATTCAAATATTAGGAGTTCAAATAATTGATTAGGATCTTTTCAACACAATTATATTGCAAAACCTCAATTTAAGTACTTTTTACTCATTTAAAATTCCAACGGGTCCATTGAGAGGCTCATTTCGACCCGCTGGTCCGAAACCTCTACAAAAAGGACTGCAAAACAAGTTTTAATCAAATATTAGGAGTTCAAATAATTGATTAGGAGCTTTTGAACACAATTATATTGCAAAACCATAATTTTTGTACTTTTTACTCAGTTAAAATTCCAACGGGTCCATTGAAAGGCCCATTTAGACTTGCTCGTCCGAAACTTCAACAAAAAGGACAGCAAAACAAGTTTTAATCAAATATTAGGAGTTCAAATAATTGATTAGGAGATTTTCAACACAATTATATTGCAAAACCGCAATTTCTGTACTTTTTACACAGTTAAAATTCCAACGGGTCCATTGAAATGCCCATTTCGACCCGCTCGTCCGAAACCTCTACAAAAGGGACCGCAAAACAAGTTTTAATCAAATATTAGGAGTTCATGTAATTGATAAGAAGCTTTTCATCACAATTACATTGCAAAACCTCAATTTCTGTACCTTTTACTCAGTTAAAATTCCAACTGGTCCATTGAAAGGCCCATTTAGACCTGCTTGTCTGAAACCTCTACAAAAAGGACCGCAAAAATGTTTTACTCAAATATTAGGAGTTCAAATAATTGATTCGGAGCTTTTCAACACAATTATATTGCAAAACCGCAATTTATGTACTTTTTACTCAGTTAAAATTCCAACGGGTCCATTGAAAGGCCTATTTCGACCCGCTCTTCCGAAACCTCTACAAAAGGACTGCAAAACAAGATTTAATCAAATTTTAGGAGTTCATGTAATTGATTAGGAGCTTTTCAACACAATTATATTGCAAAACCTCAATTTCTGTACTTTTTACTCAGTTAAAATTCCAACGGGTCCATTGAAAGACCCATTTAGACCTGCTCGTCTGAAACCTCTACAAAAAGGACCACAAAAATGTTTTATTCAAATATTAGGAGTACAAATAATTGATTAGGAGCTTCTCAACACAATTATATTGCAAAACCACAATTACTGCACTTTTTACTCATTTAAAATTCCAACGGGTCCATTGAAAGGCCCATTTCGACCCGCTCGTCCGAAACCTCTACAAAAGGACTGCAAAACAAGTTTTAATCAAATATTAGGAGTTTGAGTAATTGATTAGGAGCTTTTCAACACAATTATATTTCAAAACCTCAATTTTTGTACTTTTTACTCAGTTAAAATTCCAACGGGTCCATTGAAAGGCCCATTTCGACCCGCTCGTCCAAAACCTCTAAAAAAGGACTGCAAAACAAGTTTTAATCAAAATTTAGGTGTTCATATAATTGATTAGGAGCTTTTCAACACAATTATATTGCAAAACCTCAATTTCTGTACTTTTTACTTAGTTAAAATTCCAACGGGTCCATTGAAAGGCCCCTTTAGACCTGCTCGTCCGAAACCTCTACAAAAAGGACTGCAAAACAAGTTAATCAAATTTTAGGAGTTCATGTAATTGATTAGAAGCTTTTAAACACAATTATATTGCAAAACCTCAATTTCTGTACTTTTTACTCAGTTAAAATTCCAACGGGTCCATTGAAAGGCCCATTTCGACCCGCTCGTCTGAAACCTCTACAAAAATGACTGCAAAACAAGTTTTAATCAAATTTTAGGAGTTCATGTAATTGATTAGAAGCTTTTCATCACAATTACATTGCAAATCCTCAATTTCTGTACTTTTTACTCAGTTAAAATTCCAACGGGTCCATTGAAAGGCCCATTTAGACCTGCTCGTCCGAAACCTCTACAAAATGGACCGCAAAAATGTTTTATTGAAATATTAGGAGTTCAAATAAATTATTAGGAGCTTTTAAACACAATTATATTGAAAAACCTCAATTTTATAATTTTTACTCATATAAAATTCCAACAGGTCCATTGAAAGGCTCATTTAGACATGGTCGTTCGAAACCTCTACAAAAAGGACCACAAAAAGGTTTTATTCAGATATTAGGAGTTCAATTAATTGATTAGGAGCTTTTCAACACAATTATATTGCAAAACCTCAATATTTGTACTTTTTACTCATTTAAAATTCCAACGGGTCCATTGAAAGGCCCATTTCGACCTGCTCGTCCGAATCGTCTACAAAAAGTACTGCAAAACAAGTTTTAATCAAATTTTAGGAGTTCAAATAATTGATTACGAGCTTTTGAACACAATTATATTGCAAAACCTCAATTTCTACACTTTTTGCTCAGTTAAAATTCCAACGCGTCCATTGAAAGGCCCATTTCGACCCGCTCGTCCGAAACCTCTACAAAAGGACTACAAAACAAGTTTTAATCAAATATTAGGAGTTCGAGTAATTGATTAGGAGCTTTTCAACACAATTATATTTCAAAACCTCAATTTTTGTACTTTTTACTCAGTTAAAATTCCAACGGGTCCATTGAAAGGCCCATTTAGACCTGCTCGTCCGAAACCTCTACAAAAAGGACCGCAAAAATGTTTTATTGAAATATTAGGAGTTCAAATAATTGATTAGGAGCTTTTAAACACAATTATATTGAAAAACCTCAATTTTATACTTTTTACTCATATAAAATTCCAACAGGTCCATTGAAAGGCCCATTTAGACATGGTCGTTCGAAATCTGTACAAAAAGGACCGCAAAAAGGTTTTATTCAGATATTAGGAGTTCAATTAATTGATTAGGAGCTTTTCAACACAATTATATTGCAAAACCTCAATTTCTGTACTTTTTACTCATTTAAAATTCCAACGGGTCCATTGAAAGGCCCATTTCGACCCGCTCGTCCGAATCCTCTACAAAATGGACTGCAAAACAAGTTTTAATCAAATTTTAGGAGTTCAAATAATTGATTAGGAGCTTTTGAACACAATTATATTGCAAAACCTCAATTTCTACACTTTTTACTCCGTTAAAATTCCAACGGGTCCATTGAAAGGCCCATTTCGACCCGATCGTCCGAAACCTCTACAAAAAGGACTGCAAAACAGGTTTTAATCAAATTTCAGGGGTTCATGTAATTGATTAGGAGCTTTTCAACACAATTATATTGCAAAACCTCAATTTCTGTACTTTTTACTCAGTTAAAATTCCAACGGGTCCATTGAAAGGCCCATTTAGACCTGCTCGTCTGAAACCTCTACAAAAAGGACCGTAAAAATCTTTTATTCAAATATTAGGAGTTCAAATAATTGATTAGGAGCTTTTCAACACAATTATATTACAAAACCACAATTTCTGTACTTTTTACTTATTTAAAATTCCAACGGGTCCATTGAAAGGACCACTTCGACCCGCTCGTCCGAAACCTCTACAAAAAGGACTGCAAAACAAGTTTTAATCAAATATTAGGAGTTCAAATAATTGATTAGGAGATTTTCAACACAATTATATTGCAAAACGCAATTTCTGTACTTTTTACACAGTTAAAATTCCAACGGGTCCATTGAAAGGCCCATTTCGACCCGCTCGTCCGAAACCTCTACAAAAAGGACTGCAAAACAGGTTTTAATCAAATTTTAGGGGTTCATGTAATTGATTAGGAGCTTTTCGACACAATTATATTGCAAAACCTCAATTTCTGTACTTTTTACTCAGTTAAAATTCCAACGGGTCCATTGAAAGGCCCATTTAGACCTGCTCGTCCGAAACCTCTAAAAAAAGGACCGCAAAAATGTTTAATTCAAATATTAGGAGTAACAAATAATTGATTAGGAGCTTTTCAACACAATTATATTGCAAAACCTCAATTACTGCACTTTTTACTCATTTAAAATTCCAACGGGTCCATTAAAAGGCCCATTTCGACCCGCTCGTCCGAAACCTCTACAAAAGGATTGCAAAACAAGTTTTAATCAAATATTAGGAGTTCAAGTAATTGATTAGGAGCTTTTCAACACAATTATATTGCAAAACCTCAATATTTGTACTTTTTACTCAGTTAAAATTCCAACGAGTCCATTGAAAGGCCCATTTAGACCTGCTCGTCCGAAACCTCTACAAAAAGGACCGCAAAAATGTTTTATTCAAATATTAGGAGTTCAAATAATTGATTAGGAGCTTTTCAACACAATTATATTGCAAAACCTCAATTTCTGTACTTTTTACTCATTTAAAATTCCAACGTGTCCATTGAGAGGCCCATTTCGACCCGCTCGTCCGAAACCTCTACAAAAAGGACTGCAAAACAAGTTTTAATCAAATTTTAGGAGTTCATGTAATTGATTAGGAGCTTTTCAACACAAGTATATTGCAAAACCTCAATTTCTATACTTTTTACTCAGTTAAAATTCCAACGGGTCCATTGAAAGGCCCATTTCGACCCGCTCGTCCGAAACCTCTACAAAAAGGACCGGAAAACAAGTTTTAATCAAATTTTAGGAATTCATGTAATTGATTAGGAGCTTTTCAACTCAATTATATTGCAAAACTGCAATTTTCTGTACTTTTTACTCAGTTAAAATTCCAACGGGTCCATTGAAAGGCCCATTAGACCTGCTCGTCCGAAACCTCTACAAAAAAGGACCGCAAAACAATTTTTAATCAAATATTAGGAGTTCAAATAATTGATTAGGAGCTTTTCAACACAATTATATTGCAAAATCGCAATTTCTGTACTTTTTACTAAGTTAAAAATTCCAACGGGTCCATTGAAAGGCTCATTTCGACCCGCTCGTCCGAAACCTCTACAAAAAGGACTGCAAAACAAGTTTTAATCAAATTTTAGGAGTTCATGTAATTGATTAAGAGCTTTTCAACACAAGTATATTGCAAAACCTCAATTTCTGTACTTTTTACTCAGTTAAAATTCCAACGGGTCCATTGAAAGGCCCATTTCGACCCGCTCGTCCGAAACCTCTACAAAAAGGACTGCAAAACAAGTTTTAATCAAATATTAGAAGTTCAAATAATTAATTAGGAGCTTTTCAACACAATTATATTGCAAAACCGCAATTTTTGTACTTTTTACTCAGTTAAAATTCCAACGGGTCCATTGAAAGGCCCATTTCGACCTGCTCGTCCGAAACCTCTACAAAAAGGACCGCAAAACAAGTTTTAATCAAATTTTAGGAGTTCATGTAATTGATTAGGAGCTTTTCAACAAAATTATATTGCAAAACCTCAATTTCTGTACTTTTTACTCAGTTAAAATTCCAACGGGTCCATTGAAAGGCCCATTTCGACCCGATCGTCCGAAACCTCTACAAAAAGGACTGCAAAACAAGTTTTAATCTTTTTTTAGGAGTTAATGTAATTGATTAGGAGCTTTTCAACACAATTATATTGGAAAACCTCAATTTATGTACTTTTTACTCAGTTAAAATTCCAACGGGTCCATTGAAAGGCCCATTTCGACCCGCTCATCCGAAACCTCTACAAAAAGGGCTACAAAACAGGTTTTAATCAAATTTTAGGGGTTCATGTAATTGATTAGGAGATTTTCAACACAATTATATTGCAAAAACTCAATTTCTGTACTTTTTACTAAGTTAAAATTCCAACGGGTCCATTGAAAGGCCCATTTAGACCTGCTCGTCCGAAACCTCTACAAAAAGGACCTCAAAATGTTTTATTCAAATATTAGGAGTTCAAATAATTGATTAGGAGCTTTTAAACACAATAAAATTGAAAAACCTTAATTTTATACTTTTTACTTAGATAAAATTCCAACGGGTCCATTGAAAGGCCCATTTAGACCTGCTCGTCCGAAACCTCTACAAAAAAGACACCAAAAAGGTTTTATTCAAATATTAGGAGTTCAAATAATTGATTAGGATCTTTTCAACACAATTATATTGCAAACCTCAATTTAAGTACTTTTTACTCATTTAAAATTCCAACGGGTCCATTGAGAGGCTCATTTCGACCCGCTGGTCCGAAACCTCTACAAAAAGGACTGCAAAACAAGTTTTAATCAAATATTAGGAGTTCAATAATTGATTAGGAGCTTTTGAACACAATTATATTGCAAAACCATAATTTTTGTACTTTTTACTCAGTTAAAATTCCAACGGGTCCATTGAAAGGCCCATTTAGACTTGCTCGTCCGAAACTTCAACAAAAAGGACAGCAAAACAAGTTTTAATCAAATATTAGGAGTTCAAATAATTGATTAGGAGATTTTCAACACAATTATATTGCAAAACCGCAATTTCTGTACTTTTACACAGTTAAAATTCCAACGGGTCCATTGAAATGCCCATTTCGACCCGCTCGTCCGAAACCTCTACAAAAGGGACCGCAAAACAAGTTTTAATCAAATATTAGGAGTTCATGTAATTGATAAGAAGCTTTTCATCACAATTACATTGCAAAACCTCAATTTCTGTACCTTTTACTCAGTTAAAATTCCAACTGGTCCATTGAAAGGCCCATTTAGACCTGCTTGTCTGAAACCTCTACAAAAAGGACCGCAAAAATGTTTTACTCAAATATTAGGAGTTCAAATAATTGATTCGGAGCTTTTCAACACAATTATATTGTAAAACCGCAATTTATGTACTTTTTACTCAGTTAAAATTCCAACGGGTCCATTGAAAGGGCCTATTTCGACCCGCTCTTCCGAAACCTCTACAAAAGGACTGCAAAACAAGATTTAATGCAAATTTTAGGAGTTCATGTAATTGATTAGGAGCTTTTCAACACAATTATATTGCAAAACCTCAATTTCTGTACTTTTTACTCAGTTAAAATTCCAACGGGTCCATTGAAAGACCCATTTAGACCTGCTCGTCTGAAACCTCTACAAAAAGGACCACAAAAATGTTTATTCAAATATTAGGAGTACAAATAATTGATTAGGAGCTTCTCAACACAATTATATTGCAAAACCACAATTACTGCACTTTTTACTCATTTAAAATTCCAACGGGTCCATTGAAAGGCCCATTTCGACCCGCTCGTCCGAACCTCTACAAAAGGACTGCAAAACAAGTTTTAATCAAATATTAGGAGTTTGAGTAATTGATTAGGAGCTTTTCAACACAATTATATTTCAAAACCTCAATTTTTGTACTTTTTACTCAGTTAAAATTCCAACGGGTCCATTGAAAGGCCCATTTCGACCCGCTCGTCCAAAACCTCTAAAAAAGGACTGCAAAACAAGTTTTAATCAAAATTTAGGTGTTCATATAATTGATTAGGAGCTTTTCAACACAATTATATTGCAAAACCTCAATTTCTGTACTTTTTACTTAGTTAAAATTCCAACGGGTCATTGAAAGGCCCCTTTAGACCTGCTCGTCCGAAACCTCTACAAAAAGGACTGCAAAACAAGTTAATCAAATTTTAGGAGTTCATGTAATTGATTAGAAGCTTTTAAAACACAATTATATTGCAAAACCTCAATTTCTGTACTTTTTACTCAGTTAAAATTCCAACGGTCCATTGAAAGGCCCATTTCGACCCGCTCGTCTGAAACCTCTACAAAAATGACTGCAAAACAAGTTTTAATCAAATTTTAGGAGTTCATGTAATTGATTAGAAGCTTTTCATCACAATTACATTGCAAATCCTCAATTTCTGTACTTTTTACTCAGTTAAAATTCCAACGGGTCCATTGAAAGGCCCATTTAGACCTGCTCGTCCGAAACCTCTACAAAATGGACCGCAAAAATGTTTTATTGAAATATTAGGAGTTCAAATAAATTATTAGGAGCTTTTAAACACAATTATATTGAAAAACCTCAATTTTATAATTTTTACTCATATAAAATTTCCAACAGGTCCATTGAAAGGCTCATTTAGACATGGTCGTTCGAAACCTCTACAAAAAGGACCGCAAAAAGGTTTTATTCAGATATTAGGAGTTCAATTAATTGATTAGGAGCTTTTCAACACAATTATATTGCAAAACCTCAATATTTGTACTTTTTACTCATTTAAAATTCCAACGGGTCCATTGAAAGGCCCATTTCGACCCTGCTCGTCCGAATCGTCTACAAAAAGTACTGCAAAACAAGTTTTAATCAAATTTTAGGAGTTCAAATAATTGATTACGAGCTTTTGAACACAATTATATTGCAAAACCTCAATTTCTACACTTTTTGCTCAGTTAAAATTCCAACGCGTCCATTGAAAGGCCCATTTCGACCCGCTCGTCCGAAACCTCTACAAAAGGACTACAAAACAAGTTTTAATCAAATATTAGGAGTTCGAGTAATTGATTAGGAGCTTTTCAACACAATTATATTTCAAAACCTCAATTTTTGTACTTTTTACTCAGTTAAAATTCCAACGGGTCCATTGAAAGGCCCATTTAGACCTGCTCGTCCGAAACCTCTACAAAAAGGACCGCAAAAATGTTTTATTGAAATATTAGGAGTTCAAATAATTGATTAGGAGCTTTTAAACACAATTATATTGAAAAACCTCAATTTTATACTTTTTACTCATATAAAATTCCAACAGGTCCATTGAAAGGCCCATTTAGACATGGTCGTTCGAAATCTGTACAAAAAGGACCGCAAAAAGGTTTTATTCAGATATTAGGAGTTCAATTAATTGATTAGGAGCTTTTCAACACAATTATATTGCAAAACCTCAATTTCTGTACTTTTTACTCATTTAAAATTCCAACGGGTCCATTGAAAGGCCCATTTCGACCCCGCTCGTCCGAATCCTCTACAAAATGGACTGCAAAACAAGTTTTAATCAAATTTTAGGAGTTCAAATAATTGATTAGGAGCTTTTGAACACAATTATATTGCAAAACCTCAATTTCTTACACTTTTTACTCCGTTAAAATTCCAACGGGTCCATTGAAAGGCCCATTTCGACCCGATCGTCCGAAACCTCTACAAAAAGGACTGCAAAACAGGTTTTAATCAAATTTCAGGGGTTCATGTAATTGATTAGGAGCTTTTCAACACAATTATATTGCAAAACCTCAATTTCTGTACTTTTTACTCAGTTAAAATTCCAACGGGTCCATTGAAAGGCCCATTTAGACCTGCTCGTCTGAAACCTCTACAAAAAGGACCGTAAAAATCTTTTATTCAAATATTAGGAGTTCAAATAATTGATTAGGAGCTTTTCAACACAATTATATTACAAAACCACAATTTCTGTACTTTTTACTTATTTAAAATTCCAACGGGTCCATTGAAAGGACACTTCGACCCGCTCGTCCGAAACCTCTACAAAAAGGACTGCAAAACAAGTTTTAATCAAATATTAGGAGTTCAAATAATTGATTAGGAGATTTTCAACACAATTATATTGCAAACCGCAATTTCTGTACTTTTTACACAGTTAAAATTCCAACGGGTCCATTGAAAGGCCCATTTCGACCCGCTCGTCCGAAACCTCTACAAAAAGGACTGCAAAACAGGTTTTAATCAAATTTTAGGGGTTCATGTAATTGATTAGGAGCTTTTCGACACAATTATATTGCAAAACCTCAATTTCTGTACTTTTTACTCAGTTAAAATTCCAACGGGTCCATTGAAAAGGCCCATTTAGACCTGCTCGTCCGAAACCTCTAAAAAAAGGACCGCAAAAATGTTTAATTCAAATATTAGGAGTACAAATAATTGATTAGGAGCTTTTCAACACAATTATATTGCAAAACCTCAATTACTGCACTTTTTACTCATTTAAAATTCCAACGGGTCCATTGAAAGGCCCATTTCGACCCGCTCGTCCGAAACCTCTACAAAAGGATTGCAAAACAAGTTTTAATCAAATATTAGGAGTTCAAGTAATTGATTAGGAGCTTTTCAACACAATTATATTGCAAAACCTCAATATTTGTACTTTTTACTCAGTTAAAATTCCAATGGGTCCATTGAAAGGCCCATTTCGACCCGCTCATCCGAAACCTCTAAAAAGGACTACAAAACAAGTTTTAATCAAATTTTAGGAGTTCATGTAATTGATTAGAAGATTTTTATCACAATTACATTGCAAAACCTGAATTTCTGTACTTTTTACTCAGTTAAAATTCCAACGGGGTCCATTGAAAGGCCCATTTAGACCTGCTCGTCCGAAACCTCTACAAAAAGGACCGCAAAAATGTTTTATTGAAATATTAGGAGTTCAAATAATTGATTAGGAGCTTTTAAACACAATTATATTGAAAAACCTCAATTTTATACTTTTTACTCAGATAAAATTCCAACAGGTCCATTGAAAGGCCCATTTAGACATGGTCGTTCGAAACCTCTACAAAAAGGACCGCAAAAAGGTTTTATTCAGATATTAGGAGTTCAATTAATTGATTAGGAGCTTTTCAACACAATTATATTGCAAACCCTCAATTTCTGTACTTTTTACTCATTTAAAATTCCAACGGGTCCATTGAAAGGCCCATTTCGACCCGCTCGTCTGAAACCTCTACAAAAATGACTGCAAAACAAGTTTTAATCAAATTTTAGGAGTTCATGTAATTGATTAAAGATTTTTATCACAATTACATTGCAAAACCTCAATTTCTGTACTTTTTACTCAGTTAAAATTCCAACGGGTCCATTGAAAGGCCCATTTAGACCTGCTCGTCCGAAACCTCTACAAAAAGGACCGCAAAAATGTTTTATTGAAATATTAGGAGTTCAAATAATTTATTAGGAGCTTTTAAACACAATTATATTGAAAAACCTCAATTTTATACTTTTTACTCAGATAAAATTCCAACAGGTCCATTGAAAGGCCCATTTAGACATGGTCGTTCGAAACCTCTACAAAAAGGACCGCAAAAAGGTTTTATTCAGATATTAGGAGTTCAATTAATTGATTAGGAGCTTTTCAACACAATTATATTGCAAAACCCTCAATTTCTGTACTTTTTACTCATTTAAAATTCCAACGGGTCCATTGAAAGGCCCATTTCGACCCGCTCGTCTGAAACCTCTACAAAAATGACTGCAAAACAAGTTTTAATCAAATTTTAGGAGTTCATGTAATTGATTAAAGATTTTTATCACAATTACATTGCAAAACCTCAATTTCTGTACTTTTTACTCAGTTAAATTCCAACGGGTCCATTGAAAGGCCCATTTAGACCTGCTCGTCCGAAACCTCTACAAAAAGGACCGCAAAAAATGTTTTATTGAAATATTAGGAGTTCAAATAATTGATTAGGAGCTTTTAAAACACAATTATATTGAAAAACCTCAATTTTATACTTTTTACTCAGATAAAATTCCAACAGGTCCATTGAAAGGCCCATTTAGACAATGGTCGTTCGAAATCTCTACAAAAAGGACCCCAAAAGGTTTTATTCAGATATTAGGAGTTCAATTAATTGATTAGGAGCTTTTCAACACAATTATATTGCAAAACCTCAATTTCTGTACTTTTTACTCAGTTAAAATTCCAACGGGTCCATTCAAAGGCCCATTTCGACCCGCTCGTTCCGAAACCTCTACAAAAAGGACTGCAAAACAAGTTTTAATCAAATATTAGGAGTTCAAATAATTGATTAGGAGCTTTTCAACATAATTATATTGCAAAACCGCAATTTCTGTACTTTTTGCTCAGTTAAAATTCCAACGGGTCCATTGAAAGGCCCATTTCGACCCGCTCGTCCGAAACCTCTACAAAAAGGATTGCAAAACAGGTTTTAATCAAATTTTAGGGGTTCATGTAATTGATTAGGAGCTTTTCAACACAATTATATTGCAAAACCTCAATTTCTGTACTTTTTACTTAGTTAAAATTCCAACGGGTCCATTGAAAGGCCCATTTAGACCTGCTCGTCCGAAACCTCTACAAAAAGGACCGCAAAAATGTTTTATTCAAATATTAGAAGTTCAAATAATTGATTAGGAGCTTTTAAACACAATTAAATTGAAAAACCTCAATTTTATACTTTTTACTCAGATAAAATTCCAACGGGTCCATTGAAAGGCCCATTTAGACCTGCTCGTCCGAAACCTCTACAAAAAGGACCGCAAAAATCTTTTTTTCAAATATTAGCGAGTTCAAATAATTGATTAGGATCTTTTCAACATAATTATAATGAAAAACCTCAATTTCTATACTTTTTACTCATTTAAAATTCCAACGGGTCCATTGAGAGGCCCATTTCGACCCGCTGGTCCGAAACCTCTACAAAAAGGACTGCAAAACAAGTTTTTAATCAAATATTAGGAGTTCAAATAATTGATTAGGAGCTTTTCAACACAATTATATTTCAAAATCTCAATTTCTGTACTTTTTACTCAGTTAAAATTCCAACGTGTCCATTGAAAGGCCCATTTAGACATGGTCGTTCGAAACCTCTACAAAAAGGACCGCAAAAAGGTTTTATTCAGATATTAGGAGTTCAATTAATTGATTAGGAGCTTTTCAACACAATTATATTGCAAAACCTCAATTTCTGTACTTTTTACTCATTTAAAATTCCAACGGGTCCATTGAAAGGCCCATTTCGACCCGCTCGTCCGAATCCTCTACAAAAAGGACTACAAAACAAGTTTTAATCAAATTTTAGGAGTTCAAATAATTGATTAGGAGCTTTTGAACACAATTATATTGCAAAACCTCGATTTCTACACTTTTTACTCAGTTAAAATTCCAACGGGTCCATTGAAAGGCCCATTTCGACCCGCTCGTCTCAAACCTCTACAAAAAGGACTGCAAAACAGGTTTTAATCAAATTTTAGGGGTTCATGTAATTGATTAGGAGCTTTTCAACACAATTATATTGCAAAACCTCAATTTCTGTACTTTTTACTCAGTTAAAATTCCAACGGGTCCATTGAAAGGCCCATTTAGACCTGCTCGTCCGAAACCTCTACAAAAAGGACCGAAAAAATCTTTTATTCAAATATTAGGAGTTTAAATAATTGATTAGGAGCTTTTCAACACAATTATATTACAAAACCTCAATTTCTGTACTTTTTACTTATTTAAAATTCCAACGGGTCCATTGAAAGGACCATTTCGACCCGCTCGTCCGAAACCTCTATAAAAAGGACTGCAAAACAAGTTTTAATCAAATATTAGGAGTTCAAATAATTGATTAGGAGCTTTTCAAAACAATTATATTGCAAAACCGCAATTTCTGTACTTTTTGCTCACTTAAAATTCCAACGGGTCCATTGAAAGGCCCATTTCGACCCGTTCGTCCGAAACCTCTACAAAAAGGACTGCAAAACAGGTTTTAATCAAATTTTAGGGGTTCATGTAATTGATTAGGAGCTTTTCAACACAATTATATTGCAAAACCTCAATTTCTGTACTTTTTACTTAGTTAAAATTCCAACGGGTCATTGAAAGGCCCATTTAGACCTGCTCGTCCGAAACCTCTACAAAAAGGACCGCAAAAATGTGTTGTTCAAATATTAGAAGTTCAAATAATTGATTAGGAGCTTTTAAACACAATTAAATTGAAAAACCTCAATTTTATACTTTTTACTCAGATAAAATTCCAACGGGTCCATTGAAAGGCCCATTTAGACCGGCTCGTCCGAAACCTCTACAAAAAGGACCGCAAAAATCTTTTATTCAAATATTAGGATTTCAAATAATTGATTAGGATCTTTTCAACACAATTATATTGCAAAACCTCAATTTCTATACTTTTTACTCATTTAAAATTCCAACGGGTCCATTGAGAGGCCCATTTCGTCCCGCTGGTCCGAAACCTCTACAAAAAGGACTACAAAACAAGTTTTAATCAAATATTAGGAGTTCAAATAATTGATTAGGAGCTTTTCAACACAATTATATTGCAAAACCTCAATTTCTGTACTTTTTACTCAGTTAAAATTCCAACGGGTCCATTGAAAGGCCCATTTAGACCTGCTCGTCCGGAACCTCTACAAAAACGACCGCAAAACAAGTTTTAAATCAAATATTAGGAGTGCAAATAATTGATTAGGAGCTTTTCAACACAATTATTTTGAAAAACCCCAATTTCTGTACTTTTTACTCAGTTAAAATTCCAACGGGTCCATTGAAAGGCCCATTTGGACTCGCTCGTCCGAAACCTCTACAAAGGGACCGCAAAACAAGTTTTAATCAAATATTAGGAGTTCATGTAATTGATTAGAAGCTTTTCAACACAATTACATTACAAAACCTCAATTTCTGTACTTTTTACTCAGTTAAAATTCCAACGGGTCCATTGAAAGGCCCATTTAGACCTGCTCGTCCGAAATCTCTACAAAAAGGACCGCAAAACAAGTTTTAATCGAATATTAGGAGTGCAAATAATTGATTAGGAGCTTTTCAACACAATTATTTTGCAAAACCCCAATTTCTGTAGTTTTTACTCAGTTAAAATTCCAAACGGGTCCATTGAAAGGCCCATTTCGACCCGCTCGTCCGAAACCTCTACAAAAGGGACCGCAAAACAAGTTTTAATCAAATATTAGGAATTCATGTAATTGATTAGAAGCTTTTCAACACAATTATAATGCAAAACCTAAATTTCTATACTTTTTACTCATTTAAAATTCCAACGGGTCCATTGAGAGGCCCATTTCGACCCGCTGGTCCGAAACCTCTACAAAAAGGACTGCAAAACAAGTTTTAATCAAATATTAGGAGTTCAAATAATTGATTAGGAGCTTTTCAACACAATTATATTGCAAAACCTCAATTTTTGTACTTTTTACTCAGTTAAAATTCCAACGGGTCCATTGAAAGGCCCATTTAGACATGGTCGTTCGAAACCTCTACAAAAAGGACCGTAAAAAGGTTTTATTCAGATATTAGGAGTTCAATTAATTGATTAGGAGCTTTTCAACACAATTATATTGCAAAACCTCAATTTCTGTACTTTTTACTCCTTTAAAATTCCAACGGGTCCATTGAAAGGCCCATTTCGACCCGCTCGTCCGAATCCTCTACAAAAAGGACTACAAAACAAGTTTTAATCAAATTTTAGGAGTTCAAATAATTGATTAGGAGCTTTTGAACACAATTATATTGCAAAACCTCAATTTCTACACTTTTTACTCAGTTAAAATTCCAACGGGTCAATTGAAAGGCCCATTTCGACCCGCTCGTCCGAAACCTCTACAAAAAGGACTGCAAAACAGATTTTAATCAAATTTTAGGGGTTCATGTAATTGATTAGGAGCTTTTCAACACAATTATATTGCAAAACCTCAATTTCTTTACTTTTTACTCAATTAAAATTCCAACGGGTCCATTGAAAGGCCCATTTAGACCTGCTCGTCCGAAACCTCTACAAAAAGGACCGAAAAAATCTTTTATTCAAATATTAGGAGTTCAAATAATTGATTAGGAGCTTTTCAACACAATTATATTACAAAACCTCAATTTCTGTACTTTTTACTTATTTAAAATTCCAACGGGTCCATTGAAAGGACCATTTCGACCTGCTCGTCCGAAACCTCTACAAAAAGGACTGCAAAACAAGTTTTAATCAAATATTAGGAGTTCAAATAATTTATTAGGAGCTTTTCAACACAATTGTATTGCAAAACCGCAATTTCTATACTTTTTGCTCAGTTAAAATTCCAACAGGTCCATTGAAAGGCCCATTTCGACCCGTTCGTCCGAAAGCTCTACAAAAAGGACTGCAAAACAGGTTTTAATCAAATTTTAGGGGTTCATGTAATTGATTAGGAGCTTTTCAACACAATTATATTGAAAAACCTCAATTTCTGTACTTTTTACTTAGTTAAAATTCCAACGGGTCCATTGAAAGGCCCATTTAGACCTGCTCGTCCGAAACCTCTACAAAAAGGACCGCAAAAATGTTTTATTCAAATATTAGAAGTTCAAATAATTGATTAGGAGCTTTTAAACACAATTAGATTGAAAAACCTCAATTTTATACTTTTTACTCAGATAAAATTCCAACGGGTCCATTGAAAGGCCCATTTAGACCTGCTCGTCCGAAACCTCTACAAAAAGGACTGCAAAAATCTTTTATTCAAATATTAGGAGTTCAAATAATTGATTAGGATCTTTTCAACACAATTATATTGCAAAACCTCAATTTCTATACTTTTTACTCATTTAAAATTCCAACGGGTCCATTGAGAGGCCCATTTCGACCCGCTGGTCCGAAACCTCTACAAAAAGGACTGCAAAACAAGTTTTAATCAAATATTAGGAGTTCAAATAATTGATTAGGAGCTTTTCAACACAATTATATTGCAAAACCTCAATTTCTGTACTTTTTACTAAGTTAAAATTCCAACAGGTCCATTGAAAGGCCTATTTAGACCTGCTCGTCTGAAACCTCTACAAAAAGGACCACAAAATAAGTTTTAATCAAATATTAGGAGTGCAAATAATTGATTAGGAGCTTTTCAACACAATTATTTTGCAAAACCCCAATTTCTGTAGCTTTTACTCAGTTAAAATTCCAATGGGTCCATTGAAAGGCCCATTTCGACTCGCTCGTCCGAAACCTCTACAAAAGGGACCGCAAAACAAGTTTTAATCAAATATTAGGAGTTCATGTAATTGATTAGAAGCTTTTCAACACAATTAGATTACAAAACCTCAATTTCTGTACTTTTTACTCAGTTAAAATTTCAACGGGTCCATTGAAAGGCCCATTTAGACCTGCTCGTCCGAAACCTCTACAAAAGGACCGCAAAACAAGTTTTAATCAAATATCAGGAGTGCAAATAATTGATTAGGAGCTTTTCAACACAATTATTTTGCAAAACCCCAATTTCTGTAGTTTTTACTCAGTTAAAATTCCAACGGGTCCATTGAAAGGCCCATTTCGACCCGCTCGTCCGAAACCTCTACAAAAGGGACCGCAAAACAAGTTTTAATTAAATATTAGGAGTTCATGTAATTGATTAGAAGCTTTTCAACACAATTATATTGCAAAACCTCAATTTCTATACTTTTTACTCAGTTAAAATTCCAATGGGTCCATTGAAAGGCCCATTTCGACCCGCTCGTCCGAAACCTCTACAAAAAGGACTGCAAAACAAGTTTTAATCAAACTTTAGGGGTTCAAGTAATTTATTAGGAGCTTTTCAACACAATTATATTGAAAAACCTCAATTTCTGTACTTTTTACTCAGTTAAAATTCCAATGGGTGCATTAAAAGGCCCATTTAGACCTGCTCGTCCGAAACCTCTACAAAAAGGACCGCAAAAATCTTTTATTGAAATATTAGGAGTTCAAATAATTGATTAGGAGCTTTTCAACACAATTATATTACAAAACCTCAATTTCTGTACTTTTTACTTATTTAAAATTCCAACGGGTCCATTGAAAGGACCATTTCGACCCGCTCGTTCGAAACCTTTACAAAAAGGACTGCAAAACAAGTTTTAATCAAATATTAGGAGTTCAAATAATTGATTAGGAGCTTTTCAACACAATTATATTGCAAAACCGCAATTTCTGTACTTTTTACTTATTTAAAATTCGAACGGGTCCATTGAGAGGCCCATTTCGACCCCTGGTCCAAAACCTCTACAAAAAGGACTGCAAAATAAGTTTTAATCAAATATTAGGAGTTCAAATAATTGATTAGGAGCTTTTGAACACAATTATATTGCAAAACCTTAATTTCTGTACTTTTTACTCAGTTAAAATTCCAACGGGTCCATTGAAAGGCCCATTTAGACCTGCTCGTCCGAAACCTCTACAAAAAGGACCACAAAACAAGTTTTAATCAAATATTAGGAGTTCAAATAATTGATTAGGAGCTTTCAACACAATTATATTGCAAAACCGCAATTTCTGTACTTTTTACTCAGTTAAAATTCCAACGGGTCCATTGAAAGGCCCATTTCGACCCGCTCGTCCGAAACCTCTACAAAATGGACCGCAAAAAAAGTTTTAATCAAATATTAGGAGTTCATGTAATTGATTAGAAGCTTTTCAACCCAATTACATTGCAAAACCTCAATTTCTGTACTTTTTACTCAGTTAAAATTCCAACGGATCCATTGAAAGGCCTATTTAGACCTGCTCGTCTGAAACCTCTACAAAAAGGACTGCAAAAATGTTTTATTCAAACATTAGGTGTTCAAATAATTGATTAGGAGCTTTTCAACACAATTATATTGCAAAACCGCAATTTATGTACTTTTTACTCAGTTAAAATTGCAACGGGTCCATTGAAAGTCCCATTTCGACCCGCTCGTCCGAAACCTCTACAAAAAGGACTGCAAAACAAGTTTTAATCAAATTTTAGGAATTCAAGTAATTGTTTAGGAGCTTTTCAACACAATTACATTGCAAAACCGCAATTTCTGTACTTTTTACTCAGTTAAAATTCCAATGGGTTCTTCAAAAAAAATTCCAATGGGTCCATTGAAAGGCCCATTTAGACCTGCTCGTCCGAAACCTCTACAAAAAGGACCGTCAAACAAGTTTTAATCAAATATTAGGAGTTCAAATAATTGATTAGGAGCTTTTCAACACAATTATATTGCAAAACCGCAATTTCTGTACTTTTTACTCAGTTAAAATTCCAACGGGTGGGTTGCTCTCGTTTCTCTCTCTCTCTCTCTCTCTCTTCCCGAAATTCTCTGAAATGGATTTTGGGTTTTTTCGGTTTCCACTTCCCTTGTTTCACGACGTCTCTTCCCCTTCCCCTCACGGCACTTCTCCCTTAGCCGAATCATTTCCAAGACTTTATCTCATTGGATCTAAGGATTATGGGTAAGAGAATACGAAAAGCCTCCCCACCGTTCCATTTTTTCATATATTTTACTTTATATCGCTTTTTTATTCCATCTTTTTTACATTTCCTTTGGTTTATTTCATTTTTCTGATTTGGGTTTTCCCCTCCTTTTCTTCTCTGGATTTCTACCCCATATCTTGGTCTGAGGCATCGGCTTGGCCGTTTCCTTCTCATAAGGACTCTTCCATGGTGTTACAGATACGTTTCTTCAAAAGGGTTTTTTTTTCCTTTTTTTCGTTTCTGGCTCTATATCACTCTTTATATTTAAATTATCTAACCCTATTATCGATTTTTTGCAGATCCTTTAAATCTTCGCCATCGTTCCAGATCTGCCTTCTAGACTCCAGATCGGAGCCTTTTGAGGGTTTTCCCTCCTCCGATGTTTGGGTTCATTTCAATATTCCTTTTTCTTTCCGCTGGTTTTTTAATCTTTTTTGCCCTTTTCTTTTTCTTCATTATCTGTCTATTGTTAGTTTTTTTTATTTCTTGGGTTTCCTTTCGATTCTCTTTCAGATCATTATCGGAAAGTATGAGAAGGCCCAGATGGAGTACTACGGCGGCCGTTACACCCCGGGTTCTCTTTTCCCATCTGGGTATTTCTAGACTGCGGTGTCGGCTAGGGTTTCCCTCCCCTTTAAATTTATTTCCTTTTACTTTGCTAAATATTTATCATCCTTTCTCTTTTAGTTCTGTCTGTAGATCTAATATTTTATTTAAATCGTTCTTTTTTTTTCAGATCTGAGATATCTGCATGCCCACCCTCTGTGGGGTTTTCAGCCGTGTTTATATTGCCATCACTGGCGGCGCAAATCTATCCCCTTCTATGTGGGGTTTGGTGGAGGACTACATCGTCGGCCGTTCCTTTTCTTCTGGGTTTTTTGCGCTCTCCTAAGCCGTCGGAACGGCTAGGGTTTCTATCCCCCTTCCTTTTTATTTTATTTAATTTTTATAAAATATCTTATTTATTAATTTTATTTTTTTCTTTTATTTTCCAGATTCGGATTTCTTTCTATCACAAAAGAAATGGACATACTGCCTTTCTTAGGCAGAATCTCTTGTACGTTTTCTTAGCTTTTTCTGTTTCTTTACGCTTTCTCTCCTTCATTAGTTCCCCATTATCACATTACTTGATTGTTTTTTTAGTCATATGATGGATACATTGTCTAGAGTCCTCTGTGCATTTTTCAAACTTCTATTTTTTAACTCTATGCATTCATTTACATATTATCCTAATAAATCTTACAATAGATTTGTGTGATTCACCTGCCTTATTTTTGTTACATATTCATATATCTATTGTGAAATATACAAGTATCCCCCATTCAATCCTGTATCAAGCCCTTCTAGGGAATTATCTACAAGCCCACTTTCTGGGATTTTCATTTAAACCTTGCAATCACAATATGCTCCATTTCCTTTTCACTCCACTGGATCTTTTTCTACATGCACATCACTGGACATGCTCTTTAATACGGATATCACAATGCTACAATGTTGTCTCTTTGTATTCTATTTCTAATAGAATATCAAATCAAATTATATGCTTTAACCTAATTCCTTATAATTACTTCATTTCTGAAATGTACCAAAACCTTACTGCTCTGAAATTTCCTTTACACCTCACATGCGGTTTGCTTTGTTGTCAATGGTGTATAATCAATATTTTCTGCTTAGATAATTCATGCAATCTTGTAACCCCCTTAACCCGGCCTATACGGATGACCCGAATTAAGAAAGTCACACGGGGAAAACCAAAGTCAACCCGAAAGTCAACCTTGATTAACGACCTTTTTTTTCTTTTTAAACTTGTCTAGATGCACATTAACCCTAATTGTGATCACACAAACAACATACTCAAAGATCACAAACATCAGAGATCAAACAGGGACCCAATTGAACAAATTACAACTTTAGGGACCAAATTGTAATTTCTGACAATTAAAAGGACTTAACCCAAATTAATTTTACCAACTTGAAATTAGTCAGGTTTCATGCTTCTCTGTGAAATTTCAGCTAAAAAGGACTTCCCAAACTCATACAAATGCACAAACAAGTTTCAGGACCAAAACGCAAACAATTCAAAATATTTAACTGCCAATGTCAGCCCCCAACGGTCGACCGTTCCGAAACAGGTAGACCCCGTTTGGAAACACGGGCCGTTCCGCAACGGGTTCCGGAACACGGGCTGGCAGAGGCCAAACCGTTTCGAAACGGTGCATACCGTTTCGGACGCCTGGGTTCATTCAAGGCACCCGTTCCGAAACGATGCACACTGTTCCGAAACGCCCTGCAGAGATTGCAACAAAAGGCATTCCAAAATATGCAATTGATCATTCAAACATGCTCCAATTGCCACCAAACTTTACCAGCATGCAATTCAACATATATAAGACTTACAAGCATCATCAAATCATCAGAACAACATCATAAGCAAAAAGCCCCAATTCTATAAGCATGCTTCCTACACAAGCTAGCTATTCAAGCACAAACTTCCAAAACAAGCATGTAATGATCCAACACAAAAACCAGCATTCTCAACAACATTCAACATACTTAGGGAGTTTAAAACCTCTCCCAAAACATACACATTGGTCCCCCATTGCCAAATTATCAAAAGCTAAATGTTCTTAGGAAAACCTTACATACTTTGAGCTTTGCTTCCACTTGAATACTTGTCTTCCTTGCTGCCCTCAAGGTTCACTAATGTTCTGCATTATTGAATTAAGGAAACGAGGAGAGCGTAAGCAAAAGCTTAGTGAGGAATGCTCTTAAAACCATTCAATAATGCATTTAAAAACATTTACAAATCATGCTTTAAATCAACCTTTGCACATGCTCAAAAGCATACTTAAAACAAGCATCTCATGCTTCAACATAATATAACATGTCATATTGGCTCAAGTGATAGATTTCATTTCATTAAAACAAGTTCATCAACTTCCCAAGGACTTTTAAACACCTTGGCCCCAAGGACTTTTAAACACCTTGGCCATGGACTTTTAAACACCATGAATAAGGACCACACAAGGACTTTTAACCACCTTTGTGTCCATAGCTTGAATCACCCCAAGGACTTTTAAACACCTTGGCCCCAAGGACTTTTAAACACCTTGGCCCCATGGACTTTTAAACACCATGGAAAGGATCACCTAAGGACTTTTAACCACCTTAGTGTCCGCAACAAGAATCATCCAAGGACTTTTAACCACCTTGATGATCTTAAGAATACAAGGCTCACTCAAGGACTTTTAACCACCTTAGTGACCTTAACTTTTTCAAAACATCACTTGCCAATATACATCATTTTCATCATTTAATCCACTGTTTTAAATCATTAAACCAAGCCATATTCATCATGCATTTAAAAGCATCAAATCCACATTTAATCAATGTTCAAAACAAGGAACTCTTACCTTGAGTTTCCTTCAACATATGGCTTACACAATCAGCAAATACCATGCTAAAACATGCTTTCAAAACAGAATTTAAAACATGCAATAAACCACATTGCATCACAACAAAATCATGGCCACCACTAGAGAGTACTTTCCGAAAACTTACACTGGAGCTTAGCAAAGTTGTTTAGACTTAAGCTAAGCTCCCAAGACATTGGTTTCAAAGCCGAAAACCCAATTTTCACAAACGCACTCACCGATTTCCACTTTGCTTCAAGCAAAAGCACCAAAACAAGCTTCCGGATCAACAACTCTTGGATCCAAAGATGCCTCCCCTGTTTTCAACACATCAAAGTAGAGGATTAATGCATCATCATGCATTAATTGCTTCAATGAAAGCACCTAAACTCGCTGCTCTCATCCACACACCATTTTCGGCCACCAAACACAACCGAAAATGCATCCAAACCACTTCTAAACAAAGCCCAGCCATAAACCAGCAAAACCACACATCCTTAAACATCATATAACATCTAAAAACAACCTATCAACATCCTTATACCTCCAGCAACAACAGATCCACAAGATCACCCCAAAAACAACCTTGAATCACAAGCTAAACTTAAGAAACTCAACCTATCCGGGATTGCATTAATCAAAACTCAATTCCTTATCAATTTAGAGTTCATTTAACATCAAAAACACATCTCAAATCACAGATTAATCAGATCTAACGAAAATCATCAAAAATCACCAAATCTTGCATTATAAGCCAAGATCCATTTCACCACTTAAAAACCTTTAATTAAACATCAATTAAGGATTGAAAACTTAGGAATTTCAGTAAAGAACTGATAGTTTAGAGGAGAAGGACGTTCTTACCTCCAAACTTGAGTTTCTCCTCTTTTTGGAATCAAAAACCTTGTCGAATCAAGTAGCAATTAAAGAGGTTTTGAAGATATGTTGATTAGGAATCAAATGAGAGTTGAAAGGAGAGATTTAGGTGAGAAAATCAGAAGCAATTCTCTGGAAAAGAAGTGTTTGGGTTGAGAGAAAATGAGAGAAAGAAAATTGAGAGAAGTTGGTTACAAAAATCCAAAATAGCCAAATGGCTTTCCCTCCACTTTTAATATCATTTAAAATCAGAATTTAGTCTTAAAATATCTTAGAAAAATCTGGAGAAACTCCCTTTGGGTAAATAGCTCCTTAAAGATTCAAAGTTTCAACCCTTTATAAAACAGCCACAAAACTTTCGAAAATTACATTTTGGTCACTAGCCAAAATGTCACCCTTCCGAAACTCATTTTCCAAAATTGATTTCACAGTTCACTTAATTATATTAAAAGATGATTTTAGAACATTTTTCCATATCTTTAATGCAACCTGAACTAGGCTTTCCTAAATTAGCCTCTTTAGATTCGAACAGCACTTTGACCGAACCGGTCAACGCCCAAAACTCCTAAGCCCAAAACCGGGGCGTTACAACTCTCCCCCCTAAAGAAATTTCGTCCTCGAAATTTACCTAAAGGAAAGAGAAAAGGAAACTGCTTCAGCATGTCTTCCTTCCGCTCCCACGTGGCTTCCTCAACACCTCGATGCTTCCACAGCACCTTCACCAACTCAATGGTCTTGCCACGAAGAACCTTGCAATCCGAATTCAGAACCTTCACCGGTTCCTCATCATAGGTCAAATCCGGATTCAATTCCACTTCCTCCACAGGCATCACATGCGAAGGATCAGATCTATACTTCCGGAGCATAGAAACATGGAACACATCATGAATCTTCTCCAACTCCTGAGGTAACCTCAACCGATACGCAACAGGACCCACACGCTCAACCACCTCATATGGCCCAATGTACCTAGGGCTCAACTTACCCTTCCGGCCAAACCTCATCACCTTCTTCCAAGGCGAAACCTTCAAAAACACACGGTCACCCACCGCATACTCTATCTCCTTACGCTTCAAATCCGCGTAAGACTTTTGCCGATCAGAGGCAGCCTTCAACCGCTCACAGATAAGCTTCACCTTCTCAGTGGTCCCTTTCAACAAAGCTGGCATCGAAACCAACTTTTGACCAGTTTCAGCCCAACAAAGAGGAGTCCTACACTTCCTCCTGTACAGAGCCTCATAAGGTGCCATCTGTATACTCGCCTGATAACTGTTGTTATAAGCGAACTCAACCAAAGGCAGATGCTTCTCCCAAGAACCTTGGAACTCTATCACGCAACATCTCAACATATCCTCCAAAATCTGGATAACTCGCTCAGACTGACCATCCGACTGAGGATGATAGGATGTACTGAAATGCAACCTTGTACCCAGAGCTTGATGCAAACACTGCCAGAAACGCGATGTGAACCTCGGATCCCTATCCGACACAATCGACTTAGGCACACCATGCAACCGCACAATCTCAGCAATGTACAGTTCTGCCAGCTTATCCAAAGAAAACGTAGTATGCACAGGCAAGAAATGCGCACACTTCTTCAGGCGATCCACAATCACCCAAACAGAATTCTTCTTTGATAGAGACAAAGGTAAACCAGATACAAAATCCATGGTAACCCTCTCCCACTTCCATTCAGGAATTCTCAACGGTTGCAACAACCCAGAAGGAACCTGATGTTCAGCCTTAACTCGCTGACACACCAAACACTTGATCACAAACTCCGCAACATCCTTCTTCAAACCCACCCAATAGTACTCATCACGAAGATCACGATACATCTTAGTACTACCAGGGTGCATAGCAAAAGGACTACTATGACCTTCAGTCAGAATAGCATGCCTCAACTCAGCATCAGCAGGCACTACTATTCGACTCCCAAAACACAACACTCCATCTTCATTAAAACAGAAATCCGAAGGCCTACCCTCCGCGATATCCTGAACATGAGACACCAAGGAATTATCCAGCAACTGCTTATCCTTGATCAACTGAACCATGGATGGTTTCACTTGCAACTCAGCAGCAAGACCACCATCTCGCGATATGCTCAAGCTAGCAAACATAGCCCTCAGCTCAACAACTACCTTCCTACTCAAGGCATCCGCAACAACATTAGCCTTCCCAGGATGGTACTCAATCGTCAGATCATAATCCTTGAGCAACTCCAACCATCGCCGCTGCCTAAGATTCAACTCCTTCTGAGACATCAAATACCTCAAGCTCTTGTGATCCGTGTACATCGTACACTTCTCACCATACAAATAATGCCTCCAGATCTTCAGAGCAAAAACCACTGCAGCCAACTCAATATCATGCGTAGGATAATTGCGCTCATGCACCTTCAACTGCCGCGACCCATAAGCAACCACCTTACCCTCTTGCATCAGCACACATCCCAAACCAACATAGGATGCATCACTATAGACCACAAACTCTTTCCCTGATTCAGGCTGAACCAAGATAGGAGCTTGCGTCAAAGCCGCCTTCAGCTTCTCAAAAGCCTGCTGTCTCGCCTCTGTCCACTCATACTTAACATCCTTTTGCAACAGCTTTGTCAAAGGAGCAGCAATCTTGGAAAAACCATCCACAAACCTTCGGTAGTATCCTGCCAAACCAAGGAAACTACGGACCTCATGAACAGACTTAGGAACTTTCCAGTTCATCACTGCCTCAATCTTCTGAGGATCAACACGAATCCCCTCAGCTGAGACCACATGCCCAAGAAACACCACCTCCTTAAGCCAGAACTCACACTTGCTCAGCTTAGCATAAAGCTGATTCTCCAACAAAGCTTGCAGCACAATCCTCAAATGCTCTTCATGCTCCTCCTCAGTACGCGAGTACACGAGGATATCATCAATGAACACCAGAACGAACTTGTCCAGGTATTCATGAAACACACGATTCATCATGTCCATGAAAGCAGCAGGAGCATTTGTCAAACCAAACGGCATCACAAGGAACTCATAATGCCCATACCTTGTCCTGAAAGCTGTCTTAGGCACATCTACATCCTTCACCTTCAACTGATAATACCCTGACCTCAAGTCAATCTTAGAGAACACAGCAGCTCCCCGAAATTGATCAAAGAGATCATCAATCCTCGGCAAAGGATATCGATTCTTGATAGTCAACTTGTTCAGCTGACGGTAATCAATGCACATCCTCATAGTGCCATCCTTCTTCTTCACAAACAAGACCGGTGCACCCCAAGGTGACACACTCGGCCGGATGAAACCACGATCAAGCAGCTCTTGCAACTGCGTCTTCAGCTCCTTCAGCTCCTTAGGTGCCATTCTATAGGGAGTAATGGACACAGGAGTTGTATTCTCATACAGCTCAATCCCAAACTCCACCTCGCGATTAGGAGGTAAACCAGGCAACTCCTCAGGAAAAACACCAGGAAACTCCTTCACAACTCTGATATCTTGCACCCTCAACTCCTTAGAGCTAGGATTCATCACAAAAGCTAGATAAGCTTCACAACCTTGCCTCAGCATCCTGCTCGCCTCCAAGGTAGAAACAACATTGGCAAGAAACTTCACATTCTCACCAACAACAACCACTTCATAATCATCCGCAAGCTTCAGCGAAACTCGCTTATTTTCACAATCCACAACAGCACGATGCTCAGCAAGCCAATCCATACCAAGGATCACATCAAAACCATAAAAGGGCAACTCCATAAGATCAACATGAAAGACATGCTCTTGAACAACCAAAGGACATCTTCTATAAAGCTTTCGAGTCACAACAATTTCACCAAAAGAACTAGTGACACGAACACCAACATCCAAAGACTCAACAGGCAAACCAAGCAATTCAGCATGCTCACGCAAAATGTATGAATGCGTAGATCCAGAATCAATCAAAGAAAGCAATGACAAGGATTGCAAAGTAAAGGTACCTGCAATCACATCCGCATCATTCCTGCCCTCACGCTGAGCATACACCCTCGCTTGGCCTCCACCTTCAGGCTGAATAGCCACAACATGGGCTACTCCACGACCACCTTCCTCACGCCTCTGGAAATTACCACGGCCGCGCCCACGACCTCTCTGCGGTGCTGCAACAACAGGAGCACGCATCTGATCACCAGCCAACCTAGGACAATCTCGCCTCAAATGGTCTGCGGATCCGCAATTCCAGCATCCATTACCAGCAGCCGCTACAGGAGCTTGCACCTCCCTCACCGCACGAGGACAGTCACGCTTCATGTGACCACGTGAACCACAGATCCAGCAAGCACTAGGGTCAGCTCTAGCATTACCACCCCTAGCAGGTGCACCACCACCTCTCTTAGCTGAGGACTGATACCTCTGATCACGTCCCCTCTTGTTCCGTCCACCTCCGGAACTATATTCAGCAGCTCTCTTACCAGAACTTGCTCCAGCACCTTTCGCAGACAAGCCCAAGTTCATCTCTATATCCTTGGCTCGGCCCACCAACACATCAAAATCATCATATTCAGTGGCCAGCACATACATCTTCACTTCCGTTACAAGACCATAACGAAACCTTTCGCACCTCTCCCGCTCATCAGGAATAAGCTCAGGTGCATACTGACTGAGTCGCACAAACTGCACTTCATACTCAGCCACACTCATGCTCCCTTGGGTAAGAGTCATGAACTCACGTTTCTTCTCGTCAAGATATCTCACACCAAGATATCTCCGCTTGAACACATTCTGAAAGAATGTCCAAGTCACATCAGCTTCAGCCATCCCAGAGATTGTGGTCGTCCACCATGTATAAGCATCATCCTGAAGCAAAGATACCACACAGCCCAACTTTTGCACATCAGTGCAACTCATCTGTCCCAAGATTCGCTTGGTACTCTCTAGCCAAGCCTCAGAACTATCAGCAGACATACCCCTAAACTCAGTCCCACCAAGACTGCGCAAGCGCTCCAGAGGTAGTCTCACTCCAGCATCTCCCTGATGCCCAGCTCCTTGAGCTCCAGCTACTGCTGCTCGAAAAGCACCCGCAATAGCTTGTACCAACATAGACATATCAGGCATAGCTTGCCCCTGACCAACCTCAGGTCCCGCAGCTCTAGCATCAGCTGCTGCAGCTCCAGCTCTTTCCCTCTCCGCACCACCACCACCAGGTGGAGGAGGAGGTAACACAGCACTACCCGCATTCTCTTCGATCTCATTCCCATCCGGGGTCGTAGCTCTCACGCTACTTCTTAACTCTCTACGTGGTGCCATACTTTTACCATGCAATAACAATACAATTAAAACAAAGTTAGGCCCAGCAAGGTAAGCAATCCAAGTATTCAAGCTCAATTTCATTCAAAATCAACATCATTTCATTAGCTTTTGTTTGGCAATGGGTACCCACAACATGCTACATCACAACATACAATTCAATTACACCCAAATCACAAGCCACTAAACATGCTTTCACACAACAAGCATACATAGCTCATATACTTCAATCATGCATACAAACATTCTCAATTACTCGAGAACTCAGCTCTGATACCACCAAATGTAACCCCCTTAACCCGGCCTAGACGGTTGACCCGAATTAAGAAAGTCACACGGGGAAAACCAAAGTCAACCCGAAAGTCAACCTTGATTAACGACCCTTTTTTTTCTTTTTAAACTTGTCTAGATGCACATTAACCCTAATTGTGATCACACAAACAACATACTCAAAGATCACAAACATCAGAGATCAAACAGGGACCCAATTGAACAAATTACAACTTTAGGGACCAAATTGTAATTTCTGACAATTAAAAGGACTTAACCCAAATTAATTTTACCAACTTGAAATTAGTCAGGTTTCATGCTTCTCTGTGAAATTTCAGCTAAAAAGGACTTCCCAAACTCATACAAATGCACAAACAAGTTTCAGGACCAAAACGCAAACAATTCAAAATATTTAACTGCCAATGTCAGCCCCCAACGGTCGACCGTTCCGAAACAGGTAGACCCCGTTTGGAAACACGGGCCGTTCCGCAACGGGTTCTGGAACACGGGCTGGCAGAGGCCAAACCGTTTCGAAACGGTGCATACCGTTTCGGACGCCTGGGTTCATTCAAGGCACTCGTTCCGAAACGATGCACACTGTTCCGAAACGCCCTGCGGAGATTGCAGCAAAAGGCATTCCAAAACATGCAATTGATCATTCAAACATGCTCCAATTGCCACCAAACTTTACCAGCATGCAATTCAACATATATAAGACTTACAAGCATCATCAAATCATCAGAACAACATCATAAGCAAAAAGCCCCAATTCTATAAGCATGCTTCCTACACAAGCTAGCTATTCAAGCACAAACTTCCAAAACAAGCATGTAATGATCCAACACAAAAACCAGCATTCTCAACAACATTCAACATACTTAGGGAGTTTAAAACCTCTCCCAAAACATACACATTGGTCCCCCATTGCCAAATTATCAAAAGCTAAATGTTCTTAGGAAAACCTTACATACTTTGAGCTTTGCTTCCACTTGAATACTTGCCTTCCTTGCTGCCCTCAAGGTTCACTAATGTTCTGCATTATTGAATTAAGGAAACGAGGAGAGCGTAAGCAAAAGCTTAGTGAGGAATGCTCTTAAAACCATTCAATAATGCATTTAAAAACATTTACAAATCATGCTTTAAATCAACCTTTGCACATGCTCAAAAGCATACTTAAAACAAGCATCTCATGCTTCAACATAATATAACATGTCATATTGGCTCAAGTGATAGATTTCATTTCATTAAAACAAGTTCATCAACTTCCCAAGGACTTTTAAACACCTTGGCCCCAAGGACTTTTAAACACCTTGGCCATGGACTTTTAAACACCATGAATAAGGACCACACAAGGACTTTTAACCACCTTTGTGTCCATAGCTTGAATCACCCCAAGGACTTTTAAACACCTTGGCCCCAAGGACTTTTAAACACCTTGGCCCCATGGACTTTTAAACACCATGGAAAGGATCACCTAAGGACTTTTAACCACCTTAGTGTCCGCAACAAGAATCATCCAAGGACTTTTAACCACCTTGATGATCTTAAGAATACAAGGCTCACTCAAGGACTTTTAACCACCTTAGTGACCTTAACTTTTTCAAAACATCACTTGCCAATATACATCATTTTCATCATTTAATCCACTGTTTTAAATCATTAAACCAAGCCATATTCATCATGCATTTAAAAGCATCAAATCCACATTTAATCAATGTTCAAAACAAGGAACTCTTACCTTGAGTTTCCTTCAACATATGGCTTACACAATCAGCAAATACCATGCTAAAACATACTTTCAAAACAGAATTTAAAACATGCAATAAACCACATTGCATCACAACAAAATCATGGCCACCACTAGAGAGTACTTTCCGAAAACTTACACTGGAGCTTAGCAAAGTTGTTTAGACTTAAGCTAAGCTCCCAAGACATTGGTTTCAAAGCCGAAAACCCAATTTTCACAAACGCACTCACCGATTTCCACTTTGCTTCAAGCCAAAGCACCAAAACAAGCTTCCGGATCAACAACTCTTGGATCCAAAGATGCCTCCCCTATTTTCAACACATCAAAGCAGAGGATTAATGCATCATCATGCATTAATTGCTTCAATGAAAGCACCTAAACTCGCTGCTCTCATCCACACACCATTTTCGGCCACCAAACACAACCGAAAATGTATCCAAACCACTTCTAAACAAAGCCCAGCCATAAACCAGCAAAACCACACATCCTTAAACATCATATAACATCTAAAAACAACCTATCAACATCCTTATACCTCCAGCAACAACAGATCTACAAGATCACCCCAAAAACAACCTTGAATCACAAGCTAAACTTAGGAAACTCAACCTATCCGGGATTGCATTAATCAAAACTCAATTCCTTATCAATTTAGAGTTCATTTAACATCAAAAACACATCTCAAATCACAGATTAATCAGATCTAACGAAAATCATCAAAAATCACCAAATCTTGCATTATAAGCCAAGATCCATTTCACCACTTAAAAACCTTTAATTAAACATCAATTAAGGATTGAAAACTTAGGAATTTCAGTAAAGAACTGATAGTTTAGAGGAGAAGGACGTTCTTACCTCCAAACTTGAGTTTCTCCTCTTTTTGGAATCAAAAACCTTGTCGAATCAAGTAGCAATTAAAGAGGTTTTGAAGATATGTTGATTAGGAATCAAATGAGAGTTGAAAGGAGAGATTTAGGTGAGAAAATCAGAAGCAATTCTCTGGAAAAGAAGTGTTTGGGTTGAGAGAAAATGAGAGAGAAAATTGAGAGAAGTTGGTTACAAAAATCCAAAATAGCCAAATGGCTTTCCCTCCACTTTTAATATCATTTAAAATCAGAATTTAGTCTTAAAATATCTTAGAAAAATCTGGAGAAACTCCCTTTGGGTAAATAGCTCCTTAAAGATTCAAAGTTTCAACCCTTTATAAAACAGCCACAAAACTTTTGAAAATTACATTTTGGTCACTAGCCAAAATGTCACCCTTCCGAAACTCATTTTCCAAAATTGATTTCACAGTTCACTTAATTATATTAAAAGATGATTTTAGAACATTTTTCCATATCTTTAATGCAACCCGAACTAGGCTTTCCTAAATTCACCTCTTTAGATTCGAACAGCACTTTGACCGAACCGGTCAACGCCCAAAACTCCTAAGCCCAAAACCGGGGCGTTACAAATCTTATAAATTTGTATTCTCCTCTTCTGATTAATGCGTCCAAGCTTTTTTGCTTTAAAAGTACCCTACACAATTTTTTTGAAATGTATGTTGTGACTTTTCTTTCTAAGTATTTCATTATAGCCTTTATAGCTTTGGCTTTATATACATATTTGGTCACAGTATTGAAAACAGATACTGCTATGAGGCACTTAATCAACATACTTACTGCTATAAAATACATGTTTTACTGCTGGCCATCTTCTGAATATAAATATGTCATTTTTAACTTTTGGACTACTTTGTGTAATGAACAGATGTACACGGTCTTTTTCCTTCATTCAAATCACTGTTACACTATTTCTGTTTACTTATCACTAGTTCTTACTTCATCCATGATCTTTTCTATGCCTCATTATCATTTGGTTATATTAAAATTTATCTATGTACTTATGGCCTTTCTTTATTGTATTCTCACTTGCTGCCTTTCAACTCTTTGCATTTGTACCTTCTTTGGATCTATTCGATATGTCACAACAATGGTATCTTTGACACAAGTCACCAGGCAATGTCTCAAGGGAAGCTGTAATCTCTATTCTCCACCTCGGTTATGTTTTAATTTAATTATAGTTGTTTTTAATTGCATTCCCCCCTATATTTTTTTGCTCATTTGGACTATAATAATCTTCTTCTCCCCGCTTCCTCCTTTCCCTGGGTTTGTAATTTTTTATAGCTTTCTTTTTTTCCTGCTTTTCTTTTATTTTTGCTATGCTTTTATTTGCTTTTATTCTTACCTTAATACTGCTATGCATGCTTTCTATTTTTCTTTAGATGTATGGTCTTATGTTAATATACGTTACGCTCTGATATACACGAAGGAATTCTATTCCTACTATGCCTTTTTAGGTGAAACTTTACAAGACCACACTTGGGATCTTTATCAAATCCTACTAAATAGGATCTTTCCCCTCATAAATTTTATCCATATTTCCATTTTTTAATAAGTTTTATTTCTATTATTCCAAATATATGGTCAAACTTAACCCCCAATCTATTTCTTCTGTTTCTTTCAAAATTTAATCCTTATCTTTTAATGTATTCAACTTTTCAAATTTCTTTAAATTATTATCTAATTATTATTTCCCTTTTATGTTGCCCGTATACCCTTATTTTCAAAATCCAGCTCTATTTTCTTTTATGACAGAAAATAAAAACCAATCCCCGTTATTTATGATCAAAACTTCCACCTTCCTTTTTTACATACATCTAAATTTATTCTCCACAAACTTTATATCAATTTACTCCCCTATTAAAGTAGCATCTATTATTGCCAAAACTTTTCTAGACATTCTTTCTATATACCTAAATTTCCGCCCATATTTACTACACTCCATGTTATATTTTCCTTTATTTTTATGCTTTTATATAAAGAATACTCCCTTAAATATTGCCCCTGATTTACCTCTACTTGACATTTATTACAAAATTCCTTTATTCACCGACTCATCTAGACTAATTGAGGAAACCTCTTCTCATATATTCCCTTTTAATATCAAAATTCTCCACCTTTTACGATCTCCAATCTTCTTTCTAATATTTTTCCCACTTACCATACTATAGATCATCCAATTGCGTCCTTTAAATACGAACTACATTCTTATACCAAGTCACAAAACCATCCTATTCTCTCTACTTTCCCCAACTCTCAAACTTCATCAATGGCATCTTCTTCTATCCCCCAACTTAGAGCTATCGACCTCACTAATGAGGAAGCAGAGCTCCTATACACCCCTGACTTTGGTTGGGACTTCATCAAGGAAGACCCAAAACTCTTTCTATTTGGTTGCTTCATTTTGTCCAAGGTGATCGATATATATGCTGTCATCAATGCTTTCGAAGGAATATGGAAGCCCAACGAAGTAGTCTCTATTTCTGTTATCCAAGACAACTTCCTTAAGATAAAGTTCAAAGAGTCCAAGAACTATTATGAAATCCTCAACCGTGGTCCTTGGTTGTACAAGGACGAATGGCTAGCTGTCACTGAGTATGATCCCGCCAAATCTGTTGGAGAATACAACTTCAACATTATGAGAATCTGGATTCGCATCTTCTCTCTCCCTACTTCACTCTATGAAGACATCGATCGATCACACCTGGTAGGACATGCCCTAGGGTCAATGGTTGGAAACGTACTCCGAACTGATACTCGTGAGTTTGAAGGGAACATGAAGGACTTCCTTCGGGTTGAAATTTTATTGGATGTCACCAGACCTGTCACCCGCTTCGTTTTCATCGGATCTGGTACCAATAAAATTATGTGCAGAATCCAATACGAACGCCTCCCTACTCTCTGTCCTGGTTGTGGTATTATCAGTCACACCATCGAAAACTGCCCTATCCGATCTTCCCTTGATCTCAACAAACTGCAGTACGGAGAATGGCTCCGCTATCTTCCCCCAAGACGTAGCCCTGTTGGTATTCATGGGCGTATCTGTAACGTTGAACCAATTCTCAACCAGAATGTTCCTCCAGTGAATGGTAATCTCTATTCTTTTTCTACGATTACCTTATCTTTCTCTCGGTTTAATTCTACAATAATCGTTTTAATATATTTACCCTCTTATTTCCTTACAGTGCCCCCCACTAATGTCCAGTTGTTCCAGCCAATATTAATGTTCCTCCCAATGACCAGAATAATATGGGTACTTTGTTTTTCCCTTCCCTTATCAATTATATTACCTTTATCACACAATCAATTACTAAACTTGCCTCTACCAATACTCTAATAATAGGTTCTATAAACGAAGGCGACGCTGCCTCATTTACAGAACAAGCCACCGAAGAAGTCCCGAATGCGGACACTGCTATGGATGAAGTTCACAACTCTGCCAAAGAATATGTTGCACCTGATCTGAAACAAAAAGCTCCCCTTGAACCCCACCCTCTGAACACCATCTATCCCATCCCCGAGGATGGATCTGATGATGACTGGGACACTACGGATGATGGTGTTCCTAGCCCAACTGCCCAACAAATAAAAAAGATTGAAGTTGAATTGCGTAAGCCTCCTGCTCCCACCGATACAATTTTTAATGATTTTAACCAATGGTTATTAAAGACTTATCCAAATGATGCAGCCCCTGCACCTGTTCCAGCCCCACCAAACCGAGGTACAAAGCGCCGGTCTCCTATTCAAGTGTCACTCCCGCCAAAAAAATCCAAACCTTCCGGATCCACCCCTAAAGCTGGAATGAGCAGCTCAAAAAACTCTCTGGCGGCGGCTGACTCCCAGCCCCGCCGAGCAAAATGAGGCTCTTATGTTGGAACTGTCAGGGCCTTGGACAAGCCCCGACGGTTCAACATCTTAGGACATATGTCCAACATACCAGTCCGGATATTATCTTCTTATGTGAAACCAAACTAAATAAAACGACATGTAGCCGTCTTTGCTTATCTTTAGGTATGTTTGAACTTATTTCAATTCCCCCATCGGAAGGGTGTTCCGGCATTGCTATGTTTTCTTCGCATAATATTAATATAAATTTAATTTTGTATTCCGAGCGTTACATACATACTCAAATTACCTTGAACAATTGCACTATGTTTTTTACGGGAATGCATGGACACTCCGAAACTAGTCAAAAATATAAAACATGGGAAATGATAGATTCTTTAAATATATATAATAATAATACCCCCTGGCTCCTAGGAGGGGACTTTAATGAAATTTTTGCTGATTCTGAAAAACATGGTGGTAATCGAAGAGCAAGATCACAAATAAATAATTTTCGTCACTGTTTATCACGCAACAATCTCTTTGATTGTAAACCAACATCGGGATGGTTTACCTGGACAAAGGTAGGGCCTGCAACCCAAATTATACACGAAAGATTAGACAGATTCATAGCTAATTCGGCTTGGCAGGATCTCTTCCCTTCCCATCGTATAACCACGGACTATGTAGCCAAATCCGACCATTGTTTTTTACTGCTAGATTTATTCCCTGCGACTGTCACCCCCCATCAGCGGCCATCCAACACTTTTCGTTTTGAAAATTGTTGGGTGCATAATGAAGATAATATACATACTATTAAAAGCACTTGGACCAACACCTCTGGAACAGCAATTGAAAAAATTGAAGCTATAGGCACATGTCTAGATGAATGGCAAAATCATCAAAGATTCAAATCTACTGGACGGATCAATTTCCTAACCAAATAAATAAATAAATTCCTTTGTCGTCCTTTAAATGCTACAAATGAAGAAATATATATTAAATATAGAACTGAACTAAACAAGCTTCTTATGGAACAAGAAGTCTATTGGGCCCAAAGATCCCGAACACTTTGGCTATCCCAAGGAGACAAAAATACAAGATTTTTCCACGCCCTGGCAGCTAATAGGAAAAAGAAAAACTCGATCTCTGGTCTTTTTGACTCAAACTCAAACTGGTGTACAGCTGAATCAGACCTAATGACGATTGCTTCCACATATTTTCAGAATCTTTTTACTACATCCAACCCCCAAATTTCGGATAATATCCTAGATAAAGTTCAGCCGTCCATCACTCAATCAATGAACGATACTCTATTAAAGTCCTTCACAAGAGAAGAAATTCTCCTTGCCTTTAGGGACATTGATCCTAGGAAAGCACCTGGTATAGATGGCCTTCCAAGTAGTTTTTTTCGACAACACTGGGATACGGTCAGTGAAGATGTCATTAATCTTTGCCTTAATCTACTAAGTGGAACCATGGATATGTCCCTAGTCAATAAAACGATCCTAGTACTGATCCCCAAAATTCAGGATCCAACTTCTATGAAACAATTAAGACCTATCAGTCTATGTACGGTCATATATAAAATAGTTGCTAAAACCATTGTCAATAGGATGAAACAAACAATTCCTTTCTGCATAAGTCCTAATCAAGCAGCTTTCGTCCAGGGTCGCAACATCTCGGATAACATCCTTGTTGCCCATGAAATTATCCACAACATCAACTCAGGTGCAACTAAATCCTCACAAGGTGCTGCCCTCAAACTAGACATGGAAAAAGCCTTTGATAGAGTTGAATGGTCCTTTCTAGCAAATGTTATGGAACGTTTGGGCTTTGCCCAAGACTGGATCTCGCTCATAATGCGGTGCATTACTACAGTCTCGTTTTCTGTTAAAACTAATAATTCTTTCTCCCCCTTTTTCCAACCTCAACGGGGCTTACGTCAAGGAGACCCCCTATCTCCTTTCTTATTCCTCTTCTGCACACAAGGACTCTTTGCTTATCTATCTGCTGCCCAACAAACTAATATTCTACCAGGACTTGGTGCCTGTAAATATGGTCCCAAAGTCAACCACCTGCTTTTTGCTGACGATTGTATGGTCTTCATCAATACTAATCCTACCGAAGCTTCTCACCTCAAAAGAGCGTTGCAAACTTACGCTGCTGCTTCCGGACAAGCAGTCAACTTCGAGAAATCAACCATTTTTTATAATCCGCGCACCCCATCCTCAACAAGAACCGCGATCAATAACCTTTTGCAAGTACGTGAGGTATCTAACCCTGGTGTCTACCTAGGAATCCCACTTCTTATCGGGAAAAACAAAACTGAGTCCCTTGGGTTTGTGCAAGATAAAGTCCACGATCGTCTTTCTAGCTGGGATAAACATCTTCTTTCTTTTAGTGGGAGGTAAATCTTCATCAAGGCAGTCCTACAATCCCTACCACAATATGTTATATCGTGTTATCTCCTCCCACAAAATATTATCGATGACATGACTTCATCAATCAGACAATATTGGTGGACTGGCAAATCCAACAAAAAAGGTTGGCATATGCTTCCATGGAACCATGTTTGTTTACCTAAGGCTGCCAGAAGCATGGGATTTAAGGATTTGCATGATTTCAATATTGCTCTCCTTGGTAAGCAACTTTGGAGACTAATTTGTGAACTGGACTCGTTATTAGGACAAATATATCGATCCAAGTACTTTCCGTCTGGCAATATCCTGGATGCCCCCAAGCCCAATCGTGGCTCCTTTGCATGGCAAGGTATGTACAACGCTCTACATCGCCTCCTCCCAGGCTTTCTTTACCGTCCAGGTATTAATAGTAATATCAGGATACATAAAGATATATGGGGTGGTTCTTCCCCGATTAACCTCACGGGTACTTACAAAATCTTCGATGAATTCCATATTCGTTGTCGTGACTTTATGATTCGTAATCAAACTGCCTGGGATGCGGATAAGGTCAGGAATTATTTTAACAACGCTGATGCTACATCTATTCTGAGTATTCCTATTATAAACGATCACCGTGATTCTATACTCTGGTCTCCTAATGATTCAGGTATTTATTCAGTTCGCTCTGGTTATATCTTTCTACAACGGTCTTTACACCAGCATGCGTCTCCAACACGGTTCTGGAAATTTCTATCCAAAATAAAGGCCTTGCCTAAAGTAAAAACATTTGGTTGGCGTATGGCATCTGACGCTCTGCTAGTTGGGGCTAAAATGCAAGTCTTTTCACCAAATTCGGGGCCTTGCCCCATCTGTGGTCAACACTCAGAATCCATTCTCCACGCTCTTCGTGATTGCTATGGGGCTTCTAAAGCCCTTCAAATTTCTGGTATTCCCACTACTCTTTCCAGGAGTGGGGCTACTACTCCTCTACAATTGCTAGAGGAAGCGACACAAACTCTATCCCCTGATTCTTTTGGCCTTTTTCTCACTACCATCTGGAACGTTTGGAACAGACGTAATGACTGGGTCCATAACCACCATTTACAACCACCCTGGTTAATTGCAGTTAATTCCATTAGTTTACATGATGATTTTTGTAAAGCCGTTACGGCTACTAACCCTTCTACCCTTTCTACTCCACGTTGTTGTCCCCCCCCCCACTTCACCATATTAAAATCAATGTGGATGGAGCTTTTAACCCATCAACTCGGGCAGCTGCTGTTGGAGTCGTTGCTCGTGATTCTACAGGTACAGTCGTGGGCAGGCTTGCGTTTCTGCTAGGTAGCTGTCTGGACGCAGTTACCAGTGAAGGCGAAAGCCTTCTTGCCGGTCTCACCTTCGCCCGATCCAAAGGTTGGAATCGGATCATGCTTGAGACCGATTGCGCTTCTCTCGCGAATAGAATCAACAACCGAGCACAAGACCTCTCTACCATGGGACCTCTTATTCATCGGATTCAAACGGCTCTTCATGACTTTGATTTTGCTTATGTCTTCTTTGTACGCTGTGAGGCAAATCAAATGGCCCATACCTTGGCCACTTTTTCTTTGAGTTCTATGACTTCCATGTCTTTTAATTTGGATGTACCTTCTTGTATCCAACATCTTGTAACAAATTACTTATGATTAATAAAATTAGGCACTCTTTTCCCCTTTTTAGGGTCCTCTAGCTCTGCTTGAAGGACAGTAGTAGGGGTTTTTAATGAGGCCTTTTCTTCAAAAAAAAATTCCAACGGATCCATTGAAATGCCCATTTCGACCTGCTCGTCTGAAACCTCTACAAAAAGGACCACAAAAATGTTTTATTCAAATATTAGGAGTTCAAATAATTGATTAGGAGCTTTTCAACACAATTATATTGCAAAACCTCAATTTCTGTACTTTTTACTTATTTAAAATTCCAACGGGTCCATTGAAAGGCCCATTTCGACCCGCTCGTCCGAAACCTCTACAAAAAGGACTGCAAAACAAGTTTTAATCAAATTTTAGGATTTCATGTAATTGATTAGGAGCTTTTCAACACAATTATATTGCAAAACCTCAATTTCTGTACTTTTTACTCAGTTAAAATTCCAACGGGTCCATTGAAAGGCCCATTTCGACCCGCTCGTCCGAAACCTCTACAAAAAGGACTGCAAAACAAGTTTTAATCAAATATTAGGAGTTCAAATAATTGATTAGGAGATTTTAAACACAATTATATTGCAAAACCGCAATTTCTGTACTTTTTACTAAGTTAAAATTCCAACGGGTCCATTGAAAGGCCCATTTAGACCTGCTCGTCCGAAACCTCTACAAAAAGGACCGCCAAACAAGTTTTAATCAAATATTAGGAGTTCAAATAATTTATTAGGAGCTTTTCAACACAATTATATTGCAAAACCGCAATTTTTGTACTTTTTACTCGGTTAAAATTCCAACGGGTCCATTGAAAGGCCCCTTTAGACCTGCTCGTCCGAAACCTCTACAAAAAGGACCGCAAAAATGTTTTATTCAAATATTAGGAGTTCAAATAATTGATTAGGAGCTTTTCAACACAATTATATTGCAAAACCTCAATTTTTGTACTTTTTACTCATTTAAAATTCCAACGGGTCCATTGAAAGGCCCATTTCGACCCGCTCGTCCGAAACCTCTACAAAAAGAACTGCAAAACAAGTTTTAAACAAATTTTAGGAGTTCATGTAATTGATTAGGAGCTTTTCAACACAAATATATCGCAAAACCTCAATTTCTGTACTTTTTACTCAGTTAAAATTCCAACGGGTCCATTGAAAGGCCCATTTCGACCCGCTCGTCCGAAACCTCTACAAAAAGGACTGCAAAACAAGTTTTAATCAAACTTTAGGAGTTCATGTAATTGATCAGAAGCTTTTCATCACAATTACATTGCAAAACCGCAATTTTTGTACTTTTTACTCAGTTAAAATTCCAACGGGTCCATTGAAAGGCCCATTTAGACCCGCTCGTCCGAAACCTCTACAAAAAGGACCGCAAAAATGTTTTATTGAAATATTAGGAGTTCAAATAATTTATTAGGAGCTTTTAAACACAATTATATTGAAAAACCTCAATTTTAAACTTTTTATTCAGATAAAATTCCAACGGGTCCATTGAAAGGCCCATTTAGACCTGCTCGTCCGAAACCTCTACAAAAAGGACCGCAAAAAGGTTTTATTCAAATATTAGGAGTTCAAATAATTGATTAGGAGCTTTTCAAAACTATTATATTGCAAAACCTCAATTTCTGTACTTTTTACTCAGTAAAAATTCCAACGTGTCCATTGAAAGGCCCATTTCGACCCGCTCGTCTGAAACCTCTACAAAAAGGACAGCAAAAAATGTTTTAATCAAATTTTAGGAGTTCATGTAATTGATTAGAAGCTTTTCGACACAATTACATTGCAAAACCTCAATTTATGTACTTTTTACTCAGTTAAAATTCCAACGGGTCCATTGAAAGGCCCATTTAGACCTGCTCGTCCGAAACCTCTAGAAACAGGACCGCAAAAATGTTTTATTCAAATATTAAGAGTTCAAATAATTGATTAGGAGCTTTTAAACACAATTATATTGAAAAACCTCAATTTTATACTTTTTACTCAGATAAAATTCCAACGGGTCCATTGAAAGGCCCATTTAGACCTGCTCGTCCGAAACCTCTACAAAAAGGACCGCAAAAAGGTTTTATTCAAATATTAGGAGTTCAAATAATTGATTAGGATATTTTCAACACAATTATATTGCAAAACCTCAATTTCTGTACTTTTTACTCATTTAAAATTCCAACGGGTCCATTGAAAGGCCCATTTCGACCCGCTCGTCCGAAACCTCTACAAAAAGGACTGCAAAACAAGTTTTAATCAAATATTAGGAGTTCAAATAATTGATTAGGAGCTTTTGAACACAATTATATTGCAAAACCTCAATTTCTGTACTTTTTACTCAGTTAAAATTCCAACGGGTCCATTGAAAGGCCCATTTCGACCCGCTCGTCCGAAACCTCTACAAAAAGGACCGCAAAACAAGTTTTAATCAAATATTAGGAGTTCATGTAATTGATTAGAAGCTTTTCAATATAATTACATTGCAAAACCTCAATTTCTGTACTTTTTACTCAGTTAAAATTCCAACGGGTCCATTGAAAGGCCCATTTAGACCTGCTCGTCCGAAACCTCTACAAAAAAGACCGCAAAACAAGTTTTAATCAAATATTAGGAGTTCATGTAATTGATTAGAAGCTTTTCAATATAATTACATTGCAAAACATCAATTTCTATACTTTTTACTCAGTTAAAATTCCAACGGGTCCATTGAAAGGCCCATTTAGACCTGCTCGTCTGAAACCTCTACAAAAAAGACCGCAAAAATGTTTTATTCAAGTATTAGGAGTTCAAATAATTGATTATGAGATTTTCAACACAATTATATTGCAAAACCTCAATTTCTGTACTTTTTACTCATTTAAAATTCCAACGGGTCCATTGAAAGGCCCATTTCGACCCGCTCGTCCGAAACCTCTACAAAAAAGACTGCAAAACAAGTTTTAATCAAATATTAGGAGTTCAAATATTTGATTAGGAGCTTTTGAACACAATTATATTGCAAAACCTCAATTTCTGTACTTTTTACTCAGTTAAAATTCCAACGGGTCCATTGAAAGGCCCATTTCGACCCGCTCGTTCGAAACCTCTACAAAAAGGACCGCAAAACAAGTTTTAATCAAATATTAGGAGTTCATGTAATTGATTAGAAGCTTTTCAACATAATTACATTGCAAAACCTCAATTTCTGTACTTTTTACTCAGTTAAAATTCCAACGGGTCCATTGAAAGGCCCATTTAGACCTGCTCGTCCGAAACCTCTACAAAAAGGACCGCAAAAATGTTTTATTCAAATATTAGGAGTTCAAATAATTGATTAGGAGCTTTTCAACACAATTATATTGCAAAACCGCAATTTATGTACTTTTTACTCAGTTAAAATTCCAAGGGGTCCATTGAAAGGCCCATTTAGACCTGCTCGTCCGAAACCTCTACAAAAATGACCGCCAAACAAATTTTAATCAAATATTAGGAGTTCAAATAATTAATTAGGAGCTTTTCAACACAATTATATTGCAAAACCGTAGTTTCTGTACTTTTTACTCAGATAATATTCCAACGGGTCCATTGAAAGGCTCATTTAGACCTGCTCGTCCGAAACCTCTACAAAAAGGACCGCAAAAATATTTTATTCAAATATTAGGAGTTCAAATTATTGATTAGGAGCTTTTCAACACAATTATATTGCAAAACCTCAATTTCTGTACTTTTACTCATTTAAAATTCCAACGGGTCCATTGAAAGGCCCATTTCGACCCGCTCGTCCGAAACCTCTACAAAAAGGACTGCAAAACAAGTTTTAATCAAATTTTAGGAGTTCATGTAATTGATTAGGAGCTTTTCAACACAATTATATTTCAAAACCTCAATTTCTGTACTTTTTACTCGGTTAAAATTCCAACGGGTCTATTGAAAGACCCATTTCGACCCGCTCGTCCGAAACCTCTACAAAAAGGACTGCAAAACAAGTTTTAATTAAATATTAGGAGTTCAAATAATTGATTAGGAGCTTTTCAACTCAATTATATTGCAAAACCGCAATTTCTGTACTTTTTACTCAGTTAAAATTCCAACGGGTCCATTGAAAGGCCCATTTCGACCCTCTCGTCCGAAACCTCTACAAAAAGGACTGCAAAAAAAGTTTTAATCAAATTTTAGGAGTTCATGTAATTGATTAGGAGCTTTTCAACCCAATTATATTGCAAAACCTCAATTTCTGTACTTTGTACTCAGTTAAAATTCCAACGGGTCCATTGAAAGGCCCATTTAGACCTGTTCGTCCGAAATCTCTACAAAAATGACCGCAAAAATGTTTTATTGAAATATTAGGAGTTCAAATAATTCATTAGGAGCTTTTAAACACAATTATATTGAAAAACCTCAAATTTATACTTTTTACTCAGATAAAATTCCAACAGGTCCATTGAAAGGCCCATTTAGACATGGTCGTCCGTAACCTATAATAAAAGGACCACAAAAAGGTTTTATTCAAATATTAGGAGTTCAAATAATTTATTAGGAGCTTTTCAACACAATTATATTGCAAAACCTCAATTTATGTACTTTTTACTCATTTAAAATTCCAACGGGTCCATTGAAAGGCCCATTTCGACCCGCTCGTCCGAAACCTCTACAAAGAGAACTACAAAACAAGTTTTAATCAAATTTTAGGAGTTCAAAAAATTGATTAGGAGCTTTTGAACACAATTATATTGCAAAACCTCAATTTCTGTACTTTTTACTCAGTTAAAATTCCAACGGGTCCATTGAAAGGCCCATTTCGACCCGCTCGTCCGAAACCTCTACAAAAAGGACTGCAAAACAAGTTTTAATCAAATTTTAGGAGTTCATGTAATTGATTAGGAGCTTTTCAACACAATTATATTGCAAAACCTCAATTTCTGTACTTTGTACTCAGTTAAAATTCCAACGGGTCCATTGAAAGGCCCATTTAGACATGCTCGTCCGAAACCTCTACAAAAAGGACCGCAAAAATGTTTTATTCAAATATTAGGAGTTCAAATAATTGATTAGAAGCTTTTCAACACAATTATATTGCAAAACCTCAATTTCTGTACTTTTTACTCATTTAAAATTCCAACGGGTCCATTGAAAGGCCCATTTCGATCCGCTCGTCCGAAACCTCTACAAAAAGGACTGCAAAACAAGTTTTAATCAAATTTTAGGAGTTCATGTAATTGATTAGAAGCTTTTCAACATAATTATATTTCAAAACCTCATTTATGTACTTTTTACTCAGTTAAAATTCCAACGGGTCTATTGAAAGGCCCATTTCGACCCGCTCGTCCGAAACTCATACAAAAAGGACTACAAAACAAGTTTTAATTAAATATTAGGAGTTCAAATAATTGATTAGGAGCTTTTCAACACAATTATATTGCAAAACCGCAATTTCTCTACTTTTTACTTAGTTAAAATTCCAACGGGTCCATTGAAAGGCCCATTTCGACCCTCTCGTCCGAAACCTCTACAAAAAGGACTGCAAAACAAGTTTTAATCAAATTTTAGGAGTTCATGTAATTGATTAGGAGCTTTTCAACACAATTATATTGCAAAACCTCAATTTCTGTACTTTGTACTCAGTTAAAATTCCAACGGGTCCATTGAAAGGCCCATTTAGACCTGCTCCTCCGAAACCTCTACAAAAAGGACCGCAAAAATGTTTTATTCAAATATTAGGAGTTCAAATAATTGATTAGAAGCTTTTCAACACAATTATATTGCAAAACCGCAATTTATGTACTTTTTACTCGGTTAAAATTCCAACGGGTCCATTGAAAGGCCCCTTTAGACCTGCTCGTCCGAAACCTCTACAAAAAGGACCGCAAAAAGGTTTTATTCAAATATTAGGAGTTCAAATAATTTATTAGGCACTTTTCAACACAATTATATTGCAAAACCTCAATTTTCTGTACTTTTTACTCATTTAAAATTCCAACGGGTCCATTGAAAAGCCCATTTCGACCCGCTCGTCCGAAACCTCTACAAAAAGGACTGCAAAATAAGTTTTAAACAAATTTTAGGAGTTCATGTAATTGATTTGGAGCTTTTCAACACAATTATATTGCAAAACCTCAATTTCTGTACTTTGTACTCAGTTAAAATTCTAACGGGTCCATTGAAAGGCCCATTTAGACCTGCTCCTCCGAAACCTCTACAAAAAGGACCACAAAAATGTTTTATTCAAATATTAGGAGTTCAAATAATTGATTAGAAGCTTTTCAAAACAATAATATTGCAAAACCTCAATTTCTGTACTTTTTACTCATTTAAAATTCCAACAGATCCATTGAAAGGCCCATTTCGACCCGCTCGTCCGAAACCTCTACAAAAAGGAATGCAAAACAAGTTTTAATCAAATATTAGGAGTTCATGTAATTGATTAGGAGCTTTTCAACACAATTATATTTCAAAACCCCAATTTCTGTACTTTTTACTCAGTTAAAATTCCAACGGGTCCATTGAAAAGCCCATTTCGACCCGCTCCTCCGAAACCTTAACAAAAAGGACTGCAAAACAAGTTTTAATTAAATATTAGGAGTTCAAATAATTTATTAGGAGCTTTTCAACACAATTATATTGCAAAACCGCAATTTCTGTACTTTTTACTCAGTTAAAATTCCAACGGGTCCATTGAAAGGCCCATTTCGACCCTCTCGTCCGAAACCTCTACAAAAAGGACTGCAAAACAAGTTTTAATCAGATTTTAGGAGTTCATGTAATTGATTAGGAGCTTTTCAACACAATTATATTGCAAAACCTCAATTTATGTACTTTGTACTCAGTTAAAATTCCAACGGGTCCATTGAAAGGCCCATTTAGACCCGCTCGTACGAAACCTCTACAAAAAGGACCGCAAAAATGTTTTATTCAAATATTAGGAGTTCAAATAATTGATTAGGAGCTTTTCAACACAATTATATTGCAAAACTGCAATTTCTGTACTTTTTACTCGGTTAAAATTCCAACGGGTCCATTGAAAGGCCCCTTTAGACCTGCTCGTCCGAAACCTCTACAAAAAGGAACGCAAAAAGGTTTTATTCAAATATTAGGAGTTCATGTAATTTATTAGGAGCGTTTCAACACAATTATATTGCAAAACCTCAATTTCTGTACTTTTTACTCATTTAAAATTCCAACGGGTCCATTGAAAAGCCCATTTCGACCCGCTCGTCCGAAACCTCTACAAAAAGGACTGCAAAACAAGTTTTAATCAAATTTTAGGAGTTCATGTAATTGATTAGGAGCTTTTCAACACAATTATATTGCAAAACCTCAATTTCTGTACTTTGTACTCAGTTAAAATTCCAACGGGTCCATTGAAAGGCCCATTTAGACCTGCTCGTCCGAAACCTCTACAAAAAGGACCGCAAAAATGTTTTATTCAAATATTAGGAGTTCAAATAATTGATTAGGAGCTTTTTAACACAATTATATTGCAAAACCTCAATTTCTGTACTTTTTACTCAGTTAAAATTCCAACGGGTCCATTGAAATGCCCATTTCGACCCGCTCGTCTGAAACCTCTACAAAAAGGACTTCAAAACAAGTTTTAATCAAGTTTTAGGAGTTCATGTAATTGATTAGGAGATTTTCAACACAATTATATTCCAAAACCTCAATTTCTGTACTTTTTACTCAGTTAAAATTCCAACGGGTCCATTGAAAGACCCATTTCGACACGCTCGTCCGAAACCTCTACAAAAATGACCGCAAAAATGTTTTATTCAAATATTAGGAGTTCAAATAATTGATTAGGAGATTTTAAACACAATTATATTGAAAATCTCAATTTTATACTTTTTACTCAGATAAAATTCCAACGGGTCCATTGAAAGGCCCATTTAGACCTGCTCGTTTGAAACCTCTACAAAAAGGACCGCAAAAAGGTTTTATTCGAATATTCGGAGTTCAAATAATTGATTAGGAGCTTTTAAACACAATTATATTGCAAAACCTCAATTTCTGTACTTTTTACTCATTTAAAATTCCAACGGGTCCATTGAAGGGCCCATTTCGACCCGCTCGTCCGATACCTCTACAAAAAGGACTGCAAAACAAGTTTTAATCAAATATTAGGAGTCCAAATAATTGATTAGGAGCTTTTGAACACAATTATATTGCAAAACCTCAATTTCTGTACTTTTTACTCAGTTAAAATTCCAACGGGTCCATTGAAAGGCCCATTTCGACCCGCTCGTCCGAAACCTCTACAAAAAGGACCGTAAAACAAGTTTTAATCAAATATTAGGAGTTCATGTAATTGATTAGAAGCTTTTAAACATAATTACATTGCAAAACCTCTATTTCTGTACTTTTTACTCAGTTAAAATTCCAACGGGTCCATTGAAAGGCCCATTTAGACCTGCTCGTCCGAAACCTCTACAAAAAGGAACGCAAAAATGTTTTATTCAAACATTAGGAGTTCAAATAATTGATTAGGAGCTTTTCAACACAATTATATTGCAAAACCGCAATTTCTGTACTTGTTACTTAGTTAAAATTCCAAGGGGTCCATTGAAAGGCTCAATTAGACCTACTCGTCCGAAACCTCTAAAAAAATGACCGCCAAACAAGTTTTAATCAAATATTAGGAGTTCAAATAATTAATTAGGAGCTTTTCATCAAACTTATATTGCAAAACCGCAATTTCTATACTTTTTACTCAGTTAAAATTCCAACGGGTCCATTGAAAGGCCCATTTAGACATGCTCGTCCGAATCCTCTAAAAAAGGACCGCAAACATGTTTTATTCAAATGTTAGGAGTTCAAATAATTGATTAGGAGCTTTTCAACACAATTATATTGCAAAACCTCAATTTCTGTACTTTTTACACATTTAAAATTCCAACGGGTCCATTGAAAGGCCCATTTCGTACCGCTCGTCCGAAACCTCTACAAAAAGGACTGCAAAACAAGTTTTAATCAAAATTTAGGAGTTCATGTAATTTATTAGGAGCTTTTCAACACAATTATATTTCAAAACCTCAATTTCTTTACTTTTTAATCAGTTAAAATTCTAACGGGTCCATTGAAAGGCCCGTTTCGACCCGCTCGTCCGAAACCTCTACAAAAAGGACTGCAAAAACAAGTTTTAATCAAATTTTAGGAGTTCATGTAATTGATTAGGAGCTTTTCAACACAATTATATTGCAAAACCTCAATTTCTGTACTTTGTACTCAGTTAAAATTCCAACGGGTCCATTGAAAGGCCCATTTAGACATGTTCGTCCGAAACCTCTACAAAAATGACCGCAAAAATGTTTTATTGAAATATTAGGAGTTCAAATAATTGATTAGGAGCTTTTAAACACAATTATATTGAAAAACCTCAATTTTATGCTTTTTACACAGATAAAATTCCAACAGGTCCATTGAAAGGCCCATTTAGACATGGTCGTTCGAAACCTCTTCAAAAAGGACCGCAAAAAGGTTTTATTCAAATATTAGGAGTTCAAATAATTGATTAGGAGCTTCTCAACACAATTATATTGCAAAACCTCAATTTCTGTACTTTTTACTCAGTTAAAATTCCAACGGGTCCATTGAAAGGCCCATTTAGACCTGCTCGTCCGAAACCTCTACAAAAAGGAACGCAAAAATGTTTTATTCAAACATTAGGAGTTCAAATAATTGATTAGGAGCTTTTCAACACAATTATATTGCAAAACCGCAATTTCTGTACTTGTTACTCAGTTAAAATTCCAAGGGGTCCATTGAAAGGCGCAATTAGACCTACTCGTCCGAAACCTCTACAAAAAAGACCGCCAAACAAGTTTTAATCAAATATTAGGAGTTCAAATAATTGATTAGGAGCTTTTCAACACACTTATATTGCAAAACCGCAATTTCTATACTTTTTACTCAGTTAAAATTCCAACGGGTCCATTGAAAGGCCCATTTAGACATGCTCGTCCGAAACCTCTAAAAAAGGACCGCAAACATGTTTTATTCAAATGTTAGGAGTTCAAATAATTGATTAGGAGCTTTTCAACACAATTATATTGCAAAACCTCAATTTCTGTACTTTTTACACATTTAAAATTCCAACGGGTCCATTGAAAGGCCCATTTCGTACCGCTCGTCCGAAACCTCTATAAAAAGGACTGCAAAACAAGTTTTAATCAAAATTTAGGAGTTCATGTAATTTATTAGGAGCTTTTCAACACAATTATATTTCAAAACCTCAATTTCTGTACTTTTTAATCAGTTAAAATTCCAACGGGTCCATTGAAAGGCCCGTTTCGACCCGCTCGACCGAAACCTCTACAAAAAGGACTGCAAAACAAGTTTTAATCAAATTTTAGGAGTTCATGTAATTGATTAGGAGCTTTTCAACACAATTATATTGCAAAACCTCAATTTCTGTACTTTGTACTCAGTTAAAATTCAAACGGGTCCATTGAAAGGCCCATTTAGACTTGTTCGTCCGAAACCTCTACAAAAATGACCGCAAAAATGTTTTATTGAAATATTAGGAGTTCAAATAATTGATTAGGAGCTTTTAAACACAATTATATTGAAAAACCTCAATTTTATGCTTTTTACTCAGATAAAATTCAAACAGGTCCATTGAAAGGCCAGTTTAGACATGGTCGTCCGAAACCTCTTCAAAAAGGACAGCAAAAAGGTTTTATTCAAATATTAGGAGTTCAAATAATTGATTAGGAGCTTTTCAACACAATTATATTGCAAAACCTCAATTTCTGTACTTTTTACTCATTTAAAATTCCAACGGGTCCATTGAAAGGCCCATTTCGACCCGCTCGTCCGAAACCTCTACAAAAGAACTACAAAACAAGTTTTAATCAAATTTTAGGAGTTCAAATAATTGATTAGGAGCTTTTGCACCCAATTATATTGCAAAACCTCAATTTCTGTACTTTTTACTCTGTTAAAATTCAAACGGGTCCATTGAAACGCCCATTTCGACCCGCTCGTCCGAAACCTCTACAAAAAGGACTGCAAAACAAGTTTTAATCAAATATTAGGAGTTCATGTAATTGATTAGGAGCTTTTCAACACAATTATATTATAAAACCTCAATTTATGTACTTTTTTCTCAGTTAAAATTCTAACGGGTCCATTGAAAGGCCCATTTAGACCCGCTCGTCTGAAACCTCTACAAAAAGGACCGCAAAAATGTTTTATTCAAATATTAGGAGTTCAAATAATTGATTCGGAGCTTTTCAACACAATTATATTGCAAAACCTCAATTTCTGTACTTTTTACTCATTTAAAATTCCAACGGGTCCATTGAAAGGCCAATTTCGACCCGCTCGTCCGAAACCACTACAAAAAGGACTGCAAAAAACAAGTTGTAACCAAATATTAGGAGTTCAAATAATTGATTAGGAGCTTTTGAACACAATTATATTGCGAAACCTCAATTTCTGTATATTTTACTCAGTTAAAATTCCAACGGGTCCATTGAATGGCCCATTTCGACCCGCTCGTCCGAACCTCTACAAAAAGGACCGCAAAACAACTTTTAATCAAATATTAGGAGTTCAAATAATTGATTAGGAGCTTTTCAACACAATTATATTGCAAAACCGCAGTTTCTGTACTTTTTACTTAGTTAAAATTCCAACGGGTCCATTGAAAGGCCCATTTAGACCTGCTCGTCCGAAACTTCTACAAAAAGGACCGCAAAAATGTTTTATTCAAATGTTAGGAGTTCAAATAATTGATTAGGAGCTTTTCAACACAATTATATTGCAAAACCTCTATTTCTGTACTTTTTACTCATTTAAAACTCCAACGGGTCCATTGAAAGGCCCATTTCGACCCGCTCGTCCGAAACCTCAACAAAAAGGACTGCAAAACAAGTTTTAATCAAATTTTAGGAGTTCATGTAATTGATTAAAAGCTTTTCAACACAATTACATTGCAAAACCTCAATTTCTGTACTTTTTACACAGTTAAAATTCTAACGAGTCCATTGAACGGCACATTTAGACCTACTCGTACGAAACCGCTACAAAAAGGACCGCAAAAATGTTTTATTCAAATATTAGGAGTTCAAATAATTGATTAGGAGCTTTTAAACACAATTATATTGAAAAACCTCAATTTTATACTTTTTATTCAGATAAAATTCCAACGGGTCCATTGAAAGGCCCATTTAGACATGCTCGTCCGAAACCTCAACAAAAAGGACCGCAAAAATGTTTTATTCAAATATTAGGAGTTCAAATAATTGATTAGGAGCTTTTCAACACAATTATATTGCAAAACCTCAATTTATGTACTTTTTAATCAGTTAAAATTCTAACGGGTCCATTGAAAGGCCCATTTCGACCCGCTCGTCCGAAACCTCTACAAAAAGGACTGTAAAACAAGTTTTAATCAAATTTTTGGAGTTCATGTAATTGATTAGGAGCTTTTAAATACAATTATATTGCAAAACCTCAATTTTTGTACTTTTTACTCTGTTAAAATTCCAACAAGTCCATTGAAAGGCCCATTTCGACCCGCTCGTCCGAAACCTCAACAAAAAGGACCGCAAAAATGTTTCATTCAAATATTAGGAGTTCAAATAATTGATTATGAGCTTTTGAAAACAATTATATTGCAAAACCTCAATTTCTGTACATTTTACTCAGTTAAAATTCCAACGGGTCCATTGAATGGCCCATTTCGACCCGCTCGTCCGAACCTCTACAAAAAGGACCGCAAAACAAGTTTTAATCAAATATTAGGAGTTCAAATAATAGATTAGGAGCTTTTCAACACAATTATATTGCAAAACCGCAGTTTCTGTACTTTTTACTTAGTTAAAATTCCAACGGGTCCATTGAAAGGCCCATTTAGACCTGCTCGTCCGAAACCTCTACAAAAAGAACCGCGAAAATGTTTTATTCAAATATTAGGAGTTCAAATAATTGATTATGAGATTTTGAACACAATTATATTGAAAAACCTCAATTTTATACTTTTTATTCATATAAAATTCCAACGGGTCCATTGAAAGGCCCATTTAGACCTGCTCGTCCGAAACCTCTACAAAAAGGACTGCAAAAAGGTTTTATTCAAATATTAGGAGTCCAAATAATTGATTAGGAGCTTTTCAACACAATTATATTGCAAAACCTCAATTTTTGTTCTTTTTACTTAGTTAAAATTCCAACGGGTCCATTGATAGGCCCATTTCGACCCGCTCGTCTGAAACCTCTACAAAAAGGACCGCAAAACAAGTTTTAATCAAATTTTAGGAGTTCATGTAATTGATTAAAAGCTTTTCAACACAATTACATTGCAAAACCTCAATTTCTGTACTTTTTACTCAGTTAAAATTCTAACGAGTCCATTGAAAGGCCAATTTAGACCTACTCGTCTGAAACCTCTACAAAAAAGACCGCAAAAATGTTTTATTTAAATATTAGGAGTTCAAATAATTGATTAGGAGCTTTTAAACATAATTATATTGAAAAACCTCAATTTTATAAATTTTACTCAGATAAAATTCCAACGGGTCCATTGAAAGGCCCATTTAGACCTGCTCGTCCGAAACCTCTACAAAAAGGACCACAAAAAGGTTTTATTCAAATATTAGGAGTTCAAATAATTGATTAGGAGCTTTTCAACACAATTATATTGCAAAACCTCAATTTCTGTACTTTTTACTAATTTAAAATTCCAACGGGTGCATTGAAAGGCCCATTTCGACTCGCTCGTCCGAAACCTCTACAAAAAGGACTGCAAAACAAGTTTTAATCAAATTTTTGGAGTTCATGTAATTGATTAGGAGCTTTTAAACACAATTATATTGCAAAACCTCAATTTTTGTACTTTTTACTCAGTTAAAATTCCAACGGGTTCATTGAAAGGCCCATTTAGACCTAGTCGTCCGAAACCTCTACAAAAAGGACCACAAAAATGTTTTATTCAAATATTAGGAGTTCAAATAATTGATTAGGAGCTTTTAAACACAATTATAATGAAAAACCTCAATTTTATACTTTTTATTCAGATAAAATTCCAACGGGTCTATTGAAAGGCCCATTTAGACCTGCTCGTCCGAAACCTCTTCAAAAAGGGCACAAAAAGGTTTTATTCAAATACTAGGAGTTCAAATAATTGATTAGGAGCTTTTCAACACAATTATATTGCAAAACCTCAATTTCTATACTTTTTACTCAGTTAAAATTCCAACGGGTCCATTGAAAGGCCCATTTCGACCCGCTCGTCTGAAACCTCTACAAAAAGGACCGCAAAACAAGTTTTAATCAAATTTTAGGAGTTAATGTAATTGATTAGAAGCTTTTCAACACAATTACATTGCAAAACCTCAATTTCTGTACTATTTACTCAGTTAAAATTCCAACGGGTCCATTGAAAGGCCCATTTAGACCTGCTCGTCCGAAACCTCTACAAAAAGGACAGCAAAAATATTTTATTCAAATGTTAGGAGTTCAAATAATTGATTAGGAGCTTTTCAACACAATTATATTACAAAACCTCAATTAATGTACTTTTTAATCAGTTAAAATTCTAACGGGTCCATTGAAAGGCCCATTTCGACCCGCTCGTTCGAAACCTCAACTAAAAGGACTGCAAAACAAGTTTTAATCAAATTTTTGGAGTTCATGTAATTGATTAGGAGCTTTTAAACACAATTATATTGCAAAACCTCAATTTTTGTAATTTTTACTCAGTTAAAATTCCAACGGGTCCATTGAAAAGCCCATTTAGACCTGCTCGTCCGGAACCTCCACAAAAAGGACCGCAAAAATGTTTTATTCAAATATTAGGAGTTCAAATAATTGATTAGGAGCCTTTAAACACAATTATATTGAAAAAGCTCAATTTTATACTTTCTATTCAGATAAAATTCCAACGGGTCCATTGAAAGGCCCATTTAGACCTGCTCGTCCGAAACCACTACAAAAGGACCGCAAAAAGGTTTTATTCAAATATTAGGAGTTCAAATAATTGATTAGGAGCTTTTCAACACAATTATATTGCAAAACCTCAATTTATGTACTTTTTACTCAGTTAAAATTCCAACGGGTCCATTGAAAGGCCCATTTCGACCCGCTCGTCTGAAACCTCTATAAAAAGTACTGCAAAACAAGTTTTAATCAAATTTTAGGAGTTCATGTAATTTATTAGAAGCTTTTCAACACAATTACATTGCAAAACCTCAATTTTTGTACTTTTTACTCAGTTAAAATTCCAACGGGTCCATTGAAAGTCCCATTTAGACCTGCTCGTCCGAAACCTCTACAAAAAGGACCGCAAAAATGTTTTATTCAAATATTAGGAGTTCAAATAATTGATTAGGAGCTTTTAAACACAATTATGTTGAAAAACCTCAATTTTATACTTTTTACTCAGATAAAATTCCAACAAGTCCATTGAAAGGCCCATTTAGACCTGCTCGTCCGAAACCTCTTCAAAAAGGACCGCAAAAAGGTTTTATTCAAATATTAGGAGTTCAAATAATTGATTAGGAGCTTTTCAACACAATTATATTGCAAAACCTCAATTTCTGTACTCTTTACTCATTTAAAATTCCAACGGGTCCATTGAAAGGCCCATTTGGACCCGCTCGTCTGAAACCTCTACAAAAAGGACTGCAAAACAAGTTTTAATCAAATTATAGGAGTTCAAATAATTGATTAGGAGCTTTTGAACACAATTATATTGCAAAACCTCAATTTCTGTACTTTTTACTCAGTTAAAATTCCAACGGGTCCATTGAAAGGCCCATTTCGACCCGCTCGTCTGAAACCTCTACAAAAAGGACCGCAAAACAAGTTTTAATCAAATTTTAGGAGTTAATGTAATTGATTAGAAGCTTTTCAACACAATTACATTGCAAAACCTCAATTTCTGTACTATTTACTCAGTTAAAATTCCAACGGGTCCATTGAAAGGCCCATTTAGACCTGCTCGTCCGAAACCTCTACAAAAAGGACAGCAAAAATATTTTATTCAAATATTAGGAGTTCAAATAATTGATTAGGAGCTTTTCAACACAATTATATTACAAAACCTCAATTAATGTACTTTTTAATCAGTTAAAATTCTAACGGGTCCATTGAAAGGCCCATTTCGACCCGCTCGTTCGAAACCTCAACTAAAAGGACTGCAAAACAAGTTTTAATCAAATTTTTGGAGTTCATGTAATTGATTAGGAGCTTTTAAACACAATTATATTGCAAAACCTCAATTTTTGTAATTTTTACTCAGTTAAAATTTCAACGGGTCCATTGAAAAGCCCATTTAGACCTGCTCGTCCGGAACCTCCACAAAAAGGACCGCAAAAATGTTTTATTCAAATATTAGGAGTTCAAATAATTGATTAGGAGCCTTTAAACACAATTATATTGAAAAAGCTCAATTTTATACTTTCTATTCAGATAAAATTCCAACGGGTCCATTGAAAGGCCCATTTAGACCTGCTCGTCCGAAACCACTACAAAAGGACCGCAAAAAGGTTTTATTCAAATATTAGGAGTTCAAATAATTGATTAGGAGCTTTTCAACACAATTATATTGCAAAACCTCAATTTATGTACTTTTTACTCAGTTAAAATTCCAACGGGTCCATTGAAAGGCCCATTTCGACCCGCTCGTCTGAAACCTCTATAAAAAGTACTGCAAAACAAGTTTTAATCAAATTTTAGGAGTTCATGTAATTTATTAGAAGCTTTTCAACACAATTACATTGCAAAACCTCAATTTTTGTACTTTTTACTCAGTTAAAATTCCAACGGGTCCATTGAAAGTCCCATTTAGACCTGCTCGTCCGAAACCTCTACAAAAAGGACCGCAAAAATGTTTTATTCAAATATTAGGAGTTCAAATAATTGATTAGGAGCTTTTAAACACAATTATGTTGAAAAACCTCAATTTTATACTTTTTACTCAGATAAAATTCCAACAAGTCCATTGAAAGGCCCATTTAGACCTGCTCGTCCGAAACCTCTTCAAAAAGGACCGCAAAAAGGTTTTATTCAAATATTAGGAGTTCAAATAATTGATTAGGAGCTTTTCAACACAATTATATTGCAAAACCTCAATTTCTGTACTCTTTACTCATTTAAAATTCCAACGGGTCCATTGAAAGGCCCATTTGGACCCGCTCGTCTGAAACCTCTACAAAAAGGACTGCAAAACAAGTTTTAATCAAATTATAGGAGTTCAAATAATTGATTAGGAGCTTTTGAACACAATTATATTGCAAAACCTCAATTTCTGTACTTTTTACTCAGTTAAAATTCCAACGGGTCCATTGAAAGGCCCATTTCGACCCGTTCGTCCGAAACCTCTACAAAAAGGACTGCAAAACAAGTTTTAATCAAATTTTAGGAGTTCAAGTAATTGATTAGGAGCTTTTCAACACAATTATATTGCAAAACCTCAATTTCTGTACTTTTTACTCAGTTAAAATTCCAACGGGTCCATTGAAAAGCCCATTTAGACATGCTCGTCCGAAACCTCTACAAGAAGGACCGCAAAAATGTTTTATTCAAATATTAGCAGTTCAAATAATTGATTAGGAGCTTTTCAACACAATATATTGCAAAACCGCAATTTATGTACTTTTTACTCAGTTAAAATTCCAACGTGACCATTGAAAGGTCCATTTCGACCCGCTCCTCCGAAACCTCTACAAAAAGGACTGCAAAACAAGTTTTAATCGAATTTTAGGAGTTCATGTAATTGATTAGGAGCTTTTCAACACAATTATATTGCAAAACCGCAGTTTCTGTACTTTTTACTCAGATAAAATTCCAACGGGTCCATTGAAAGGCCCATTTAGACCTGCTCGTCCGAAACCTCCACAAAAAGGACCGCAAAAATGTTTTATTCAAATATTAGGAGTTCAAATAATTGATTAGGAGCCTTTAAACACAATTATATTGAAAAACCTCAATTTTATACTTTCTATTCAGATAAAATTCCAACGGGTCCATTGAAAGGCTCATTTAGACCTGCTCGTCCGAAACCTTTACAAAAAGGACCGCAAAAAGGTTTTATTCAAATATTAGGAGTTCAAATAATTGATTAGGAGCTTTTCAACACAATTATATTGCAAAACCTCAATTTATGTACTTTTTACTCAGTTAAAATTCCAACGGGTCCATTGAAAGGCCCATATAGACCTGCTCGTCCGAAACCTCTACAAAAAGGACCGCAAAAATGTTTTATTCAAATATTAGGAGTTCAAATAATTGATTAGAAGCTTTTGAACACAATTATATTGCAAAACCGCAATTTCTGTACTTTTTACTCAGTTAAAATTCCAACGGGTCCATTGAAAGGCCCATTTCGACCCGCTCGTCCGAAACATCTACAAAAAGGACTGCAAAACAATTTTAATCAAATTTTAGGAGTTCATGTAATTGATTAGGAGCTTTTCAACACAATTATATTGCAAAACCTCAATTTCTGTACTTTTTACTCAGTTAAAATTCCAACGGGTCCATTGAAAGGCCCATTTAGACCTGCTCGTCCGAAACCTCCACAAAAAGGACCGCAAAAATGTTTTATTCAAATATTAGGAGTTCAAATAATTGATTAGGAGATTTTCAACATAATTATATTGCAAAACCTAAATTTCTGTACTTTTTACTCATTTAAAATTCCAACGGGTTCATTGAAAGGCCAATTTCGACCCGCTCGTTCGAAACCTCTACAAAAAGGACTGCAAAACAAGTTTTAATCAAAATTTAGGAGTTCATGTAATTGATTAGGAGGTTTTCAACACAATTATATTGCAAAACATCAATTTCTGTACTTTTTACTCAGTTAAAATTCCAACGGGTAAGAGCTTACCTAGCTCAATTAGTTGAGACATAAGTCTATGTAGCTAAGGGTCACGGGTTCAAAACCCTTTGGTTTCCATTTCCCTTTTATATTCAAAAAAATTCCAACGGGTCCATTGAAAGGCCCATTTTGACCCGCTCGTCCGAAACCTCTACAAAAAGGACTGCAAAACAAGTTTTAATCAAATTTTAGGAGTTCATGTAATTTATTAGGAGCTTTTCAACACAATTATATTGCAAAACCTCAATTTCTGTACATTTTACTCAGTTAAAATTCCAACGGGTCCATTGAATTGCCCATTTCGACCCGCTCGTCCGAACCTCTACAAAAAGGACCGCAAAACAAGTTTTAATCAAATATTAGGAGTTCAAATAATAGATTAGGAGCTTTTCAACACAATTATATTGCAAAACCGCAGTTTCTGTACTTTTTACTTAGTTAAAATTCCAACGGGTCCATTGGAAGGCCCATTTAGACCTGCTCGTCCGAAACCTCTACAAAAAGAACCGCGAAAATGTTTTATTCAAATATTAGGAGTTAAAATAATTGATTAGGAGATTTTGAACACAATTATATTGAAAAACCTCAATTTTATACTTTTTATTCATATAAAATTCCAACGGGTCCATTGAAAGGCCCATTTAGACCTGCTCGTCCGAAACCTCTACAAAAAGGACTGCAAAAAGGTTTTATTCAAATATTAGGAGTTCAAATAATTGATTAGGAGCTTTTCAACACAATTATATTGCAAAACCTCAATTTCTGTACTCTTTACTCATTTAAAATTCCAACGGGTCCATTGAAAGGCCCATTTCGACCCGCTCGTCTGAAACCTCTACAAAAAGGACTGCAAAACAAGTTTTAATCAAATTATAGGAGTTCAAATAATTGATTAGGAGCTTTTGAACACAATTATATTGCAAAACCTTAATTTCTGTACTTTTTACTCAGTTAAAATTCCAACGTGTCCATTGAAAGGCCCATTTCGAACCGCTCGTCCGAAACCTCTACAAAAAGGACTCCAAAACAAGTTTTAATCAAATTTTAGGAGTTCATGTAATTGATTAGGAGCTTTTCAACACAATTATATTGCAAAACCTCAATTTCTGTACTTTTTACTCAGTTAAAATTTAACCGGGTCCATTGAAAGGCCCATTTAGACCTGCTCGTCCGAAACCTCTACAAAAAGGACCGCAAAAATGTTTTATTCAAATATTAGAAGTTCAAATAATTTATTAGGAGCTTTTCAACACAATATATTGCAAAACCGCAATTTCTGTACTTTTTACTCAGTTAAAATTCCAACGTGTCCATTGAAAGGCCCATTTCGACCCGCTCGTCCGAAACCTCTACAAAAAGGACTGCAAAACAATTTTTAATCAAATTTTAGGACTTCATGTAATTGATTAGGAGCTTTTCAACACAATTATATAGCAAAACATCAGTTTATGTACTTTTTACTCAGTTAAAATTCCAACGGGTCCATTGAAAGACCCATTTAGACCTGCTCGTCCGAAACCTCTACAAATAGGACTGCAAAAATGTTTTATTCAAATATTAGGAGTTCAAATAATTGATTAGGAGCTTTTCAACATAATTATATTGCAAAACCTCAATTTATGTACTTTTTAATCAGTTAAAATTCTAACGGGTCCGTTGAAAGGCCCATGTAGACCTGCTCGTCTGAAACCTCTACAAAAAGGACTGCAAAACAAGTTTTATTCAAATTTTTAGAGTTCATGTAATTGATTAGGAGCTTTTAAACACAATTATATCGCAAAACCTTAATTTTATACTTTTTACTTAGATAAAATTCCAACGGGTCCATTGAAAGGCCCATTTAGACCCGCTCGTCCGAACCTTTACAAAAAGGACCGCAAAATGTTTTATTCAAATATTAGGAGTACAAATAATTGATTAGGAGCTTTTCAACACAATTATATTGCAAAGCCGCAATTTCTATACTTTTTAGTCAGTTAAAATTCAAATGGGTCCATTGAAAGGCCAATTTAGACCTGCTCGTCCGAAACCTCTACAAAAAGGACCGCAAAACAAGTTTTAATCAAATATTAGGAGTTCAAATAATTGATTAGGAGCTTTTCAACACAATTATATTGCAAAACTGCAATTTCTGTACTTTTTACTCAGTTAAAATTCCAACGGGTCCATTGAAAGGCCCATTTCGACCCGCTCGTCCAAATCCCCAACAAAAAGGACTGCAAAACAAGTTTTAATCAAATTTTTAGAGTTCATGTAATTGATTAGGAGCTTTTAAACACAATTATATTGCAAAACCTCAATTTTATACTTTTCACTTAGATAAAATTCCAACGGGTCCATTGAAAGGCCCATTTAGACCTGCTCGTCCGAAACCTTTACAAAAAGGACTGCAAAAAGGTTTTATTCAAATATTAGGAGTTCAAAGAATTAATTAGGATCTTTTCAACACAATTATATTGCAAAACCTCAATTTCTATACTTTTTACTCAGTTAAAATTCCAACGGGTCCATTGAAAGGCCCATTTAGACTTGCTCGTCCGAAACCTCTACAAAAAGGACCGCAAAAATGTTTTATTCAAATATTAGGCGTTCAAATAATTGATTGGGAGCTTTTCAACACAATCATATTGCAAAACCTCAATTTCTGTACTTTTTACTCAGTTAAAATTCCAACGGGTCCATTGAAAGGCCCATTTAGACCTGCTCGTCCGAAACCTCTACAAAAAGGACCGCAAAAATTTTTTATTCAAATATTAGGAGTTCAAATAATTGATTAGGAGCTTTTCAACACAATTATATTGCAAAACCTCAATTTATGTACTTTTTAATTAGTTAAAATTCTAACGGGTCCATTGAAAGACCCATTTCGACCCGCTCGTCCGAAACCTCAACAAAAAGGACTGCAAAACAAGTTTTAATCAAATTTTTAGAGTTCATGTAATTGATTAGGAGCTTTTAAACACAATTATATTGCAAAACCTCAATTTTATACTTTTTACTTAGATAAAATTCCAACGGGTCCATTGAAAGGCCCATTTAGACCTGCTCGTCCGAAACCTTTACAAAAACGACCGCAAAAATGTTTTATTCAAATATTAGGAGTTTAAATAATTTATTAGGAGCTTTTCAACACAATATATTGCAAAACCGCAATTTCTGTACTTTTTACTCAGTTAAAATTCCAACGTGTCCATTGAAAGGCCTATTTCGACCCGCTCGTCCGAAACCTCTACAAAAAGGACTGCAAAACAATTTTTAATCAAATTTTAGGACTTCATGTAATTGATTAGGAGCTTTTCAATACAATTATATTGCAAAACATCAGTTTCTGTACTTTTTACTCAGTTAAAATTCCAACGGGTCCATTGAAAGACCCATTTAGACCTGCTCGTCCGAAACCTCTACAAAAAGGACTGCAAAAATGTTTTATTCAAATATTAGGAGTTCAAATAATTGATTAGGAGCTTTTCAACATAATTGTATTGCAAAACCTCAATTTATGTACTTTTTAATCAGTTAAAATTCTAACGGGTCCGTTGAAAGGCCCATTTAGACCTGCTCGTCTGAAACCTCTACAAAAATGTAGAACTAATGTTTTGATATAATGATTGAAAAATGTTTTGGACTGATTTAAAAAGTATTTAAAACATCTCTAAAGTCCAAACAACTTGAAATAATATTTAAGGAATTTTTCATAAAGGTTTTTCATGTTTTTAAAGGCCAAATTTCACAAAACTGACCATGTGTTTCGAAACACCTTAGGGCGTTTCGAAACAGGTGCCTCCAGTGGCCAAAACGTTTCGATACACGTATCGAAACGGGGCCAGCGTTTCGAAACAGGCTAGGCCGTTTCGATACGCCCACGTGGCACTGACCCCAACGGTCATAAACCCCAACGGCTCTTTCCCAACTAACTTTTAAATGTAGGTCGTTTCGATACGAGCTAAGGGCGTTCCGATACGCGTTCCGAAACGGCGAAGGGGTGTTCCGAAACGGGTACCCTGACAGACTGCAACGGCTCTTTCTATATTGAGGGTGTTCCGAAACGGGTTCAAGCGTTTCGAAACGGGGAGCTGCAGAACTGCATTTATGGAGGGAAATAAAGGCTCCAACGACTTTATTTCAATCCCAACGGTCCTAAACGGCTATAAACTCAATTGGGAGTATAAAAGGGACCTCCAAGCATCAAGAGAAGACTAATGCTTCAATTGTCAATCAACAAATGATCAAGAAATTGTCTTAGTGCTTAAAGTGTCAATTCTTGTATAGACAAACACTAGTGAGCCAAAATTGTCAAATTTGCTCAAGTGTTTTAGGTTTTGGGTGAGTGCTTAATTGTGCAAACAAACACCTATTAGAGGGTTTAAGTTTGCTTTCATTTGTCTCTTTGTAAAAGAGGGTTTTGATCAAGGCTTGGGTAGAAGCTTGATCGGTTGTAAGGGTTTCCTCCTAATCCTAGAAAAGGGGACGAATCAATTAGTGAATTGATTGTGAAATCCTTAGTGGGAAGCTAAGGTAGTGGATGTAGGTGCTTGTTAGAAGGCCGAACCACTATAAATCACTGTGTCTTTAATCTTTCTAGCTTCCACAACCCTTCCACCCAAATATCCACCTCTCCACCACTTGGTGAGCATAATTGGTTGATCGAATCGAGCTCCACACAACCCAACAAAAAAGGACTGCAAAACAAGTTTTATTCAAATTTTTAGAGTTCATGTAATTAATTAGGAGCTTTTAAACACAATTATATCGCAAAACCTTAATTTTATACTTTTTACTTAGATAAAATTCCAACGGGTCCATTGAAAGGCCCATTTAGACCCGCTCGTCCGAACCTCTACAAAAAGGACCGCAAAAATGTTTTATTCAAATATTAGGAGTTCAAATAATTGATTAGGAGCTTTTCAACACAATTATATTGCAAAACCGCAATTTCTGTACTTTTTAATCAGTAAAAATTCAAATGGGTCCATTGAAAGGCCCATTTAGACCTGCTCGTCTGAAACCTCTACAAAATGGACCGCAAAACAAGTTTTAATCAAATATTAGGAGTTCAAATAATTGATTAGGAGCTTTTCAACACAATTATATTGCAAAACCGCAAATTTTGTACTTTTTACTCAGTTGAAATTCCAACGGGTCCATTGAGAGGCCCATTTCGACCCGCTCGTTTGAAACCTCTACAAAAAGGACCGCAAAACAAGTTTTAATCAAATTTTAGGAGTTCATATAATTGATTAGAAGCTTTTCAACACAATTACATTGCAAAACCTCAATTTCTGTACTTTTTACTCAGTTAAAATTCCAACGAGTCCATTGAAAGGCCCATTTAGACCTGCTCGTCCGAAACCTCTACAAAAAGGACCGCAAAAATGTTTTATTCAAATATTAGGAGTTCAAATAATTGATTAAGAGCTTTTCAACACAATCATATTGCAAAATCTCAATTTCTGTACTTTTTACTGAGTTATAATTCCAACGGATCCATTGAAAGGCCCATTTAGACCTGCTCGTCCGAAACCTCTACAAAAAGGACCGCAAAACAAGTTTTAATCAAATATTAGGAGTTCAAATAATTGATTAGGAGCTTTTCAACACAATTATATTGCAAAACCGCAATTTCTGTACTTTTTACTCAGTTAAAACTCCAACGGGTCCATTGGAAGGCCCATTTCGACCCGCTCGTCCGAAACCTCAACAAAAAGGACTGCAAAACAAGTTTTAATCAAATTTTTAGAGTTCATGTAATTGATTAGGAGCTTTTAAACACAATTATATTGCAAAACCTCAATTTTATACTTTTTACTTAGATAAAATTCCAACGGGTCCATTGAAAGGCTCATTTAGACTTGCTCGTCCGAAACCTTTACAAAAAGGACCGCAAAAAGTTTTATTCAAATATTAGGAGTTCAAATAATTAATTAGGAGCTTTTCAACACAATTATATTGCAAAACCTCAATTTATATACTTTTTACTCAGTTAAAATTCCAACGGGTCCATTGAAAGGCCCATTTAGACCTGCTCGTCCGAAACCTCTACAAAAAGGACCGCAAAAATGTTTTATTCAAATATTAGGCGTTCAAATAATTGATTGGGAGCTTTTCAACACAATCATATTGCAAAACCTCAATTTCTGTACTTTTTACTCAGTTAAAATTCCAACGGGTCCATTGAAAGGCCCATTTAGACCTGCTCGTCCGAAACCTCTACAAAAAGGACCGCAAAAATGTTTATTCAAATATTAGGAGTTCAAATAATTGATTAGGAGCTTTTCAACACAATTATATTGCAAAACCTCAATTTGTGTACTTTTTAAATAGTTAAAATTCTAACGGGTCCATTGAAAGGCCCATTTCGACCCGCTCGTCCGAAACCTCAACAAAAAGGACTGCAAAACAAGTTTTAATCAAATTTTTAGAGTTCATGTAATTGATTAGGAGCTTTTAAACACAATTATATTGCAAAACCTCAATTTTATACTTTTTACTTAGATAAAATTCCAACGGGTCCATTGAAAGGCCCATTTAGACCTGCTCGTCCGAAACCTTTACAAAAAGGACCGCAAAAAGGTTTTATTCAAATATTAGGAGTTCAAATAATTAATTAGGAGCTTTTCAACACAATTATATTTCAAAACCTCAATTTTTGTACTTTTTACTTAGTTAAAATTCCAACGGGTCCATTGAAAGGCCCATTTAGACCTGCTCGTCCGAAACCTCTACAAAAAGGACCGCAAAAATGTTTTATTCAAATATTAGGCGTTCAAATAATTGATTGGGAGCTTTTCAACACAATCATATTGCAAAACCTCAATTTTTCTGTACTTTTTACTCAGTTAAAATTCCAACGGGTCCATTGAAAGGCCCATTAGACCTGCTCGTCCGAAACCTCTACAAAAAGGACCGCAAAAATGTTTTATTCAAATATTAGGAGTTCAAATAATTGATTGAGAGCTTTTCACCACAATTATATTGCAAAACCTCAATTTATGTACTTTTTAATTAGTTAAAATTCTAACGGGTCCATTGAAAGGCCCATTTCGACCCGCTCGTCCGAAACCTCAACAAAAAGGACTGCAAAACAAGTTTTAATCAAATTTTTAGAGTTCTTGTAATTGATTAGGAGCTTTTAAACACAATTATATTGCAAAACCTCAATTTTATACTTTTTACTTAGATAAAATTCCAACGGGTCCATTGAAAGGCCCATTTAGACCTGCTCGTCCGAAACCTTTACAAAAAGGACCGCAAAAAGGTTTTATTCAAATATTAGGAGTTCAAATAATTAATTAGGAGCTTTTCAACACAATTATATTGCAAAACCTCAATTTTTGTACTTTTTACTCAGTTAAAATTCCAACGGGTCCATTGAAAGGCCCATTTAGACCTGCTCGTCCGAAACCTCTACAAAAAGGACCGCAAAAATGTTTTATTCAAATATTAGGCGTTCAAATAATTGATTGGGAGCTTTTCAACACAATCATATTGCAAAACCTCAATTTTCGTACTTTTTACTCAGTTAAAATTCCAACGGGTCCATTGAAAGGCCCATTTAGACCTGCCCAAAATTGGTACCAAAAGTTTACACGCGAGGAAGGGTTAGCACCCTCGACGTGCCCAAAATTGGTACCAAAAGTTTACCGCTTAATTAAATTCAAATTTTGCGAATCGAAGTGACAATTTTAACCGAGACTTGGTTACATACGCGAGTAAATTTCGAAAATCCTAATATTCGAAGCGAACATCCGAACCACCACCACTACGACTGGTACTAGCCTCGTTCGTTTCTGAATAAAAGGACATCGCACCCTTTTAAAAAAACAAAATTAATTTTAAAAACCCTAATGCATGAAGATATAGACATCCGAAAGCATACCGAGAATAAATAAATAAGGCGTAGACTCATGAGAATAAGTCGACAAAAATACACAAGATAAAATTGGGCATAAAATACATAAACATGGAACATTAAACCAAATAGTCGTGATTAAAGACTGAAAATAAGAGCATAAATCTGGAAATGACCTGATTGAACAAAATAATAATAATAACGATAATAAAACGCAGAAAATTAAATTACACCGGATATGAGACCGAATTTAAAAATAAAGTAAAATGCGAGAAATTAAATGAATATCCGGAAAGGACCGGATCGAATAAAAGTTAAAATGCAAGAAAATAAAAACTGAAATTAAATGTTAGTAAACAAATCAGGCCATAAATAATACAGATCATACCCCGGTTCGGGTCAACGTAAGGCCGATAACAAAACATGATTGAACAATCAAAATTAAAATGCTTAAACATGAATCAAGATGCTGAAAAGAAACTATACAATATATATATATATACATACATGATACGTAACATATATAGATACAATATATAGGACTAGCCGCTCTTCATACCAAAATCCCTAGCCGCTCTACCAAAATTCCTTCAATTCTATTCGTTTTCTACATTGATCAATCCATTTGATCGGTGGTCGACAATCAATTTTAATATTGGTTGTCGACCACCGGATCTATTAGTTTTCTTGTTTTTCATTTTAATAAGAATCACTTTCTCTGTCTTTGTGACACGTTTTTTCATCTGTCCTTGTGACATGTTTTTGTTTTTGTTTTGTGGTTTGATTCATCTGTCTTTGTGGCATGTTTCAGCATACCCTAGCGATCAATTGTTGTTCGCACAAAGATTCAATCGGTGCTAGTTTCTGATTTATGTTTTTGTCGGTGGTCACTTGGAAAGTTATATCCCCACTCGGTTGATGGTTGTTTGCCGATGAAATCAGTCCTGGGTAGCGGTACTTTTTGCTTGACAGCTTGGATCGCGCACCACTCCTTCTTCCTTCTTTATGCGTCTCGTTTGGACAGAGACAAGGAGATTCAGAAGGCTGCTAAATTTTGTTGGTATGCTTATCTCCATAGAAATTTTCATTTTATTTGTTTTTAGGTTGTAAGGATTTTTTGGGTTGTTTAATCCAAATATTTTTCTTTTTGGATGCATTGTAATTGAAATTTTTCTATGGATTTAATAAAATTTAGTGGTTTTTATAAAAAAAAATACAATATATAGGATGTAATAATATAATATAGGTACATAAACATATAATATATATGTGCAGATATAATGGGCTATAATATATACGCATACATCATATATAATATAATATATAACGCCTAAATAAATTGCAAATGAGAAGTAATAAAAAAGGACTAAAATAAAGGAGACACGGCAACTACACTTCCATTCCCATTTTCAAGAAATAATAAAAAAGAAAATTAATGCTAAAATAATGGAAACACGGTAACTAAGGAAATATTTTTTAATATTAAAAAACATTTTTTACAAATAAAATGGAATAAAATATAGAAGAAAAAAAAGGGGGCAACTTTACACCTTCATTTCAGTTTTGGCAAAACTAAAAAAGGGAACAAATAAAAACTATCCTAAAATCAAAACGTTTCACATTCATTCAAAATAAAAAAGAGAAAAAATCAATTAATGCTAATAAAAAAGGAAATGACATTTGAAAGGTTGAAAAGGAAACCAAGTGAAAAAAAGAAAATCAGTGACATTTCACTTCGTTTAAAACAACATAAAAAAGGGTTTTCTTTCTTTCTTAGTCTCTTTCACTTGACAGAGCCAACATTAGGCACCGTTCATCGGCGGCGCCGCCTCACCGGGCACCCCAAACGACGACCGAAAGGGCCGATGGTGAACCGATCCGAACCCCCTAACCCAGCTTACAAACGAAAACCTCGAAACACCACCCCAAAAGTTTCAGATCTATCTCGAAAAAGGATTTTAGAGAAGATGAAAGAACTAGAAAGGTATTTTCTCAATTTTTTCTTCTTGTATTCATTTTTCTGGAAGGGATACAACGTTTTGGGGCTTTTTCTTTTCTTTGGCATTCGAATCCCCCCACTTTACAATTCTCTCTCGGTTTTTTTATATCCGAGATTTACAACCGAAGCAAGGTAAAAACAAAAACACAAGAAACTGTCGATTGCTTGCTTTTTCTGATTTCTGCTTTGTTGTCTAGTTTTTGTCCGGTTGACCTTTGGCCACTTTGTCTTGAGTTTGCGTTTTAGTATCTGCCTTCCCCTTTTTTTTCTGTGTTGCCGAAAATGGGAGGAAGCGTGGCGTTGGCAGGAGCGTCGGGCATGGTTGCAGAAGGGTCGGGCGCTTAGGCCTCGCATGCGCGCGTGAGGGGCTTGAATGGTCGTGCGTGGATCGCACGCACGCGAGGAATCTTTGCGGCCGTTTGATGCCTCTCAGATATGACGGCCATGAGTAGAGCGGCGCGAAACTGAAACGGGGCCTCTAGAGTTTCTTGCTGAGGGCTGATCTAGTCCATTGAGCACATCTCGATCAGACGGTTGACATATGTGGCGGCTACAATGAAAGATTAGATTGTGTTAGGGCTTTTTAGTTGATGTGGGCCAAAATAGGCCCGATTATGTAAATATATTTTTTTGGGTTTTGTATTTGGGCTATGTTTGGGTTTAACAAATGTAATAGTGGACTTTTTATTTAATACATATGGGCTTTTATTTATACTGATATATTGGGTTTATTTATTTCATTTGGCATAATAATAATAATAGCAATAATAAATAATAGTAATAATAATAAGTAACAACACTAACAAATAATACTAACAAATAATAAAATGTGATAGTAATAATAGATAGTAAATAATAGCAAATAATATAGTGATAATAATAGTAATGATTATATAATAACAAGATATATATCTATATATATGTTTTCTTTTTCTTTTTTTCTTTTTTATTTAATTATTATTATTTTAGCCTAATAATAGCCCAAAATGCGAACAAAAAGAGTTTAAGTTTCGGGACAAAATTAGTGATTACAGTTGCCCCTCTTTGCTTATACTTGTGGAACAAGGATAAAGCAAAGATCATAAGCACTAATTTTGTCCCACTTCCCTGTTGGCTGTGGGTGATCCGCTACGCCACCGACGACGAGGCAAGATCGAGAGATTAGATTGGATCAAGCTAACTTTGATGAAGAGATATGATCTGAAGAGTTAGTTGGAGATCAAGCTACGACTCTGACGAAGAGGCATGATCCGAAGGAGTATATTGAAGATCAAGCTACAACTCTGACGAAGAGGCATGATCCGAAGGAGTATATTGGAGATCAAGCTACAACTCTGACGAAGAGGCATGATCCGAAGGAGTATATTGAAGATCAAGCTACAACTCTGACGAAGAGGCATGATCCGAAGGAGTATATTGGAGATCAAGCTACAACTCTGACGAAGAGGCATGATCCGAAGGAGTATATTGAAGATCAAGCTACAACTCTGACGAAGATGCATGATCCGAAGGAGTATATTGGAGATCAAGCTACAACTCTGACGAAAAGGCATGATCCGAAGGAGTATATTGAAGATCAAGCTACAACTCTGACGAAGAGGCATGATTCAAAGGAGTATATTGGAGATCAAGCTACAACTCTGACGAAGAGGCATGATCCGAAGGAGTATATTGGAGATTAAGCTACGACTCTGACGAAGAGGCATGATCAAAGGTTCGCTACACCATTAACGGTAAGACGAAACCTGATGAGGAGGAGATCCGATACACCATCAACGGCATAACAAGATCGATGTTGAAATAGATCCGCTACACCACCATCGGCATAACAAGATCGATGTTGTAAGAGATCTGATATACCATCAACGACATAACGAGATCGATGTTGAACGAGATCTGCTACACCACCAACGGCATAACAAGATCAATGCTGAAAGAGATCCGCTACCATCAAAGGTAGGACGGGATCGATGTTGTAGGAGATCCGCTACACCACCATTGGCATAACAAGATCGATGTTGAAAGAGATCTGCTACCATCAAAGGCATGACGAGATCGATGTTGAAGGAGATCTGCTATACCACTAAGGGCATAACAAGATCGATGCAGTAAGAGATTCGCTATACCACCAACGGCATAACAAGATCGATGTTGTAAGAGATCCGTTATACCACCAACGGCATAACAAGATCGATGTTGAAAGAGATCTGCTACACCATCAACGGCATAACAAGATCGATGCTGAAAGAGATCCGCTACCATCAAAGGCATGACGAGATCGATGTTGAAGGAGATCCGCTACACCACCAAGGGCATAACAAGATCGATGTAGTAAAAGATTCGCTATACCACCAACGGCATAACAAGATCGATGTTGAAAGAAGAGTAGGTGTTGTGGTTGTTCCTCTTGGTGGGGTTCAACCTCTTTGTTGATTTGTCTTTTTTTTTTGTCGGCGTGGCTTTCCTTTGGTTGAGGATTCGCCATCCTTGTCTTTTGACATGTTTATTTTTCTATGTTCGAATGAAATGTGTATGTTTTGTATGTATGCATGTAACTTGATATATGGTGTAGATGTTTGATGTGAATGCATGATGGAAGCACTAATGGTGATGCGAATGATATGTAATGCAACTGATCCTGATGTTGACACTCAAAGGGATGCCCCCTGATTTTGTTGTTATACCGGTTTGGTCTTGTGGTCTTGATCACACGGTTTCAATGATGCCCCAACCTTTTGTGGGTTCGACTATCATCTTCCGAAATGTCACCTGTTTAGGGGATGTCAACTATTGTATGCTTTATTTAGTCAAAATTTGTTTTTTTGTTTGTTTGTTTTTTTTGTGCAATCGGCCGGCAAGCTCATTGTTGGTCCCTATGCTTTTGAAATCGTTTGTGAAGAAATGTAGAAAAATCTTTTGTATGTGAGATGTTTGTTGGAAAAATAATTGTATTATGTACATATATACATTTTGAAAAATCATGACAAATGATATTTATGAAAATCAAATTATGGGTTTTTGAAGAAGTATTTTTTGTTTGAAAAGTTACGAATGTCGTAAGGGCATACTTGTGAAAACCTTTCTGGCTATCAAGCTTCCGAGAGGAGAGACTCCCATACCTAGTTTCTACCCGATTTGATGGTGGCTCTCATTGACTCACTAACTCACCGTGCCCCATCCTTCTCTCGTTTTTGATCTCGATCAAGCATTAGAAGTGTGGCAATCATTGAAGGAAGGTTAACTCCGATAGGCGGGATGTATTCTGAAGACAAATTCATCCATCCATGTATGGTCGGAGTTGTCTTGTAGATCTTGAAATGTAGGCTACGGCCCGTGGTTGTGACAGAAGGGGGACATATGCCCCGGATTGAGGATCATCATGTCTCTTGTTTGGGTGTTCGCCTTTATTAGGTGTAGCTTCGGATCGACTTGCACCTTTGCATTGTGTTGGTGCGCACTCCCGATTAATCTAAGTAGAGGTACAATTGGATGAAGAATTCCTATAGCTTGATTTAGTGCCTTCGCTTTTGGTTTCAATTTTGATAACTTTCAGCTTGGTTTGCGTGGGCTCTTTGAGCACAACTTTCCTTTCGTCGTTCACGTTGCATTCGTATGAAGATTTTTTTTAGCCCTTTTGTTGATCCGGGCTCACGCGTTGGTGACTTTGATCTTGGTCTAGGTCGGTTTTATTGAGCACGATTTTTTTTTGTGAAAATAAGACCAAGTGTCTCTTTTATTGCACTTTTTCGTCTTCATAGCATGATTTATATTGAAAGTTGCTCCTTTGTCCATGCAATTTCATCCTCTTGCCCCCTAGTGTGGAAGTGATCCTTGGCTTGGATCCAAATGTCCTCCCATACTTGGATATCAAAATAGTCTTCAGGTGGTAGATGTTTTCGGGTTATCGCTTCATTCAAGGATCTTAGACAATAATGCTTGAGAGGAGAATTCATTGAATGGGAGTGGCCCATTACTTCGATCACTCATTGTCGCTCCTCCCTTGGCTTGAGTAGAACGGATAGTGTTTCCATTTGTAATGTCCTCAACATACGATTATTTGGAAAAAATTGTTTTTTGAATTGAATTAAAATGTATTTTTACAAAACAATATATACATGTATATTTGGAAAAGAATTCATGAAAGAAATGTTTAAAGAATCAAAAAGTACAACAAATATTTTCAAAATGGAACCACAACTTAGCTTGTTTCGTTTGCATTTTTCCCAAATGCACAGGGATTAACGGATTTGAATTGCCTTTATCGGTAGTCGTTTGCTCCGGGCTAGTCGTACCATTTTCCTGGATACAATCAGTTTTCACCAACTATGACGTTGGATTTTTCCAAAGGATTTATTTCCCTTTGACCATTCGTGAAAATGGATTTTTCGATGGATATTTGAATTATCCATGAATTGAGATTTGCATTTTTCCCAAATGCACAGGGATTAACGGATTTGACTTGCCTTTACCGGTAGCCGTTTGCCCCGGGCTAGCTGTACCATTCCCCTGGGTACAATCAGTTTTTACCAATCACGAGAATTGGATTTTTGCATACGGTGTTGACTTCTTTTGATTTTGGACCAAGTGTGTTTGGGCTAGCGGCTGGGTCATTCATTCTCTTTCGCTTGGGCGAGAGTCACTCCCGGTTAGTAATGAGCATGATGTGATGCATGCATTGTGGATTTGAATGTATCAAAAAAAATTAATGCTTAATTAGCGATGGGTTTGATGTAATGAATGTATGACTAGAGATTTAATGTTGTAAATAATTATGACATGAAATGATGTATGAACAGATAATGTAATAAAAAAATGCAAATGTGTATGCGATGTAACATCCGCATTTCTGTCCTAGAATTTATCGCCGTAGAATTTAATTATTTTATTTATTCTTAGAAGCAATTGAGCTTGCGAATTTGTGAATTATGCAATTTGGTCCCTAAAGTCCTCAATTGGGCAATTAGTGCACCAATTCGGATTAGAAAGGAAATTAGATTCGAATTAATTAGTCTAGCCGATTGGTAAGCCAATGAAATTGAATTAGTGATGTCTAGATTTAAAGTGTGGAATTAAAAGAATACGTAAGAAATTAAATAACATTGTACTCCTTAAAAATTGGACGAAATTGATAAAATTTAATAAAGCTTATAACAAAGCAATTTAGGGATTAAATTAAAAGATTCTCAAATAGTGAAAATTGCATGTAAAAGATGAAGTATCCTTGGGGCTGCTCTTAGTAAATTAAGAATAAATGAATAAGTAAAAAGGGCTTATAGGTAAATGTAAAAGCCATCAAATCAATTATATGATGAAAGCTTGTCATCTTTTCCCATTTTTGCTCTTCTTTGCCGTGAAGAAAGGGAAAATATGGGGGAAGAGGGAAGCTCAATAGTCATCCATGTTTGAGAGCAAAAATGTGTGAAATATTCGGTTGCATGAAGGAAGATTAAGCTAGGGTATTGAAGAGAGTAGCTAATGTTGTCAAGAGATTAAAGAAAGTAAGTCTCCTACTCTTTGTAATTTTCGGTTGAGTTAAAATCATGCATGCAAACCTAAGATTTATATGAACATGAAGATATATGAGTCTTGAATGAAATAACAAGATAAAATATGGAAAAATGTGAAAACTATTCAAGAACACATGAATGGAGTAAAAAGGGGACTGTTATGAAAGAAATATAAAATCTTGAGCTTTTGGAAAGTTTGTTAAGAGTCAAAATCTGAAAATGGTTACTAGGAGAAATTTGTTAAGGGATGAATATTTGGTTATAAAAGTTTAATGGTTGCTGGAAAAATGAAGTAGAAAGATGGTATGTTGATTAGAACTAAAAATGGTCATGAAATCGAAATTTGTGAAGATTGGGGACTGTTTTGAAGAAATCGGTAAATTGCATGCCTAAATGTTGGAAATTGGAAACTTACATGGACTGTAAAAATACCATTGAAAAGTATAATAAGTCATACTATGAAAGAAATTCAGATCCAAGTATGTAGTTAAGTGTATGTTCAAGCTAAAGTGTTAATTAAGAAATCTGTCCAGTGATGTTTAATGTAAAAGCAGTAACTTTGGAAATTCACCAAAAATCGAATATAAGATATTTGAAGCTGAAATTTATACTGTATAAACTTTAGTATGTCTAGAATCATTGAGAGAAAACGGAACTAAATTTCAGTATGTAAATTAGAAGATACGAATTTTTAAAGTTGGGCAGTGCATGCTGTCCAGAATTGCCGAATTTAGTATAAATAAGTAATAAACTGTATTAGTCCGAATAAGATAAAAATATGAGGTTAATGTGACTGAAAAATTGGGTTTAATGTCTTTCCAACGGTATATGATATGTTAATTTTGGATTAGTAAGTAAAAAGTTATGATTAAAACGATAACTAGTCCTCGAACTAGCTTAATGAAAAGTCAGAATTGAAATTAGGAGTTCATGCTTGAATTGTGAAGTAGTTATGGTTGAATTGCTTCCTAATATAGTGTATTTGTTTAATGTTGAGAGTTAAGATCGGAATAGCGAAGAAACTTCGGAGGAAGCTAGGATCGATCGTTCGAAAGGAAGAAGCAAAGGCATCTCAATTTGAGATCAAGCTTAAGGATCGTGAGTGTAATTTCGTGAGTGTAATTTTGTCTTAGGGTTGGGACTAGTGTCCGAACCACTTTAATTTTCTGTACTTTATATTTTATATGCATGAAATTGGACTAAATGCTATCCGGTAATGTGTTTAGTAAGGGAAGGAGATATAAAGGAACTTGGATGCTTGATTGAAATTTGTGATACATGTTTGATCGAATGCGATATGTGGACTGTTTTATATGATGCAAAATGCCATGAATTTTATGTTGATTTGGATTTTGATAATCGATTAAGTATGTGTAAATGTGGACTGCCTATGTGAATGATTGTATGATAGAAAAGCATGAAATGGATTCTTGATCGTAATTGATATGATGAATATGTGGACTGCCCTATGACATGAATATGCTATGCTTGAAAATGCATATGTTATGTATGAATGATTTTGCTGCCATGTATGATGTTATGAGCGATTGAGCATGCAATGTGAATTCTGAAAAATGTTCATGAAATGAATTAATGGACTAATCACTTAACAAGATTCCGCCCTTGGTCGTTTGGACGTTCTAGATAAGAACGGCATGCCTAGAGTTTGAGCTCACCCTCCGATATTGCTTTGTGCAATCTTTGATAGTACTTTGTGTACTCTTGATAAGATGTGTGATCTTGATTGATGTTCGAGACACACGATGCTATGGGCATCCCCTTTGATATTGCTTTGTGCAATTTATGACGTTGTCGCGGGCAACAAAACTCCGATATGTGTGATTACCCTTCTGATGGCTCGAATTTTTGTTACGACTATTCTACCATGGGCAAAATGATAAATTAAATGTTTGTGTTATGAAATCATATTAAAGAAATGACATGAATCACCATGTGATATAAAGTGCATGAATTGAATGAAACTTGCTAAGTTAATTAAGCTTATGAAGTGGATAAAGAATAATGTGACTTAACATGATATGCTATGATGTGAAATGCTATGCTATGTGGACATTGATCCTTTCCGAATATGTTATGAAATGAAGTGCTATGATATGTGGACATTGGTCCTATCCGACTATGATAAGAAGCATATGAAATGCTTACAAGTTCGGTTATGTGAAATTTAGGTAATAACCCTATTCGAATGTATGTGATTATGAAATGAGAAATTCTGATTTTTGAATGATAAATTGAGATCATTCGAATGATATGCTATGGTAAAATTGTGAATTCGATTTGATAAGATGAAAATGCTATGTATGGTTTAACATGAGATCTTGATTGATTTAAATGCTAAAGCATGATATTGAGTATGCTGAATATGAAATGAAATATGCTATTGATCGAATTATGTGCAAGCATGTAATAAATTATTGTGATATGCTATGTATTCGAGCATGTGCTATGAATGTTGATATGACTTGTATGATGCCATATGTATGAATTTTGTGTGAGCTTAGTTGGGTGAATACCGAATCGTTAATAAACCTAGCTAAGTAATCTCAATGTTTGATCACGCTTAAGCTAAAGAATGAATTAGTTTTAGCATTACCTCGCTAAGTACTTTTTGTACTTACCGCTCCGTTGTTTTCTTCTTCCCAACCTTAGCAGGATAGCTCGGACCCTAAAGCTAGCTTTCGTTGGATCAAAGTCATCAAGTTCTCAAGTTCACAGTTTTGAAATATGTACGATCTAAGTCTTATTTTTAGACTCCTAGATGGTGGCTTTGAAGTCTGTCTCAGGATCCGTTTTGTTTTATTTGGTCGTAACTTAAGTTTGAAATGGTGTTTGAAATTACATGCTCTGTGATGCTTGGTTAGGAGGCTAGAATCATGTTTTGTATCTAAGTAAGCCTCATTATTTTGTGTATAAAATGTAAGTCAAGCTAGTGGTTGTGTCGATCCTTTTTGTTGTCCATAGTCGATAGCTTGACATGTTTAGGGGCATATAAGCTATGTTATTTTGTAAGTCCTAAGTAAAGGAAATCAAATGCCATGATATGAAATTGAAATCTATTATGTGTTGCATGAAAATTGGCTTGCTTAAATATTTGGTAAAGTTTGGATTAATTCGAGATCATCTAGACCATTTAATTAAGGGTTTTTGAATGGCATGTAATCGGTTAACTAATTGTTCGACATTATGACTTATTTGTAATAGTAAAATGTGAATAAAAATAAAAGTTTTAAATTGGTCCGAAAATTTGTAACAAGATTAAGTGAAAGTATGTTTAAGTTTTTGTTAGCCCATTTTCCGCGTGCGCATTAATGTGAAATAATGATTAAAGTAATATCACGTCTTCGAAATGCTTCCACAATTGTCTGACATGTTTCGTTTGTCCGCCTTTTCTGTTCCGGTGACACCCTTAACTCCCGGCCCGGGTTGGGGGTGTCACATGCGAATAACGGTGTTGGTCGTATAGGTGATTCCCCTTAGGTCAACTTTCATTTAGACATAAAAGAGGTTCCTTGTTACAAGGTAGCCATAGAAGATTCAAACGAATGCCCCTTCGCGTCTTCAAATTACGTCTGAGGAAATGAAAGTTTTGAAAAATGTCGAGGATGGATTTTCTTTCTTTTCCAATCGTCTAGAATTTATCGGATTTGCAATTTGACATCCTTTTTAGCAATCTCCTTCCATAATGAAAGCACCTGAATTGGGTAAAACCACCTTGACTCAACACCGTTATGTCATGGTATGTATGAAAAATAAATGCAAAAAAGAAAAAAGAAATGAGTTAGTGTCAAATAGTCATTATTACTAAGATAGAACACAAGCATAAATAAGCAGTCCTATTCATCCCGTCTAGTTCACCTAGGTTATCCGCATGGCTCTAAAGGGGTAGGCATTCTAGTTCGCTACATGCAGTTTTGGTTCTAGGAGGTACTCAAATTGTCCTTGCTGTCCCCTACTAAGGGTAGCAAGGCCCCCGGTCATCACCCATTATAGGCTCATTTCAACCGAGTTCAATCCGAGGGGACCCTTTAGCTATATCTGCACAGAGAAACGATATTCCCACGAAGATATAGGGTAGTCGAGCCCCGAAGGTACTTGCTAGGCCTAAACGGAGGAACAATATCCCCACGAAAGCACTAGCGTTTTCCCCCCACTTAAACGAACGGGTATACATGCAAAAAAATGAATGCGTCCGAAATGAACTCGCTTTTATAAACAAATATCGGCTAAATTTGTCACTTTAGTTCGCAACCTTTGATATTAATTAAGCGATAAAGTTTTCTTGGCCTGACTCTCTTTTTTTGTTTTTTGAAAACAAAAATTTGTCCCCAGCGGAGTCGCCATCTGTAGCGACTATTTTTTGAAAAACACTGGTATATAAGTATATAGGTGTAATAGGTGTATGTGTATTGTGGATGAGATATTTTAGAAATTAGGGAATAGGGGTTAAAGGGGGAATTTTTGGAAATTGAAGGGTAAAAATGGATTTTGGAAATTATTGGAAAATTGGGGGGAATTGAAAAATGTTTTTATAAAATAGAAGGAGTCGCCACCGGTCATTTTAAATGGTAGACCGGACACCGGAAATAGAAACCAGAGATTCGAAAGGGTTCGGGAGTCGGTTACACGCGAGGAAGGGTTAGCACCCTCGACGTGCCCAAAATTGGTACCAAAACTTTACCGCTTAATTAAATTCAAATTTTGTGAATCGAAGTGACAATTTTAACCGAGACTTGGTTACATACGCGAGTAAATTTCGAAAATCCTAATATTCGAAGCGAACGTCCGAACCGCCACCACTACGACTGGTACTAGCCTCGTTCGTTTCTGAATAAAAGGACATCGCACCCTTTAAAAAAACAAAATTAATTTTAAAAACCCTAATGCATGAAGATATAAACATCCGAAAGCATACCGAGAATAAATAAATAAGGCGTAGACTCATGAGAATAAGTCGACAAAAATACACAAGATAAAATTGGGCATAAAAAACATAAACATGGAACATTAAACCAAAGAGTCGTGATTAAAGACTGAAAAGAAGAGCATAAATCTGGAAATGACCAGATTGAACAAAAAAATAATAATAACGATAATAAAACGCAGAAAATTAAATTACACCGGATATGGGACCAGATTTAAAAATAAAGTAAAATGCGAGAAATTAAATAAATATCCGGAAAGGACCGGATCAAATAAAAATTAAAATGCAAAAAAATAAAAGCTGAAATTAAATGTTAGTAAGCAAATCGGGCCATAAATAATACAGATCATACTCCGGTTCGGGTCAACGTAAGACCGATAACAAAACATGATTGAACAATCAAAATTAAAATGCTTAAACATGAATCAAGACGCTGAAAAGAAACTATACAATATATATATATGATACGTAACATATATAGATACAATATATATGATGTAATAATATAATATAGGTACATAAACATATAATATATATGTGCAGATATAATGGGCTATAATATATACGCATTCATCATATATAATATAATATATAACGCCTAAATAAATTGCAAATGAGAAGTAATAAAAAGGGGCTAAAATAAAGGAGACACGGCAACTACACTTCCATTCCCATTTTCAAGAAATAATAAAAAAGAAAATTAATGCTAAAATAATGGAAACACGGTAACTAAGGAAATATTTTTTAATATTAAAAAACATTTTTTACAAAAAAAATGGAATAAAATATAGAAGAAAAAAAAGGGCAACTTTACACCTTCATTTCAGTTTTAGCAAAACTAAAAAAGGGAACAAATAAAAACTATCCTAAAATCAAAACGTTTCACATTCATTCAAAATAAAAAAGAGAAAAAATCAATTAATGCTAATAAAAAAGGAAATGACATTTGAAAGGTTGAAAAGGAAACCAAGTAAAAAAAAGAAAATCAGTGACATTTCACTTCGTTTAAAACAACATAAAAAAGGGTTTTCTTTCTTTCTTAGTCTCTTTCACTTGACAGAGCCAACATTAGGCACCGTTCATCGGCGGCGTCGCCTCACCGGGCACCCCAAACGACGACCGAAAGGGCCGATGGTGAACCGGTCCGAACCCCCTAACCCAGCTTACAAACGAAAACCTCGAAACACCACCCCAAAAGTTTCAGATCTACCTCGAAAAAGGATTTTGGAGAAGATGAAAGAACTAGAAAGGTATTTTCTCAATTTTTTCTTCTTGTATTCATTTTTCTGGAAGGGATACAACGTTTTGGGGCTTTTTCTTTTCTTTGGCATTCGAATCCCCCCACTTTACAATTCTCTCTCGGTTTTTTTATATCCGAGATATACAACCGAAGTAAGGTAAAAACAAAAACACAAGAAACTGTCGATTCCTTGCTTTTTCTGATTTCTGCTTTGTTGTCTAGTTTTTGTCCGGTTGACCTTTGGCCACTTTGTCTTGAGTTTGCCTTTTAGTATCTGACTTCCCCCTTTTTTCTGTTGTATCTCGACGTTGCCGAAAATGGGAGGAAGCGTGGCGTTGGCAGGAGCGTCGGGCATGGTTGCAGAAGGGTCAGGCGCTTAGGCCTCGCATGCGCGCGTGAGGGGCTCGAATGGTCGTGCGTGGATCGCACGCACGCGAGGAATCTTTGCGGCCGTTCGATGCCTCTCGGATATGACGGCCAGGAGTAGCGCAGCGCGAAACTGAAAAGGGGGCTCTAGGGTTTCTTGCTGAGGGCTGATCTGGTCCATTGAGCACATCTCGATCAAACGGTTGACATCTGTGGCGGCTACAATGAAAGATTAAATTGTGTTAGGGCTTTTTAGTCGATGTGGGCCAAATTAGGCCCGATTATGTAAATATATTTTTTGGGTTTTGTATTTAGGCTATGTTTGGGTTTAACAAATATAATAGTGGACTTTTTATTTAATATATATGGGCTTTTATTTATATTGATATATTGGTTTTATTTATTTCATTTGGCATAATAATAATAATAATAGCAATGATAATAATAAATAATAACAACAATAATAACATACTAATAATGATAGCAATAATAAATAATAATAATAATAAGTAACAACACTAACAAAAAATAGTAACAAATAATAAAATGTGATAGTAATAATAGATAGTAAATAATAGCAAATAATATAGTGATAATAATAGTAATGATTACATAATAACAAGATATATATATATATATATATATATATATATTCTTTTTCTTTTTTTTCTTTTTTATTTAATTATTATTATTTTAGCCCAATAATAGCCCAAAATGCGAACAAAAAGAGTTTAAGTTTCGGGACAAAATTAGTGATTACACAAATAATTTATTAGGAGCTTTTCAACACAATTATATTGCAAAACCGCAATTTCTGTACTTTTTACTCAGTTAAAATTCCAACGGGTCCATTAAAAGGCCCATTTCGACCCGCTCGTCCGAAACCTCAACAAAAAGGATTGCAAAACAAGTTTTAATCAAATTTTTAGAGTTCATGTAATTGATTAGGAGCTTTTAAACACAATTACATCGCAAAACCTTAATTTTATACTTTTTACTTAGATAAAATTTCAACGGGTCCATTGAAAGGCCCATTTAGACCCGCTCGTCCGAACCTCTACAAAAAGGACCGCAAAAATATTTTATTCAAATATTAGGAGTTCAAATAATTGATTAGGAGCTTTTCAACACAATTATATTGCAAAACCGCAATTTCTGTACTTTTTACTTAGTTAAAATTCCAATGGTCATGATTTGACTTGGCTCAAATGGTAAAGTCATGGTTTATATCTCCAAGGGTTAAAGGTTCAAATCCCCTTGCTTGCACACACATTTTTTCTTCAAAAAAAAATTCCAATGGTCCATTGAAAGGCCCATTTAGACCTGCTCGTCTGAAACCTCTACAAAAAGGACCGCAAAACAAGTTTTCATCAAATATTAGGTGTTCAAATAATTTATTAGGAGCTTTTCAACACAATTATATTGCAAAACCGCAATTTTTGTACTTTTTACTCAGTTAAAATTCCAACGGGTCCATTGAGAGGCCCATTTCGACCCGCTCGTCTGAAACCTCTACAAAAAGGACCGCAAAACAAGTTTTAATCAAATTTTAGGAGTTCATGTAATTGATTACAAGCTTTTCAACACAATTACATTGCAAAACCTCAATTTCTGTACTTTTTACTCAGTTAAAATTCCAACGGGTCCATTGAAAAGCTCATTTAGACCTGCTCGTCCGAAATCTCTACAAAAAGGACCGCAAAAATGTTTTATTCAAATAATAGGAGTTCAAATAATTTATTAGGAGCTTTTAAACACAATTATATTGAAAAACCTCAATTTTATACTTTTTACTCAGATAAAATTCCAACGGGTGCATTAAAAGGCCCATTTAGACCTGCTCGTCCGAAACCTCTACAAAAAGGACCGCAAAAAGGTTTTATTCAAATATTAGGAGTTCAAATAATTGATTAGGAGCTTTTCAACACAATTATATAGCAAAACCTCAATTTCTGTACTTTTTACTCATTTAAAATTCCAACGGGTCCATTGAAAGGCCCATTTCGACTCGCTCGTCCGAAACCTCTACAAAAAGGACTGCAAAACAAGTTTTAATCAAATATTAGTAGTTAAAATAATTGATTAGGAGCTTTTGAACACAATTATATTGCAAAACCTCAATTTTTGTACTTTTTACTCAGTTAAAATTCCAACGGGTCCATTGAACGGCCCATTTAGACCTGCTCGTCCGAAACCTCTACAAAAAGGACCGCAAAAATGTTTTATTCAAATATTAGGAGTTAAAATAATTGATTAGGAGCTTTTCAACACAATTACATTGCAAAACCTCAATTTATGTACTTTTTAATCAGTTAAAATTCTAACGGGTCCATTGAAAGGCCCATTTCGACCCGCTCGTCCGAAACCTCAACAAAAAGGACTGCAAAACAAGTTTTAATCAAATTTTTAGAGTTCATGTAATTGATTAGGAGCTTTTAAACCCAATTATATTGCAAAACCTCAATTTTATACTTTTTACTCAGTTAAAATTCCAACGGGTCCATTGAAAGGCCCATTTCGACCCACTCGCCCGAAACCTCTACAAAAAGGACCGCAAAACAATTTTTAATCAAATTTTAGGAGTTCATGTAATTGATTAGGAGATTTTCAATATAATTATATTGCAAAACCTCAGTTTCTATACTTTTTACTCAGTTAAAATTCCAACGGGTCCATTGAAAGGCCCATTTAGACCTGCTCGTCCGAAACCTCTACAAAAAGGACCGCAAAAATGTTTTATTCAAATATTAGGAGTTCAAATAATTGATTAGGAGCTTTTCAACACAATTACATTGCAAAACCTCAATTTATGTACTTTTTAATCAGTTAAAATTCTAACGGGTCCATTGAAAGGCCCATTTCGACAAGCTCGTCTGAAACCTCAACAAAAAGGACTGCAAAACAAGTTTTAATCAAATTTTTAGAGTTCATGTAATTGATTAGGAGCTTTTAAACACAATTATATTGCAAAACCTCAATTTTATACTTTTTACTCAGTTAAAATTCCAACGGGTCCATTGAAAGGCCCATTTCGACCCACTCGTCCGAAACCTCTACAAAAAGGACCGCAAAAAGGTTTTAATCAAATTTTAGGAGTTCATGTAATTGATTAGGAGATTTTCAACACAATTATATTGCAAAACCTCAATTTCTGTACTTTTTACTCATTAAAAATTCCAACGGGTCCATTGAAAGGCCCATTTCGACCCGCTCGTTTGAAACCTCTACAAAAAGGACTACAAAACAAGTTTTAATCAAATATTAGTAGTTCAAATAATTGATTAGGAGCTTTTGAACACAATTATATTGCAAAACCTCAATTTATGTACTTTTTAATTAGTTAAAATTCTAACTGGTCCATTGAAAGGCCCATTTCGACCCGTTCGTCCGAAACCTCAACAAAAAGGACTGCAAAACAAGTTTTAATCAAATTTTTAGAGTTCATGTAATTGATTAGGAGCTATTAAACACAATTATATTGCAAAACCTCAATTTTATACTTTTTACTTAGATAAAATTCCAACGGGTCCATTGAAAGGCCCATTTAGACCTGCTCGTCCGAAATCTTTACAAAAAGGACCGCAAAAAGGTTTTATTCAAATATTAGGAGTTCAAATAATTAATTAGGAGCTTTTCAACACAATTACATTGCAAAACCTCAATTTCTGTACTTTTTACTCAGTTAAAATTCTAACGGGTCCATTGAAAGGCCCATTTAGAGCTGCTCGTCCGAAATCTCTACAAAAGGACCGCAAAAATGTTTTATTCAAATATTAGGAGTTCAAATAATTTATTATGAGCTTTTAAAAACAATTATATTGAAAAACCTCAATTTTATACTTTTTACTCAGATAAAATTCCAACGGGTACATTGAAAGGCCCATTTAGACCTGCTCGTCCGAAACCTCTACAAAAAGGACCGCAAAAAGGTTTTATTCAAATATTAGGAGTTCAAATAATTGATTAGGAGCTTTTCAACACAATTATATAGCAAAATCCCCATTTTCTGTACTTTTTACTCATTTATAATTCCAACGGGTCCATTGAAAGGCCCATTTCGACCTGCTCGCCCCGAAACCTCTACAAAAAGGACTGCAAAACAAGTTTTAATCAAATATTAGTAGTTCAAATAATTGATTAGGAGCTTTTGAACACAATTACATTGCAAAACCTCAATTTTTGTACTTTTTACTCAGTTAAAATTCCAGCGGGTCCATTGAAAGACCCATTTAGACCTGGTCGTCCGAAACCTCTACAAAAAGTACCGCAAAAATGTTTTATTTAAATATTAGGAGTTCAAATAATTGATTAGGAGCTTTTCAACACAATTATATTGCAAAAACTCAATTTATGTACTTTTTAATTAGTTAAAATTCCAACGGGTCCAATGAAAGACCCATTTCGACCCGCTCGTCCGAAACTCAACAAAAAGGACTGCAAAACAAGTTTTAATCAAAATATTAGAGTTCATGTAATTGATTAGGAGCTTTTAAACACAATTATATTGCAAAACCTTAATTTTATACTTTTTACTCAGTTAAAATTCCAACGGGTCCATTTAAAGGCCCATTTCGACCCACTAGTCCGAAACCTCTACAAAAAGGACTGCAAAACAAGTTTTAATCAAATTTTAGGAGTTCATGTAATTGATTAGGAGCTTTTGAACACAATTATATTGCAAAACCTCAATTTCTGTACTTTTTACTCAGTTAAAATTCCAACGGGTCCATTGAAAGGCCCATTTAGACCTGCTCGTCCGAAACCTCTACAAAAAGGACTGCAAAAATGTTTTATTCAAATATTAGGAGTTTAAATAATTGATTAGGAGCTTTTCAACACAATTATATTGCAAAGCCTCAATTTATGTACTTTTTAATCAGTTAAAATTCTAACGGGTCCATTAAAAGGCCCATTTCGACCCGCTCGTCCGAAACCTCAACAAAAAGGACTGCAAAACAAGTTTTTATCAAATTTTTAGAGTTCATGTAATTTATTAGGAGCTTCTAAACACAATTATATCGCAAAACCTTAATTTTATAATTTTTACTTAGATAAAATTCCAACGGGTCCATTGAAAGGCCCATTTAGACCTGCTCGTCCGAAACCTTTACAAAAAGGACCGCAAAAAGGTTTTATTCAAATATTAGGAGTTCAAATAATTAATTAGGAGCTTTTCAACACAATTACATTGCAAAACCTCAATTTCTGTACTTTTTACTCAGTTAAAATTCTAACGGGTCCATTGAAAGGCCCATTTAGACCTGCTCGTCCGAAATCTCTACAAAAAGGACCGCAAAAATGTTTTATTCAAATATTAGGAGTTCAAATAATTTATTAGGAGCTTTTAAAAACAATTATATTGAAAAACCTCAATTTTATACTTTTTATTCAGATAAAATTCCAACGGGTACATTGAAAGGCCCATTTAGACCTGCTCGTCCGAAACCTCTACAAAAAGGACCGCAAAAAGGTTTTATTCAAATATTAGGCGTTCAAATAATTGATTGGGAGATTTTCAACACAATCATATTGCAAAACCTCAATTTCTGTACTTTTTACTCAGTTAAAATTCCAACGGGTCCATTGAAAGGCCCATTTAGACCTGCTCGTCCGAACCTCTACAAAAAGGACCGCAAAAATGTTTTATTCAAATATTAGGAGTTCAAATAATTGATTAGGAGCTTTTCAACACAATTATATTGCAAAACCGCAATTTCTGTACTTTTTACTCAGTTAAAATTCCAATGGGTCCATTGAAGGCCCATTTAGATCTGCTCGTCTGAAACCTCTACAAAAAGGACCGCAAAACAAGTTTTAATCAAATATTAGGAGTTCAAATATATGATTAGGAGCTTTTCAACACAATTATATTGCAAAACCACAATTTTTGTACTTTTTACTCAGTTAAAATTCCAACGGGTCCATTGAGAGGCCCATTTCGACCCGCTCGTTTGAAAGCTCTACAAAAAGGACCGCAAAACAAGTTTTAATCAAATTTTAGGAGTTCATGTAATTGATTAGAAGCTTTTAAACACAATTACATTGCAAAACCTCAATTTCTGTACTTTTTACTAAGTTAAAATTCCAACGGGTCCATTGAAAGGCCCATTTAGACCCGCTCGTCCGAAATCTCTACAAAAAGGACCGCAAAATTGTTTTTTTCAAATATTAGGAGTTCAAATAATTTATTAGGAGCTTTTAAACACAATTATATTGAAAAACCTCAATTTTATACTTTTTACTCAGATAAAATTCCAACGGGTACATTGAAAGACCCTTTTAGACCTGCTCGTCCGAAACCTCTACAAAAAGGACCGCAAAAAGGTTTTATTCAAATATTAGGAGTTCAAATAATTGATTAGGAGCTTTTCAACACAATTATATAGCAAAACCTCAATTTCTGTACTTTTTACTCATTAAAAATTCCAACGGGTCCATAGAAAGGCCCATTTCGACCCGCTCGTCTGAAACCTCTAAAAAAGGACTACAAAACAAGTTTTAATCAAATATTAGTAGTTCAAATAATTGATTAGGAGCTTTTGAACACAATTATATTGCAAAACCTCAATTTCTGTAGTTTTTACTCAGTTAAAATTCCAACGGGTCCATTGAAAGTCCTATTTCGACCCACTCGTCCGAAACCTCTACAAAAAGGAACGCAAAACAAGTTTTAATCAAATTTTAAGAGTTCATGTAATTGATTAGGAGCTTTTCAACACAATTATATTGCAAACCCTCAATTTCTGTACTTTTTACTCAGTTAAAATTCCAACGGGTCCATTGAAAGGCCCATTTCAACCCTCTCGTCCGAAACCTCTACAAAAAGGACTGCAAAACAAGATTTAATACAATTTTAGGAGTTCATGTAATTGATTAGGAGCTTTTCAACACAAGAATATTGCAAAACCTCAATTTCTTTACTTTTTACTAAGTTAAAATTCCAACGGGTCCATTGAAAGGCCCATTTAGACCTGCTCGTCCGAAACCTCTACAAAAAGGACCGTAAAAATGTTTTATTCAAATATTAGGAGTTCAAATAATTGATTAGGAGCTTTTCAACACAATTATATTGCAAAACCTCAATTTATGTACTTTTTAATTAGTTAAAATTCTAACTGGTCCATTGAAAGGCCTATTTCGACCCGCTCGTCCGAAACCTCAACAAAAAGGACTACAAAACAAGTTTTAATCAAATTTTTAGAGTTCATGTAATTTATTAGGAGCTTTTAAACACAATTATATTGCAAAACCTCAATTTTAAACTTTTTACTTAGATAAAATTCCAACGGGTCCATTGAAAGGCCCATTTAGACCTGCTCGTCCGAAACCTTTACAAAAAGGACCGCAAAAAGGTTTTATTCAAATATTAGGAGTTCAAATAATTAATTAGGAGCTTTTCAACACAATTACATTGCAAAACCTCAATTTCTATACTTTTTACTCAGTTAAAATTCTAACGGGTCCATTGAAAGACCCATTTAGAGCTGCTCGTCCGAAACCTCTACAAAAAGGACCGCAAAAAGGTTTTATTCAAATATTAGGAGTTCAAATAATTGATTAGGAGCTTTTTAATACCATTATATAGCAAAATCCCCATTTTCTGTACTTTTTACTCATTTATAATTCCAACGGGTCCATTGAAAGGCCCATTTCGACCCGCTCGCCCGAAACCTCTACAAAAAGGACTGCAAAACAAGTTTTAATCAAATATTAGTAGTTCAAATAATTGATTAGGAGCTTTTGAACACAATTACATTGCAAAACCTCAATTTTTGTACTTTTTACTCAGTTAAAATTCCAACGGGTCCGTTGAAAGACCCATTTAGACCTGGTCGTCCGAAACCTCTACAAAAAGGACCGCAAAAATGTTTTATTCAAATATTAGGAGTTCAAATAATTGATTAGGAGCTTTTCAACACAATTATATTGCAAAAACTCAATTTATGTACTTTTTAATTAGTTAAAATTCCAACGGGTCCAATGAAAGGCCCATTTCGACCCGCTCGTCCGAAACTCAACAAAAAGGACTGCAAAACAAGTTTTAATCAAAATATTAGAGTTCATGTAATTGATTAGGAGCTTTTAAACACAATTATATTGCAAAACCTCAATTTTATACTTTTTACTCAGTTAAAATTCCAACGGGTCCATTTAAAGGCCCATTTCGACCCACTCGTCCGAAACCTCTACAAAAAGGACCGCAAAACAAGTTTTAATCAAATTTTAGGAGTTCATGTAATTGATTAGGAGCTTTTCAACACAATTATATTGCAAAACCTCAATTTCTGTACTTTTTACTCAGTTAAAATTCCAACGGGTCCATTGAAAGGCCCATTTAGACCTGCTCGTCCGAAACCTCTACAAAAAGGACCGCAAAAATGTTTTATTCAAATATTAGGAGTTTAAATAATTGATTAGGAGCTTTTCAACACAATTATATTGCAAAACCTCAATTTATGTACTTTTTAATCAGTTAAAATTCTAACGGGTCCATTGAAAGGCCAATTTCGACCCGCTCGTCCGAAACCTCAACAAAAAGGACTGCAAAACAAGTTTTAATCAATTTTTTAAAGTTCATGTAATTGATTAGGAGCTTTTAAACACAATTATATCGCAAAACCTTAATTTTATACTTTTTACTTATATAAAATTCAAACGGGTCCATTGAAAGGCCCATTTACACCCGCTCGTCTGAACCTCTACAAAAAGGACCGCAAAAATGTTTTATTCAAATATTAGGAGTTCAAATAATTGATTAGGAGCTTTTAAACACAATTATATTGCAAAACCGCAATTTCTGTACTTTTTACTCAGTTAAAATTCCAATGGGTCCATTGAAAGGCCCATTTAGACCTGCTCGTCCGAAACTTCTACAAAAAGGACTGCAAAACAAGTTTTAATCAAATATTAGGAGTTCAAATAATTGATTAGGAGCTTTTCAACACAATAATATTGCAAAACCGCAATTTTTGTACTTTTTACTCAGTTAAAATTCCAACGGGTCCATTGAGAGGCCCATTTCGATTCGCTCGTCTGAAACCTCTACAAAAAGGACCGCAAAACAAGTTTTAATCAAATTTTAGGAGTTCATGTAATTGATTAGAAGCTTTTCAACAGAATTACATTGCAAAACCTCAATTTCTGTACTTTTTACTCAGTTAAAATTCCAACGGGTCCATTGAAAGGCCCATTTCGACCCGCTCGTCCGAAACCTCTACAAAAAGGACTGCAAAACAAGTTTTAATCAAACTTTAGGAGTACATATAATTGATTAGAAGATTTTCAACACAATTACATTGCAAAACCGCAATTTCTGTACTTTTTACTTAGTTAAAATTCCAACGGGTCCATTGAAAGGACCATTTCGACCCGCTCGTCCGAAACCTCTACAAAAAGGACCGCAAAACAAGTTTTAATCAAAATTTAGCTGTTCATGTAATTGGTTAGGAGCTTTTCAACACAATTATATTGCAAAACCATACTTTCTGTACTTTTTACTAAGTTAAAATTCCAACGAGTCCATTGAAATGCCCATTTAGACCTGCTCGTCTGAAACCTCTACAAAAAGGACCACAAAAATATTTTATTCAAATATTAGGAGTTCAAATAACTGATTAGAAGCTTTTCAACACAATTATATTGCAAAACCTCAATTTATGTACTTTTTAATAAGTTAAAATTCTAACGGGTCCATTGAAAGGCCCATTTTGACCCGCTCGTCCGAAACCTCAACAAAAATGACCGCAAAACAAGTTTTAATCAAATTTTTGGAGTTCATGTAATTTATTAGGAGCTTTTCAACACAATTATATTGCAAAACCGCAATTTCTGTACTTTTTACTCAGTTAAAATTCCAACGGGTCCATTGAAAGGCCCATTTCGACCCGCTCGTCCGAAACCTCTACAAAAAGGACCGCAAAACAAGTTTTAATCAAATTTTAGGAGTTCATGTAATTGATTAGCAGCTTTTCAACACAATTATATTGCAAAACCTCAATTTCTGCACTTTTTACTCAGTTAAAATTCCAACGGGTCCATTGAAAGGCCCATTTAGACCTGCTCGTCCGAAACTTCTACAAAAAGGACCACAAAAATGTTTTATTCAAATATTAGGAGTTCAAATAATTGATTAGGAGCTTTTGAACACAATTATATTGCAAAACCTCAATTTATGTACTTTTTAATTAGTTAAAATTCCAACGGGTCCATTGAAAGGCCCATTTCGACCCGCTCGTCCGAAACCTATACAAAAAGGATTGCAAAACAAGTTTTAATCAAATATTAGGAGTTCAAATAATTGGTTAGGAGCTTTTCAACACAATTATATTGCAAAACCGCAATTTTTGTACTTTTTACTCAGTTAAAATTCCAACGGGTCCATTGAAAGGCCCATTTAGACCTGCTCGTCCGAAACCTCTACAAAAAGGACCGCAAAAATGTTTTATTCAAATATTAGGAGTTAAAATAATTTATTAGGAGCTTTTCAACACAATTATATTGCAAAACCTCAATTTCTGTACTTTTTACTCAGTTAAAATTCCAACGGGTCCATTAAAAGGCCCATTTCGACTCGCTCGTCCGAAACCTCTACAAAAAGGACTGCAAAACAAGTTTTAATCAAATTTTAGGAGTTCATGTAATTTACTAGGAGCTTTTCAACATAATTATATTGCAAAACCTCAATTTCTGTACTTTTTACTCAGTTAAAATTCCAACGGGTCCATTAAAAGGCCCATTTCGACTCGCTCGTCCGAAACCTCTACAAAAAGGACTGCAAAACAAGTTTTAATCAAGTTTTAGGAGTTCATGTAATTGATTAGGAGCTTTTAAATACAATTATATTGCAAAACCTCAATTTCTGTACTATTTACTTAGTTAAAATTCCAACGGGTCCATTGAAAGGCCCATTTAGACCTGCTCGTCTGAATCCTCTACAAAAAGGAACGTAAAAAGGTTTTATTCAAATATTAGGAGTTCAACTAATTGATTAGGAGCTTTTCAACACAATTATATTGCAAAACCTCAATTTCTGTACTTTTTACTCAGTTAAAATTCCAACGGGTCCATTAAAAGGCCCATTTCGACTCGCTCGTCCGAAACCTCTACAAAAAGGACTGCAAAACAAGTTTTAATCAAATTTTAGGAGTTCATGTAATTTATTAGGAGCTTTTCAACACAATTATATTGCAAAACCTCAATTTCTGTACTTTTTACTCAGTTAAAATTCCAACGGGTCCATTGAAAGGCCCATTTCGACCCGCTCGTCCGAACCTCTACAAAAGGACCGCAAAACAAGTTTTAATCAAATTTTAGGAGATCATGTAATTGATTGGAAGCTTTTCAAAACAATTATATTGCAAAACCTCAATTTCTGTACTTTTTACTCAGTTAAAATTCCAACGGGTCCATTGAAAGGCCCATTTCGACCCGCTCGTCCGAAACCTCTTAAAAAGGACTGCAAAACAAGTTTTAATCAAATATTAGGAGTTCAAGTAATTGATTAGGAGCTTTTCAACATAATTATATTGCAAAACCTCAATTTCTGTACTTTTTACTCAGTTAAAATTCCAACGGGTCCATTAAAAGGCCCATTTCGACTCGCTCGTCCGAAACCTCTACAAAAAGGACTGCAAAACAAGTTTTAATCAAATTTTAGGAGTTCATGTAATTTACTAGGAGCTTTTCAACATAATTATATTGCAAAACCTCAATTTCTGTACTTTTTACTCAGTTAAAATTCCAACGGGTCCATTAAAAGGCCCATTTCGACTCGCTCGTCCGAAACCTCTACAAAAAGGACTGCAAAACAAGTTTTAATCAAGTTTTAGGAGTTCATGTAATTGATTAGGAGCTTTTAAATACAATTATATTGCAAAACCTCAATTTCTGTACTATTTACTTAGTTAAAATTCCAACGGGTCCATTGAAAGGCCCATTTAGACCTGCTCGTCTGAATCCTCTACAAAAAGGAACGTAAAAAGGTTTTATTCAAATATTAGGAGTTCAACTAATTGATTAGGAGCTTTTCAACACAATTATATTGCAAAACCTCAATTTCTGTACTTTTTACTCAGTTAAAATTCCAACGGGTCCATTAAAAGGCCCATTTCGACTCGCTCGTCCGAAACCTCTACAAAAAGGACTGCAAAACAAGTTTTAATCAAATTTTAGGAGTTCATGTAATTTATTAGGAGCTTTTCAACACAATTATATTGCAAAACCTCAATTTCTGTACTTTTTACTCAGTTAAAATTCCAACGGGTCCATTGAAAGGCCCATTTCGACCCGCTCGTCCGAACCTCTACAAAAGGACCGCAAAACAAGTTTTAATCAAATTTTAGGAGATCATGTAATTGATTGGAAGCTTTTCAAAACAATTACATTGCAAAACCTCAATTTCTGTACTTTTTACTCAGTTAAAATTCCAATGGGTCCATTGAAAGGCCCATTTAGACCTGCTCGTCCGAAACCTCTACAAAAAGGACCACAAAAATGTTTTATTCAAATATTAGGAGTTCAAATAATTGATTAGGAGCTTTTCAACACAATTATATTGCAAAACCGCAATTTTTGTACTTTTTACTCAGTTAAAATTCCAACGGGTCCATTGAGAGGCCCATTTCGACCCGCTCGTCTGAAACCTCTACAAAAAGGACCGCAAAACAAGTTTTAATCAAATTTTAGGAGTTCATGTAATTGATTAGAAGCTTTTCAACTCAATTACATTGCAAAACCTCAATTTCTGTACTTTTTACTCAGTTAAAATTCCAACGGGTCCATTGAAAGGCCCATTTAGACCTGCTCGTCCGAAACCTCTACAAAAAGGACCGCAAAAAGGTTTTATTCAAATATTAGGAGTTCAAATAATTGATTAGGAGCTTTTCAACACAATTATATAGCAAAATCCCCATTTTCTGTACTTTTTACTCAGTTAAAATTCCAACGGGTCCATTGAAAGGCCCATTTCGACCCGCTCGTCCGAAACCTCTACAAAAAGGACTACAAAACAAGTTTTAATCAAATTCTAGGAGTTCATGTAATTGATTAGGAGCTTTTCAACACAATTATATTGCAAAACCTCAATTTCTGTACTTTTTACTCAGTTAAAATTCCAACGGGTCCATTGAAAGGCCCATTCCGACCCGCTCGTCCGAAACCTCTACAAAAAGGACTGCAAAACAAGTTTTAATCAAATTTTAGGAGTTCATGTAATTGATTAGGAGCTTTTCAACACAATTATATTGCAAAACCTCAATTTCTGTACTTTTTACTCAGTTAAAATTCCAACGGGTCCATTGAAAGGCCCATTTCGACCCGCTCGTCCGAAACCTCTTAAAAAGGACTGCAAAACAAGTTTTAATCAAATATTAGGAGTTCAAGTAATTGATTAGGAGCTTTTCAACATAATTATATTGCAAAACCTCAATTTCTGTACTATTTACTCAGTTAAAATTCCAACGGGTCCATTAAAAGGCCCATTTCGACTCGCTCGTCCGAAACCTCTACAAAAAGGACTGCAAAACAAGTTTTAATCAAATTTTAGGAGTTCATGTAATTTATTAGGAGCTTTTCAACACAATTATATTGCAAAACCTCAATTTCTGTACTTTTTACTCAGTTAAAATTCCAACGGGTCCATTGAAAGGCCCATTTCGACCCGCTCGTCCGAACCTCTACAAAAGGTCCGCAAAACAAGTTTTAATCAAATTTTAGGAGATCATGTAATTGATTGGAAGCTTTTCAAAACAATTACATTGCAAAACCTCAATTTCTGTACTTTTTACTCAGTTAAAATTCCAATGGGTCCATTGAAAGGCCCATTTAGACCTGCTCGTCCGAAACCTCTACAAAAAGGACCACAAAAATGTTTTATTCAAATATTAGGAGTTCAAATAATTGATTAGGAGCTTTTCAACACAATTATATTGCAAAACTGCAATTTTTGTACTTTTTACTCAGTTAAAATTCCAACGGGTCCATTGAGAGGCCCATTTCGACCCGCTCGTCTGAAACCTCTACAAAAAGGACCGCAAAACAAGTTTTAATCAAATTTTAGGAGTTCATGTAATTGATTAGATGCTTTTCAACTCAATTACATTGCAAAACCTCAATTTCTGTACTTTTTACTCAGTTAAAATTCCAACGGGTCCATTGAAAGGCCCATTTAGACCTGCTCGTCCGAAACCTCTACAAAAAGGACCGCAAAAAGGTTTTATTCAAATATTAGGAGTTCAAATAATTGATTAGGAGCTTTTCAACACAATTATATAGCAAAATCCCCATTTTATGTACTTTTTACTCATTTAAAATTCCAACGGGTCCATTGAAAGGCCCATTTCGACCCGCTCGTCCGAAACCTCTACAAAAAGGACTACAAAACAAGTTTTAATCAAATTCTAGGAGTTCATGTAATTGATTAGGAGCTTTTCAACACAATTATATTGCAAAACCTCAATTTCTGTACTTTTTACTCAGTTAAAATTCCAACGGGTCCATTGAAAGGCCCATTCCGACCCGCTCGTCCGAAACCTCTACAAAAAGGACTGCAAAACAAGTTTTAATCAAATTTTAGGAGTTCATGTAATTGATTAGGAGCTTTTCAACACAATTATATTGCAAAACCTCAATTTCTGTACTTTTTACTCAGTTAAAATTCCAACGGGTCCATTGAAAGGCCCATTTCGACCCGCTCGTCCGAAACCTCTTAAAAAGGACTGCAAAACAAGTTTTAATCAAATATTAGGAGTTCAAGTAATTGATTAGGAGCTTTTCAACATAATTATATTGCAAAACTTCAATTTCTATACTTTTTACTTAGTTAAAATTCCAACGGGTCCATTGAAAGGCCCATTTCGACCCGCTCGTCCGAAACCTCTACAAAAAGGACTGCAAAACAAGTTTTAATCAAATTTTAGGATTTCGTATAATTGATTAGAAGCTTTTCAACACAATTACGTTGCAAAACCGCAATTTTCTGTACTTTTTACTCAGTTAAAATTCCAACGGGTCCATTGAAAGGCCCATTTAGACCTGCTCGTCCGAAATCTTTACAAAAAGGACCGCAAAAATGTTTTATTCAAATATTAGGAGTTCAAATAATTTAATAGGAGCTTTGAAACACAATTATATTGAAAAACCTCAATTTTATACTTTTTACTCAGATAAAATTCCAACGGGTACATTGAAAGGCCCATTTAGACCTGCTCGTCCGAAACCTCTACAAAAAGGACCGCAAAAAGGTTTTATTCAAATATTAGGAGTGCAAATAATTGATTAGGAGCTTTTCAACACAATTATATAGCAAAATCCCCATTTTCTGTACTTTTTACTCAGTTAAAATTCCAACGGGTCCATTGAGGGGCCCATTTCGACCCGCTCGTCTGAAACCTCTACAAAAAGGACCGCAAAACAAGTTTTAATCAAATTTTAGGAGTTCATGTAATTGATTAGAAGCTTTTCAACTCAATTACATTGCAAAACCTCAATTTCTGTACTTTTTACTCAGTTAAAATTCCAACGGGTCCATTGATAGGCCCATTTAGACCTGCTCGTCCGAAACCTCTACAAAAAGGACCGCAAAAAGGTTTTATTCAAATATTAGGAGTTCAAATAATTGATTAGAAGCTTTTCAACACAATTATATAGCAAAATCCCCATTTTCTGTACTTTTTACTCATTTAAAATTCCAACGGGTCCATTGAAAGGCCCATTTCGACCCGCTCGTCCGAAACCTCTACAAAAAGGACTACAAAACAAGTTTTAATCAAATTCTAGGAGCTCATGTAATTGATTAGGAGCTTTTCAACTCAATTATATTGCAAAACCTCAATTTCTGTACTTTTTACTCAGTTAAAATTCCAACGGGTCCATTGAAAGGCCCATTCTGACCCGCTCGTCCGAAACCTCTACAAAAAGGACTGCAAAACAAGTTTTAATCAAATTTTAGGAGTTCATGTAATTGATTAGGAGCTTTTCAACACAATTATATTGCAAAACCTCAATTTATGTACTTTTTACTCAGTTAAAATTCCAACGGGTCCATTGAAAGGCCCATTTCGACCCGCTCGTCCGAAACCTCTTAAAAAGGACTGCAAAACAAGTTTTAATCAAATATTAGGAGTTCAAGTAATTGATTAGGAGCTTTTCAACATAATTATATTGCAAAACCTCAATTTCTGTACTTTTTACTCAGTTAAAATTCCAACGGGTCCATTAAAAGGCCCATTTCGACTCGCTCGTCCGAAACCTCTACAAAAAGGACTGCAAAACAAGTTTTAATCAAATTTTAGGAGTTCATGTAATTTACTAGGAGCTTTTCAACACAATTATATTGCAAAACCTCAATTTCTGTACTTTTTACTCAGTTAAAATTCCAACGGGTCCATTGAAATGCCCATTTCGACCCGCTCGTCCGAACCTCTACAAAAGGACCGCAAAACAAGTTTTAATCAAATTTTAGGAGATCATGTAATTGATTGGAAGCTTTTCAAAACAATTACATTGCAAAACCTCAATTTCTGTACTTTTTACTCAGTTAAAATTCCAATGGGTCCATTGAAAGGCCCATTTAGACCTGCTCGTCCGAAACCTCTACAAAAAGGACCACAAAAATGTTTTATTCAAATATTAGGAGTTCAAATAATTGATTAGGAGCTTTTCAACACAATTATATTGCAAAACCGCAATTTTTGTACTTTTTACTCAGTTAAAATTCCAACGGGTCCATTGAGAGGCCCATTTCGACCCGCTCGTCTGAAACCTCTACAAAAAGAACCGCAAAACAAGTTTTAATCAAATTTTAGGAGTTCATGTAATTGATTAGAAGCTTTTCAACTCAATTACATTGCAAAACCTCAATTTCTGTACTTTTTACTCAGTTAAAATTCCAACGGGTCCATTGAAAGGCCCATTTAGACCTGCTCGTCCGAAACCTCTACAAAAAGGACCGCAAAAAGGTTTTATTCAAATATTAGGAGTTCAAATAATTGATTAGGAGCTTTTCAACACAATTATATAGCAAAATCCCCATTTTCTGTACTTTTTACTCATTTAAAATTCCAACGAGTCCATTGAAAGGCCCATTTCGACCCGCTCGTCCGAAACCTCTTAAAAAGGACTGCAAAACAAGTTTTAATCAAATATTAGGAGTTCAAGTAATTGATTAGGAGCTTTTCAACATAATTATATTGCAAAACTTCAATTTCTATACTTTTTACTTAGTTAAAATTCCAACGGGTCCATTGAAAGGCCCATTTCGACCCGCTCGTCCGAAACCTCTACAAAAAGGACTACAAAACAAGTTTTAATCAAATTTTAGGAGTTCATGTAATTGATTAGGAGCTTTTCAACACAATTATATTGCAAAACCTCAATTTCTGTACTTTTTACTCAGTTAAAATTCCAACGGGTCCATTGATAGGCCCATTTAGACCTGCTCGTCCGAAACCTCTACAAAAAGGACCGCAAAAAGGTTTTATTCAAATATTAGGAGTTCAAATAATTGATTAGAAGCTTTTCAACACAATTATATAGCAAAATCCCCATTTTCTGTACTTTTTACTCATTTAAAATTCCAACGGGTCCATTGAAAGGCCCATTTCGACCCGCTCGTCCGAAACCTCTACAAAAAGGACTACAAAACAAGTTTTAATCAAATTCTAGGAGCTCATGTAATTGATTAGGAGCTTTTCAACTCAATTATATTGCAAAACCTCAATTTCTGTACTTTTTACTCAGTTAAAATTCCAACGGGTCCATTGAAAGGCCCATTCCGACCCGCTCGTCCGAAACCTCTACAAAAAGGACTGCAAAACAAGTTTTAATCAAATTTTAGGAGTTCATGTAATTGATTAGGAGCTTTTCAACACAATTATATTGCAAAACCTCAATTTCTGTACTTTTTACTCAGTTAAAATTCCAACGGGTCCATTGAAAGGCCCATTTCGACCCGCTCGTCCGAAACCTCTTAAAAAGGACTGCAAAACAAGTTTTAATCAAATATTAGGAGTTCAAGTAATTGATTAGGAGCTTTTCAACATAATTATATTGCAAAACCTCAATTTCTGTACTTTTTACTCAGTTAAAATTCCAACGGGTCCATTAAAAGGCCCATTTCGACTCGCTCGTCCGAAACCTCTACAAAAAGGACTGCAAAACAAGTTTTAATCAAATTTTAGGAGTTCATGTAATTTACTAGGAGCTTTTCAACACAATTATATTGCAAAACCTCAATTTCTGTACTTTTTACTCAGTTAAAATTCCAACGGGTCCATTGAAATGCCCATTTCGACCCGCTCGTCCGAACCTCTACAAAAGGACCGCAAAACAAGTTTTAATCAAATTTTAGGAGATCATGTAATTGATTGGAAGCTTTTCAAAACAATTACATTGCAAAACCTCAATTTCTGTGCTTTTTACTCAGTTAAAATTCCAATGGGTCCATTGAAAGGCCCATTTAGACCTGCTCGTCCGAAACCTCTACAAAAAGGACCACAAAAATGTTTTATTCAAATATTAGGAGTTCAAATAATTGATTAGGAGCTTTTCAACACAATTATATTGCAAAACCGCAATTTTTGTACTTTTTACTCAGTTAAAATTCCAACGGGTCCATTGAGAGGCCCATTTCGACCCGCTCGTCTGAAACCTCTACAAAAAGGACCGCAAAACAAGTTTTAATCAAATTTTAGGAGTTCATGTAATTGATTAGAAGCTTTTCAACTCAATTACATTGCAAAACCTCAATTTCTGTACTTTTTACTCAGTTAAAATTCCAACGGGTCCATTGAAAGGCCCATTTAGACCTGCTCGTCCGAAACCTCTACAAAAAGGACCGCAAAAAGGTTTTATTCAAATATTAGGAGTTCAAATAATTGATTAGGAGCTTTTCAACACAATTATATAGCAAAATCCCCATTTTCTGTACTTTTTACTCATTTAAAATTCCAACGGGTCCATTGAAAGGCCCATTTCGACCCGCTCGTCCGAAACCTCTACAAAAAGGACTACAAAACAAGTTTTAATCAAATTCTAGGAGTTCATGTAATTGATTAGGAGCTTTTCAACACAATTATATTGCAAAACCTCAATTTCTGTACTTTTTACTCAGTTAAAATTCCAACGGGTCCATTGAAAGGCCCATTCCGACCCGCTCGTCCGAAACCTCTACAAAAAGGACTGCAAAACAAGTTTTAATCAAATTTTAGGAGTTCATGTAATTGATTAGGAGCTTTTCAACACAATTATATTGCAAAACCTCAATTTCTGTACTTTTTACTCAGTTAAAATTCCAACGGGTCCATTGAAAGGCCCATTTCGACCCGCTCGTCCGAAACCTCTTAAAAAGGACTGCAAAACAAGTTTTAATCAAATATTAGGAGTTCAAGTAATTGATTAGGAGCTTTTCAACATAATTATATTGCAAAACTTCAATTTCTATACTTTTTACTTAGTTAAAATTCCAACGGGTCCATTGAAAGGCCCATTTCGACCCGCTCGTCTGAAACCTCTACAAAAAGGACTGCAAAACAAGTTTTAATCAAATTTTAGGATTTCGTATAATTGATTAGAAGCTTTTCAACACAATTACATTGCAAAACCACAATTTCTGTACTTTTTACTCAGTTAAAATACCAACGGGTCCATTGAAAGGCCCATTTAGACCTGCTCGTCCGAAATCTCTACAAAAAGGACCGCAAAAATGGTTTATTCAAATATTAGGAGTTCAAATAATTTAATAGGAGCTTTGAAACACAATTATATTGAAAAACCTCAATTTTATACTTTTTACTCAGATAAAATTCCAACGGGTACATTGAAAGGCCCATTTAGACCTGCTCGTCCGAAACCTCTACAAAAAGGACCGCAAAAAGGTTTTATTCAAATATTAGGAGTGCAAATAATTGATTAGCAGCTTTTCAACACAATTATATAGCAAAATCCCCATTTTCTGTACTTTTTACTCATTTAAAATTCCAACGGGTCCATTGAAAGGCCCATTTCGACCCACTCGTCCGAAACCTCTACAAAAAGCACTGCAAAACAAGTTTTAATCAAATATTAGTAGTTCAAATAATTGATTAGGAGCTTTTGAATACAATTATATTGCAAAACCTCAATTTTTGTACTTTTTACCCAGTTAAAATTCAACCAGGTCCATTGAAAGGCCCATTTAGACCTGGTCGTCCGAAACCTCTACAAAAAGGACCGCAAAAATGTTTTATTCAAATATTAGGAGTTCAAATAATTGATTAGGAACTTTTCAACACAATTATATTGCAAAACCTCAATTTATGTACTTTTTAATTAGTTAAAATTCCAACGGGTCCATTGAAAGGCCCATTTCGACCCGCTCGTCCGAAACCTCAACAAAAGGACTGCAAAACAACTTTTAATCAATATTTTAGAGTTCATGTAAGTGATTAGGAGCTTTTAAACACAATTATATTGCAAAACCTCAATTTTATACTTTTTACTCAGTTAAAATTCCAACGGGTCCATTGAAAGGCCCATTTCGACCCACTCGTCCGAAACCTCTACAACAAGGACCGCAAAATAAGTTTTAATCAAATTTTAGGAGTTCATGTAATTGATTAGGAGCTTTTCAACACAATTATATTGCAAAACCTCAATTTTTGTACTTTTTACTCAGTTAAAATTCCAACGGGTCCATTGAAAGGCCCATTTAGACCTGCTCGTCCGAAACCTCTACAAAAAGGACCGCAAAAATGTTTTATTCAAATATTAGAAGTTTAAATAATTTATTAGGAGCTTTTCAACACAATTATATTGCAAAACCTCAATTTATGTACTTTTTAATCAGTTAAAATTCTAACGGGTCCATTGAAAGGCCCATTTCGACCCGCTCGTCCGAAACCTCAACAAAAAGGACTGCAAAACAAGTTTTAATCAAAATTTTAAAGTTCATGTAATTGATTGGAGCTTTTAAACACAATTATATCGCTAAACCTTAATTTTATACTTTTTACGTAGATAAAATTCCAACGGGTCCATTGAAAGGCCCATTTAGACCCGCTCGTCCGAACCTCTACAAAAGGACCGCAAAAATGTTTTATTCAAATATTAGGAGTTCAAATAATTGATTAGGAGCTTTTCAACACAATTATATTGTAAAATCGCAATTTATGTACTTTTTACTCAGTTAAAATTCCAATGGGTCCATTGAAAGGCCCATTTAGACCTGCTCGTCCGAAACCTCTACAAAAAGGACCGCAAAACAAGTTTTAAGCAAATATTAGGAGTTCAAATAATTGATTAGGAGCTTTTCAACACAATTATATTGCAAAACCGCAATTTTTGTACTTTTTACTCAGTTAAAATTCCAACGGGTCCATTGAGAGGCCCATTTCGACCCGCTCGTCTGAAACCTCTACAAAAAGGACCGCAAAACAAGTTTTAATCAAATTTTAGGAGTTCATGTAATTGATTAGAAGCTTTTCAACACAATTACATTGCAAAACCTCAATTTCTGTACTTTTTACTCAGTTAAAATTCCAACGGGTCCATTGAAAGGCCCATTTAGACCTGCTCGTCCGAAACCTCTACAAAAAGGACCGCAAAAAGGTTTTATTCAAATATTAGGAGTTCAAATAATTGATTAGGAGCTTTTCAACACAATTATATAGCAAAATCCCCATTTTCTGTACTTTTTACTCATTTAAAATTCCAACGGGTCCATTGAAATGCCCATTTCGACCCGCTCGTCCGAAACCTCTACAAAAAGGACTGCAAAACAAGTTTTAATCAAATATTAGTAGTTCAAATAATTGATTAGGAGCTTTTGAACACAATTATATTGCAAAACCTCAATTTTTGTACTTTTTACTCAGTTAAAATTCCAACAGGTCCATTGAAAGGCCCATTTAGACCTGGTCGTCCGAAACCTCTACAAAAAGGTCCGCAAAAATGTTTTATTCAAATATTAGGAGTTCAAATAATTGATTAGGAGCTTTTCAACACAATTATATTGCAAAACCTCAATTTATGTACTTTTTAATTAGTTAAAATTCCAACGGGTCCATTGAAAGACCCATTTCGACCCGCTCGTCCGAAACCTCAACAAAAAGGACTGCAAAACAAGTTTTAATCAAATTTTTAGAGTTCATGTAAATGATTAGGAGCTTTTAAACACAATTATATTGCAAAACCTCAATTTTATACTTTTTACTCAGTTATTATTCCAACGGGTCCATTGAAAGGCCCATTTCGACCCACTCGTCTGAAACCTCTACAACAAGGACCGCAAAATAAGTTTTAATCAAATTTTAGGAGTTCATGTAATTGATTAGGAGCTTTTCAACACAATTATATTGCAAAACCTCAATTTCTGTACTTTTTACTCAATTAAAATTCCAACGGGTCCATTGAAAGGCCCATTTAGACCTGCTCGTCCGAAACCTCTACAAAAAGGACCGCAAAAATGTTTTATTCAAATATTAGGAGTTTAAATAATTTATTAGGAGCTTTTCAACACAATTATATTGCAAAACCTCAATTTATGTACTTTTTAATCAGTTAAAATTCCAACGGGTCCATTGAAAGGCCCATTTAGACCTGCTCGTCCGAAACCTCTACAAAAAGGACCGCAAAAATATTTTATTCAAATTTTAGGAGTTCATGTAATTGATTAGGAGCTTTTCAACACAATTTTTTTGCAAAACCTCAATTTTTGTACTTTTTACTCAGTTAAAATTCCAACGGGTCCATTGAAAGGCCGATTTCGACCCGCTCATCCGAAACCTCAACAAAAAGGACTGCAAAACAAGTTTTAATCAAATTTTAGGAGTTCATGTAATTGATTAGGAGCTTTTCAACACAATTATATTGCAAAACCTCAATTTCTGTACTTTTTACTCAGTTAAAATTCCAATGGGTCCATTGAAAGGCCGATTTCGACCCGCTCGTCCGAAACTTCTACAAAAAGGACTGCAAATGTAACCCCCTCGTCCCGGTCTTGTCGGATGACCGGTCCGAGTGGGCCACACGGGGAAAACTGAAGCGAAACCCGTTAAGATTTACCCTCGGTTAACGAACCTAAAATTTTCTTTTTGTTTTATCTTGTCTATATGCATAAATTAATCCTACATAAGGCACAGCAGCGGGAATACAAACATTTGCAACAAACATCGACTAACCCAACAATTAAATAGCTCATTTTAATGTTTTACAGCAGGCCGTTTCGAAACGCCCTTAGGGTGTTCCGAAACGCCTTGACCTAGTCAACGGGCCTGGGTCGACCATAAGGTGACCATTCCGAAACAGGGGTGACCCGTATCGGAACGACCTTGACGGTCAATATCTCGTGGTCAACGAGATTTGACCGTTTCGAAACGTCGAAGGCCCGTTTCGGAACGCCTTCTTCTCGTCAATTTCTCAAAATTCCAGTAGCAAAAATGTTCCGAAACGACCCTCATCCGTTTCGAAACGGCAGGCCATTTGCAAAGGACCCGTTCCGGAACAAGGGGAACCGTTCCAAAACGCCCCCTATCTGCAGACACGTTTTGGCTGTTTTAAGGCACAAGGGTGTCCCAAAACATCACCAAAACACTCTATAACAACATAACAAAACAACCTAAGGCTTACCAACTATTTTAACATGCTTCAACAAGATTTAGACAACTCTAACACTAGGCAAAACCTCACAACCATGCATTCATTCAAACATCATTCAAACATAAAGATGGCCTCTAAGACATTTGACTAACATTCAAAAAGAGCAATTTAGGCATGAGTTAACATTCATCATGGCAACACATCCATGCAAAAGCAAGATACTAAGGAGTCTATACATGCTCCTAGCAACCAACAACTATCCAACAAAACCATACATGTCCCATTGCTCAAACTATTACATGTCTAACATTAAAAAAATCCAGACTTGATGAACTCAAGCCAAAAACCACACTTGGAGGCCCTGCACTTGCCCGAGCAACCCACGAACTAAGGATCTGCAATGTTGAACAAAGAGAGCGTAAGCAAAGATGCTTAGTGAGGGTAAGCTCTAAAATCAAACCTCAACATTGCAGGGTCCGAGCACGATCTAGCCAAGGCATTTCGCCAACACACCAAGGATTCACAAGAGTCATGAGAATAAAATGCATGAGCCATGTACATTATAATGTCATGAACATAAGCTTAACTCCACATTACATATAATCACATTCAAGCATCTGATCAATGATCATAAACCTCAACATTTTGATACACACATCAAACAACATTGACACCTAGCTAAGACCCGAATACGCGGATAGACATGTTGGAACTCACATCCAACAACCACATTACCTCACGGTGGGATTTCACTCATCACCGGTCTCACGGAGGGGATTCCACTCATCCTCACACCCCGTCGATGGGATTCCACTCATCACTGACTACATTTAATTACAATTCCGGGCGAACCCGTACTCCTCCTTGGTGACTCAACGCCACCAAGGCCACGCGCGACTTTAGACTCATGTGTACACACTAACATCCTAATGATCGATCATTTGTATTCAAGTAAACTAGTGCCAATATTTACTCACTTCACATTACTCATTTCAATAAACCTTGTGCTTAGCACGTACTCACCAACAACCATCATCATGCATGTCTCAAGCATCATAAGTCCAATCTCATTTCACATGTATAATGCAATATACATAGACATTCATACCACAATTCATACGAGACATACACAACCATATAATGAGTTCATCCAAGGGCTCTAGATCAAGCTTAGGATTAGGCTACCACCCTAATCCTAACTCTAGGTGGGTCTACCAAGCCCAACCTAGTCCATATACTCGAACCAACTATTTTAAGATCATTTAAAGCAATTAACCACTCACCTAACCACCCGAGCTCAACGACCAAGCAAGCAACAACCTTCAACTTTCTGGATTCACTTCCGATGCTTCACCGATGCCCAAACTTGATTCTAATCAATCCCAAACACAAACAAAACATCCACAATCAATATTTTATCATCGAAACTAACCCGGATTAACATTACCAAGCATCCAACACTCAAAATCAACCCTAAAAACAGAATTTCGAGCAGCCCTTAACACCCACTGAATTCTCCCATTTCAAGCACCCAAACAAGCATCAATTACACCCAAAATGATCCTCATATATCATACTACCTACAGCCCCCAAAATCCAACATTAAACAGCCCCAAATCCCACTTTAAAACCTCCCAAAAACCCTCTTAAAGCCAAATTCCGAAAATTGATTAAAATCATTTGAAATTCACATATGTAATATCATTTGGCTCCTATATTCCATAACTAACCATAATAAATCAAAATATTAGGTTTAGCTACACAAAGACACCATTTTTAATCAAAATATTCAAAACCTCCATTTTCTAAAAACTTCATGAAAATGAAAAAGAAGAGTACTTTTATGAAGGGGAAGATGAGGGGAAGTCAAAAATGCTATTACCTTTCAAAACGGAGTTGAAATGAAGAAGAGAGGTGATGAAACAGTGTTCTTCAATGGTGAGGAGAGTATGTCGTGAGTTTTGTGGAGAGAGGGAGAAGATGAGTGAAATTTTGGGTCTTTTATTTGTTTTGTTTTAGTTAAAAGCCCAATGACCCTTTTGCCCTTAATGAAATGAAATATTCACAAGGACATAAAATCCATGGCTATTTGGGGTTTAATTTCAAAGCATAGTCTATCATCAAATTAATTAATTTGGAAACGAAACCCGAACCATCATTTTAAATCATAAAACCGAACCCAAATAATATAAAAATATTATTTTCACCTAACCCCTAAACCCGGGTGTTACAACTCTCCCCCACTTAAGGAAATTTCGTCCCCGAAATTACCTGGTGGAAACAAATACGGAAACTGCTCAACCATATCCGCTTTCCTCTCCCATGTGGCCTCTTCCACACCTCTATGTCTCCACAACACCTTGACCAACTCTATGGTCTTGCCACACAACACTTTGCTATCGGAAGCAAGTATCTCAACGGGTTCTTCATTATAGGACAAATCCAGATTTAACTCCATCTCCTCAACGGGCATCACATGCGAAGGATCCGATCTATACCTCCTAAGCATAGATACATGGAAGACATCATGAATCTTTTCTAACACCGAAGGTAACCTCAAACGATAAGCTACAGGCCCAATCCGCTCAACTATCTCATACGGACCAATGAACCTCGGACTCAACTTGCCCTTTCGGCCAAATCTCATTACCTTCTCCCATGGAGATACTTTCAGAAACACTTTCTCACCCACCGAGTACTCAATCTCTTTCCTCTTCAAATCTGCATAAGACTTCTGATGATCGGAAGCTGCTTTCAAACGGTCACAAATCAACTTCACTTTTTCTGTGGTTCTCTTAAGCAAGTCTGGCATAGGTAACAACCTCTGACCTGTCTCAGCCCAACAAATCGGAGTCCTACACCATCTACCATACAAAGCCTCATAAGGTGCCATCTGGATACTCGACTGATAGCTGTTGTTGTAGGCAAACTCAACCAACGGTAAGTGCTTCTCCCAAGAACCCTGAAAATCAATCACACAACAACGAAGCATATCCTCTAGAATCTGTATCACTCGCTCTGACTGCCCATCGGACTGCGGATGATAAGATGTGCTGAAATGCAGACGACTACCCAAAGCACTATGCAAGCAACTCCAGAATCTCGAAGTAAACCTAGGATCCCTATCTGAAACAATAGACTTCGGAACTCCATGAAGTCTCACAATCTCACGAATGTACAAGTTTGCTAACTTGTCTAAGGAATCCGTAGTGTTCACTGCTAAGAAGTGAGCACACTTAGTGAACCTATCAACAATCACCCAAACTGAATTCTTCTTCGAAGGAGACAAAGGCAACCCCGACACAAAATCCATGGTGATCCTCTCCCATTTCCATTCCGGAATCTTCAAAGGTTGTAGTAAACCTGAAGGAACCTGATGTTCTGCTTTCACTCTCTAACAAACCATGCAACGACTCACATACTCGGCTACATCTCTCTTCAAACCAACCCAGAAGTAGTCATTCTTCAAGTCTCGGTACATTTTGGTACTACCTGGATGCATAGAAAAGGGACTCGAATGTGCTTCACTCAAAATCTGACGTCTCAGCTCAACATCTTCCGGTACAACAATTCTATCTCTAAAGCACAACAAGCTATCACCACTGAAACTATACTCAGTCGATCTTCCTTCGACAATGTCTTGAACATGAGGAACTAGGCTCGCATCTTGCAACTGCTTCTCTCTAATCAACTGAATCAAAGAAGGCTTCACTTGCAACTCGGTGATCAAACCACCATCATCGGACACACTCAATCTAGCAAACATAGCTCTCAACTCAACAGCCACTTTTCTACTCAAAGCATCGGCTACTAAGTTTGCTTTACCCGAATGGTACTCAATGGTCAAATCATAATCTTTTAACAACTCTAGCCATCTCCCCTGTCTCAAGTTCAACTCTTTCTATGTCATCAAGTACTTCAAGCTCTTGTGATCGGTGTAAACTATACACTTCTCACCATACAAATAGTGACGCCAAATTTTCAATGCAAATACAACTGCGGCTAGCTCTATGTCATGAGTAGGATAGTTCTTCTCATGAATCTTCAACTGTCTAGAAGCATAAGCAACAACTCTCCTATCTTGCATCAAGACACATCCTAAGCCTACGTAGGAAGCATCACTGTAAATCACAAACTCCTTACCTGAAACAGGCTGCACTAACACTGGAGCATTCGTCAAAGCTTCTTTCAATTTCTCAAAGGCTTTTTGTCTCGCATCTGACCATTCAAACTTGACTCTCTTTTGCAACAACTTAGTCAAGGGAGCAGCTACTCTAGAGAAGCCATCAACAAACCTCCTATAGTAACCGGCTAGTCCTAGGAATCTCCTAATCTCGGTCACGGACTTAGGTTGTTTCCACTCAACAATAGCCTCAATATTCGATGGATCAACTCGGATACCTTCGGCCGAAACAACATGGCCAAGAAATACAACCTCTCGAATCCAGAACTCACATTTACTAAGCTTCGCATACAACTGATTGCTCAACAACCTCTGTAAAACAAACCTCAAGTGCTCATCATGCTCTTCTTCTGTCTTCGAGTACACAAGTATATCATCAATGAAGACAACCACAAACCGGTCTAAATAGTCTCTGAAAATTCTATTCATCATGTCCATGAATGCTGCTGGTGCATTCGTGAGCCCAAATGGCATCACAAGAAACTCATAGTGACCATATCTAGTCCTAAAAGCTGTCTTCGGAACATCACACTCTTTCACTTTCAACTGATAGTACCCGGATCTCAGATCTATCTTCGAGAACACTGAAGCACCTCTCAACTGATCAAACAAATCATCTATATGAGGCAACGGATACTTGTTCTTCACAGTCAACTGATTCAACTGTCTATAGTCAATACACATGCGCATGCTACCATCTTTCTTTTTCACAAACAACACTGGAGCACCCCACGGAGAACTACTAGGCCTAATGAAACCACGGTATAATAATTCTTGCAACTGACTCTTCAATTCTTTCAACTCTTTCGGAGCCATGCGGTACGGAGCTATCGAAACTGGATTAGACCCTGAAACTGTCTCAATCACAAACTCAACATCTCTATCAGGAGGCAAACCCGGCAACTCTTCAGGAAACACATCTGGAAAGTCACACACTGTTCTGATATCTTTCGGTCTAGCTTCACTCATGTCCGGATTCATAACATAAGCTAAATAGGCCCCACATCCAGAGTCCATCAACCTATGAGCCTCTAAAGCTGACACCACATTAGACAAGAACTTAATGTTCTCGCCCACTACCACTACCTCGTAGTAATCAGAAAGCTTCAAGGAAATTCTCTTTGTCTCAAAATCTACACTAGCCCGATGCTCAACCAACCAGTCCATACCCAAAATAATATCAAAACCATAGAAGGGAAGTTCCATCATATCAACTGAGAACACATGACCCTGAATCTTCAGTGAACACCTCCTATACATACGTCTAACCACAACTGTCTCACCAAAAGAACTAGTAACATGCATACCTACATCTAAGATCTCAACAGGAATATCTAACTTCTGTGCATACTCACTCAAAATGTAGGAATGCATAAAACCCGAATCAACCAAAGAAAGCAAAGACATAGACTGTAACTCGAAATTACCTGCTATCACATCGGTGTCGTTCCCAGCCTCTCTCTGAGCATAGACTCTCGCTGGTCCTCCCGCCTCTGGCTGCACAGCCACAACATGAGCAAGGTTCCTCTGAGCATCTACCCTAGGTGCATCAGCCCTAGTCTGGAAGTAGCCACGACCGCGCCCACGGCCTCTCTGAAAATCATTAGCTCTCGCAGGAGCCTGAGCAATGTTCGGTGCCTGAGCCGCCTGATGCGGACAATCCCTCCTAAAGTGGTCCCTCGAACCACAGTTCCAGCAGGCATGGAAATTACCCCAACACTCACCAGCATGCTGTCTCCCACAACGGGTACACTCGGGCAAACGCCCTCCTCCTCTATGGCCCTGGTGGCCCCTACCATGGTGGCCACCGCCACGTCTATGGTCAAACTGATGTCCGCCACCTCTGTGCCTCTTGGCATCTCTACCATCAAAGTTGTTGTGCCTCTTACCAGAACTAGATCCCCCAGAACGCTTGGCCAGTCCCAAGCTGTGCTCAATGTCCTTGGCTCTAGCAACCAAGACATCAAAGTCAGAATAATCAGAAGCTAAGGTATACCTCTTAACTTCCTCATGGAGTCCGTATCTGAAACGATCACATCGAGCCCTCTCAGTAGGTACTAACTCCGGAGCATACTGACTCAGACGAACGAAACGAATCTCATAATCAGTCACAGAAGCATCTCCCTGAGTGAGAGCCATGAACTCTCTCTTCTTCTCATCTAGGTACCTCGGTCCCAAGTACCTCTTCCGGAAAGCAGACTCAAAGAACTCCCAATCAATCTCTGTCTCTGGAACCCCGGTAGTAATGGTGACCCACCAGGTGTAGGCATCACCCTGAAGCAACGAGACCACACAACCCAATCTACGTGCGCCCGCACAACCCATCTGAGCCAAGATACGAACTGTCTTCTCTAACCATAACTCTGACCTCTCCGGAGTAGATCCTCTAAACTCCTCGACTCCCAAGCTACGGAGCCTCTCCAAAGGGAGACTAGCATCGTCACACCTAGGCTGAGCTGCAGCCTGAGCTCCCGCAACTGCGGCCTGGAATGCTCCCGCTATCGCTTGCACTAGCGGAGTCATGTCAATTCCAGCTGGACCTTGGCCACCTTGAGGTCCCTCTCCTCCGGCTCCATCCTCGCCCCCAGCTCCGGGTGGAGGAGGCGGTGGTGGTGGAGGTGGTGGAGGAGCGCCAACTCCCGCGGCCACCGGCCCTTCAAGGTGAGCCTCGACACCAACTGCCGGCTCGACAGGAGCCGCAACTCGTGGTTCCTGACGAACCAACCTCGGTCTACCTCTCGGTCTAGACATCGCTCTCACAGATATCAACTACAACCACAACAACAAAACATACAAGTTGGGTTAGCAAGGCAAGGCTTCCAAGTGTTCAAGTACGTTCCCTCACTTAAAAATCATTTTTCCGATGTAATAGTAGCAATGAGACTCACACACATGCTTTAAAATAAAACAACCAACATACTTGTCACACAAGCAATCATTCTTGCAAAACAAGCAAACACCGTGTATTGCAATTTAAAAACTTAAACTTACCTCACTTACCTGCCCAAGGTCTCGGTAACCTTAGGCTCTGATACCAACAAGTGTAACCCCCTCGTTCCGGTCTGGTCGGATGACCGGTCTGAGTGGGCCACACGGGGAAAACCGAAGCGAAACACGTTAAGATTTCCCCTCGGTTAACGACCCTAAAATTTTCTTTTTGTTTTATCTTGTCTATATGCATAAATTAATCCTACATAAGGCACAGCAGCGGGAATACAAACATTTGCAACAAACATCGACCAACCCAACAATTAAACAGCTCATTTTAATGTTTTACAGCAGGCCATTTCGAAACGCCCTTAGGGTGTTCCGAAACGCCTTGACCTAGTCAACGGGCCTGGGTCAACCATAAGGTGACCGTTCCGAAACATGGGTGACCCGTATCGGAACGACCTTAACGGTCAATATCTCGTGGTCAACGAGATTTGACCGTTTCGAAACGTCGAAGGCCCGTTTCGGAACGCCTTCTTCTCGTCAATTTCTCAAAATTCCAGTAGCAAAAATGTTCCGAAATGACCCTCATCCGTTTCGAAACGGCAGGCCATTTGCAAAGGACCCGTTCCAGAACAGGGGGAACCGTTCCGAAATGCCCCCTGTCTGCAGACACGTTTTGGCTGTTTTAAGGCACAAGGGTGCCCCAAAACATCACCAAAACACTCTATAACAACATAACAAAACAACCTAAGGCTTACCAACTATTTTAGCATGCTTCAACAAGATTTAGACAACTCTAACACTAGGCAAAACCTCATAACCATGCATTCATTCAAACATCATTCAAACATAAAGATGGCCTCTAAGGCATTTGACTAACAATCAATCTATGAATGACAACCTACTACGATCCTTCACTAAGGAAGAAATACTCCACGCTTTCTGGGACATTGATCCTAGGAAAGCTCCTGGTATTGATGGACTACCAAGTAGTTTTTTCCGTCAGCACTGGGACACTGTTGGAGAAGATGTTATTAATCTATGCCTCAACTTACTAAATGGCAATACTGATATGTCTTTGGTCAATAAAACTATTCTGGTTCTAATTCCTAAAATCAATGACCCAACTACCATGAAACAACTTAGACCAATCAGTCTTTGCACTGTTCTTTACAAAATAGTTGCTAAAACTATTGTCAACAGAATGAAGCAAACAATTCCCATTTGTATTAGCACAAATCAAGCAGCCTTCGTCCAGGGACGAAACATCTCTGATAACATTCTTGTCGCCCATGAAATCATTCACAATATCAACTCAGGGGCAACCAAATCATCTCAAGGAGCTGCTCTTAAACTAGATATGGAAAAAGCTTTTGATCGAGTTGAATGGTCCTTCTTAGCAAATGTTATGGAACGCATGGGCTTCGCATCTGAATGGATTTCTCTCATAATGCGATGTATAACCATAGTTTCTTTTTCAGTCAAAATTAATAACTCATTCTCCCCCTTTTTTCAACCCCAACGTGGTTTACGCCAAGGTGATCCTCTTTCTCCTTTCCTCTTTCTATTCTGCACACAAGGGCTCTCTGCCTACCTATCTGCTGCTCAACAAACAAACATTCTTCCGGGGCTTGGTGCATGCAAATATGGACCCAAAGTCAATCATCTTCTTTTTGCTGATGACTGTATGGTTTTCATTAATAACTCTATAACTGAAGCTACTCATCTTAAAAGAGCTCTGCAAACTTATGCTGATGCCTCTGTTCAAGCGGTTAATTTTGAGAAATCAACAATTTTTATAACCCTCGCACCCCATCATCTACAAGATCTGTGATAAATAGTCTCCTGCAAGTACGTGAGGTGTCCAACCCCGGGGTTTACCTAGGTGTTCCTCTTCTCATAGGAAAGAACAAAAATGAATCACTAGGATTTGTATGTGACAAAGTTCACGACCGCCTTTCTAGCTGGGATAAACACCTTCTTTCTTTCAGTGGTCGAGAGATCTTCATTAAAGCAGTCCTCCAATCCTTACCTCAATATGTTATGTCTTGTTATCTTCTTCCACAAAACATTATTGATGATATGACTTCAGCTATCAGGCAATATTGGTGGACCGGTAAATCCAATAAAAAAGGATGGCATATGCTACCATGGAACCATGTTTGCTTACCTAAGGCTGCTGGAGGTATGGGGTTTAAGGACCTACATGACTTCAATGTCGCCCTCTTGGGCAAACAAATATGGAGACTCATTTGTGAACCCGATTCATTACTAGGCCAAATATATCGTGCTAAATATTTCCCTTCTGGGAACATTCTCGATGCCTCCAGGCCTATTCGTGGCTCCTTCTCCTGGCAAGGTATGTACAATGCTATACAACGCCTCCTCCCAGGTTTCTTATACCGTCCAGGAATTAACAGTAATATAAGAGTACATAAAGACATCTGGGGCGGTCCCTCCCCTATTACCCTTACTGGGGATTATGAAATCTCTGATGAAGTTCATATTCGTTGCCGTGATTTCATGATTCGTAACCAAACCGCTTGGGATCATGTCAAAGTACATTGTTACTTTAACCCAACAGACACGACCACCATTCTCAGTATACCAATTATAAATGATCACCGTGACTCTATTCTTTGGTCTCCCAACGACTCGGGCATTTACTCGGTTCGTTCTGGTTATCTTTTCTTACAACGTCCTGTGCTTCCACAAACATCGCCCACACGTTTTTGGAAATTTCTGTCCAAAGTCAGGGCCATGCCTAAAGTCAAAACTTTTGGATGGCGTATGGCGTCTGGTGCTCTACCAGTTGGTTCTAAACTGCAAGTTTTCTCACCAGACTCGGGGCCTTGTCCCATTTGTGGTGGTCACATAGAGACCATTCTCCATGCTCTTCGTGATTGCACAGGGGCTGCTGAAGCCCTACAGTTATCTGGTATTCCCTTTGGCATTTATAGGAGTTCGGCTACTACACCATTGCAATGGTTGGAGGAAGCCGCCCATCTCCTACCCTCTGATAAATTTGGTCTTTTCCTTACTACTATCTGGAATGTTTGGAATAGGCGTAATGACTGGATTCATAATCACCATTTGAAACCATCCTGGCTTATTGCCGTAAATTCCATTAGTTTACATAACGACTTTTCTAATGCCTCATCTCCTCCCATTCCAGTGCCTTCAGTCCTTTCTCCTCCAAGTTGGAATCCTCCCTCGTCTAACCATATAAAAATTAATGTAGATGGGGCTTTCAATCCCTCTACTCGTGCTGCGGCTGTTGGCGCTGTTGCACGTGACTCTACAGGTGCAGTTGTGGGGGGCCTCGCTTTTCCGCTAGGTAGCCGCCCGGATGTAGTTACTTGTGAAGGTGATAGCCTTCTTGCCGGAGTCACCTTTGCTCGCTCTCGAAGATGGACTCGGATTCTGCTTGAAACTGAATGCGCTTCTATTGCAAATAGAATCAACAATCCAGGATTGGACCTTTCTACCTTGGGGCCTCTTCTTCATCAGATTCGGGAGTCTCTTCATGACATTGTATCAGCTTCTGTTTCTTTTGTACGCCGTGAGGCAAATCATGTAGCACATTCTTTAGCTACCTTTTCGCTTGGCTCTATGTCTGCCATATCTTTTGATACTGATATTCCTCCTTGTATCAATCATCTTGTAATAAATTCTTCTTGATATAATAAAACATAGGCACTCTTTTCCTCGTTTTAGGGTCCTCTAGCTCTGCTCGAAGGACAGTAGTAGGGGTATTTAATGAGGCCTTTTTGTCAAAAAAAAAATTCCAACGGGTCCATTGAAAGGCCCATTTCGACTCGCTCGTCCGAAACCTCTACAAAAAGGACCGCAAAACAAGTTTTAATCAAATTTTAGGAGTTCAGGTAATTGATTAGGAGCTTTTCAACACAATTATATTGCAAAACATCAATTTCTGTACTTTTTACTCAGTTTAAATTCCAACGGGTCCATTGAAAGGCCCATTTAGACCTGCTCGTCCAAAACCTCTACAAAAAGGACCGCAAAAATATTTTATTCAAATATTAGGAGTTCAAATAATTGATTACGAGCTTTTCAACACAATTATATTGCAAAACCTCAATTTATGTACTTTTTAATCAGTTAAAATTCTAACGGGTCCATTGAAAGGCCCATTTTGACCCGATCGTCCGAAAACCTCAACAAAAGGACTGCAAAACAAGTTTTAATCAAATTTTTTGAGTTCATGTAATTGATTAGGAACTTTTCAACACAATTATATTGCAAACCCTCAATTTTTGTACTTTTTACTCAGTTAAAATTCCAACGGGTCCATTGAAAGGCCCATTACGACCCGCTCGTTCGAAACCTCTACAAAAAGGACCGCAAAAATGTTTTATTCAAATATTAGGAGTTCAAATAATTTATTAGGAGCTTTTAAACACAATTATATTGAAAAACCTCAATCTTATACTTTTTATTCAGATAAAATTCCAACGGGTCCATTGAAAGGCCCATTTAGACCTGCTCGTCCGAAACCTCTACAAAAAGGACCGCAAAACGGTTTTATTCAAATATTAGGAGTTCAAATAATTGATTAGGAGCTTTTCAACACAATTATATTGCAAAACCTCAATTTCTGTACTTTTTACTCAGTTAAAATTCCATCGGGTCCATTGAAAGGCCCATTTAGACCTGCTCGTCCGAAATCTCTACAAAAAAGACCGCAAAAATGTTTATTCAAATATTAGGAGTTCAAATAATTGATTAGGAGCTTTTCAACACAAATATATTGCAAAACCTCAATTTCTGTACTTTTTACTCAGTTAAAATTCCAACGGGTCCATTGAAAGGCCCATTTCGACCCGCTCCTCCGAAACCTCTACCAAAAGGACCACAAAACAAGTTTTAATCAAATTTTAGGAGTTCATGTAATTTATTAGAAGCTTTTCAAAACAATTACATTGTAAAACCTCAATTTCTGTACTTTTTACTCAGTTAAAATTCCAACGGGTCCATTGAAAGGCCCATTTAGACCTGCTCGTCCGAAACCTCTACAAAAAGGACCGCAAAAATGTTTTATTCAAATATTAGGAGTTCAAATAATTGATTAGGAGCTTTTAAAAACAATTAAATTGAAAAACCTCAATTTTATACTTTTTACTCCGATAAAATTCCAACGGGTCCATTGAAAGGCCCATTTAGACCCGCTCGTCCGAAACCTCTACAAAAACAACCGCAAAAAGGTTTTATTCAAATATTAGGAGTTCAAATAATTGATTAGGAGCTTTTCAACACAATTATATTGCAAAACCTCAATTTCTGTACTTTTTACTCATTTAAAATTCCAACAGGTCCATTGAAAGGCCCAATTCGACCCGCTCGCCCGAAACCTATACAAAAAGGACTGCAAAACAAGTTTTAATCAAATATTAGGAGTTCAAATAATTGATTAGGAGCTTTTGAACACAATTATATTGCAAAACCTCAATTTCTGTACTTTTTACTCAGTTAAAATTCCAACGGGTCCATTGGAAGGCCCATTTCGACCCGCTCGCCCGAAACCTTTACAAAAAGGACCGCAAAACAAGTTTTAATCAAATTTTAGGAGTTCATGTCATTGATTAGAAGCTTTTCAACACAATTACATTGCAAAACCTCAATTTCTGTACTTTTTACTCAGTTAAAATTCCAACGGGTCCATTGAAAGGCCCATTTCGACCCGCTCGTCCGAAACCTCTACAAAAAGGACCGCAAAACAAGTTTTAATCAAATTTTAGGAGTTCATGTAATTGATTAGAAGCTTTTCAACACAATTACATTGGAAAACCTCAATTTCTGTACTTTTTACTCAGTTAAAATTCCAACGGGTCCATTGAAAGGCCCATTTCGACCCGCTCGTCCGAAACCTCTACAAAAAGGACTGCAAAACAAGTTTTAATCAAATTTTAGGAGTTCATATAATTGATTAGAAGCTTTTCAACACAATTACATTGCAAAACCGCAATTTCTTTACTTTTTACTCAGTTAAAATTCAAACGAGTCCATTGAAAGGCCCATTTCGACTCGCTCGTCCGAAACCTCTACAAAAGGACCGCAAAACAAGTTTTAATCAAATTTTAGGAGTTCATGTAATTGATTAGGAGCTTTTCAACACAATTATATCGCAAAACCTCAATTTCTGTATTTTTTACTCAGTTAAAATTCCAACGGGTCCATTGAAAGGCCCATTTAGACCTGCTCGTCCGAAACCACTACATAAAGGACCGCAAAAATATTTTATTCAAATATTAGGAGTTCAAATAATTGATTAGGAGCTTTTCAACACAATTATATTGCAAAACCTCAATTTCTGTACTTTTTACTCAGTTAAAATTCCAACGGATCAATTGAAAGACACATTTTAACCCGCTCGTCCGAAACCTCTACAAAAAGGACCGCAAAAAAGTTTTATTCAAATATTAGGAGTACAAATAATTTATTAGGAGCTTTTAAACACAATTATATTGAAAAACCTCAATTTTATACTTTTTATTCAGATAAAATTCCAACGGGTCCATATGAAAGCCCATTTAGACCTGCTCGTCCGAAACCTCTACAAAAAGGACCGCAAAAAGGTTTTATTCAAATATTAGGAGTTAAAATAATTGATTAGGAGATTTTCAACACAATTATATTGCAAAACCTCAATTTCTGTATTTTTTACTCAGTTAAAATTCCAACGGGTCCATTGGAAGGCCCATTTAGACCTGCTCGTCCGAAACCTCTAAAAAAAGGACCGCAAAAAGGTTTTATTCAAATATTAGGAGTTCATGTAATTGATTAGGAGCTTTTCAACACAATTATATAATTCAAAACCTCAATTTCTGTACTTTTTACTCAGTTAAAATTCCAACGGGTCCATTGAAAGGCCCATTTCGACCCGCTCGTCCGAAACCTTTACAAAAAGGACCGCAAAAATGTTTTATTCAAATATTAGGAGTTCAAATAATTTATTAGGAGCTTTTAAACACAATTATATTGAAAAACCTCAATTTTATACTTTTTATTCAGATAAAATTCCAACGGGTCCATTGAAAAGCCCATTTAGACCTGCTCGTCCGAAACCTCTACAAAAAGGACCGCAAAAAGGTTTTATTCAAATATTAGGAGTTCAAATAATTGATTAGGAGCTTTTCAACACAATTATATTGCAAAACCTCAATTTCTGTATTTTTTACTCAGTTAAAATTCCAACGGGTCCATTGAAAGGCCCATTTAGACCTGCTCGTCCGAAACCTCTACAAAAAGGACCGCAAAAAGGTTTTATTCAAATATTAGGAGTTCATGTAATTGATTAGGAGCTTTTCAACACAATTATATTGCAAAACCTCAATTTTTGTACTTTTTACTCAGTTAAAATTACAACGGGTCCATTGAAAGGCCCATTTAGACCTGCTCGTCCGAAACCTCTACAAAAAGGACAGCAAAAATGTTTTATTCAAATATTAGTAGTTCAAATAATTGATTAGGAGCTTTTAAACACAATTAAATTGAAAAACCTCAATTTTATACTTTTTACTCATATAAAATTCCAACGGGTCCATTGAAAGGCCCATTTATACTTGCTCGTCCGAAACCTCTACAAAAACAACCGCAAAAAGGTTTTATTCAAATATTAGGAGTTCAAATAATTGATTAGGAGCTTTTGAACACAATTATATTGCAAAACCTCAATTTCTGTACTTTTTACTCATTTAAAATTCCAACGGGTCCATTGGAAGGCCCATTTCGACCTGCTCGCCCGAAACCTCTACAAAAAGGACCGCAAAACAAGTTTTAATCAAACTTTAGGAGTTCATGTAATTGATTAGAAGCTTTTCAACACAATTACATTGCAAAACCTCAATTTCTGTACTTTTTACTTAGTTAAAATTCCAACGGGTCCATTGAAAGGCCCATTTCGACCCGCTCGTCCGAAACCTCTACAAAAAGGACTGCAAAACAAGTTTTAATCATATTTTAGGAGTTCATATAATTGATTAGAAGCTTTTCAACACAATTACATTGCAAAACCACAATTTCTTTACTTTTTACTCAGTTAAAATTCAAACGAGTCCATTGAAAGGCCCAATTCGACCCGCTCGTCCGAAACCTCTACAAAAGGACCGCAAAACAAGTTTTAATCAAATTTTAGGAGTTCATGTAATTGATTAGAAGCTTTTCAACACAATTACATTGGAAAACCTCAATTTCTGTACTTTTTACTCAGTTAAAATTTCAACGGGTCCATTGAAAGGCCCATTTAGACCTGCTCGTCCGAAACCTCTACAAAAAGGACCGCAAAAATGTTTTATTCAAATATTAGGAGTTCAAATAATTGATTAGGAGCTTTTAAACACAATTAAATTGAAAAACCTAAATTTTATACTTTTTTCTCAGATAAAATTCCAACGGGTTCTTTGAAAGGCCCATTTAGACCTGCTCTTCCGAAACCTCTACAAAAAGGACCGCAAAAATGTTTTATTCAATTTTTAGGAGTTCATGTAATTGATTAGGAGCTTTTCAACACAATTATATTGCAAAACCTCAATTATTGTACTTTTTACTCAGTTAAAATTCCAACGGGTCCATTGAAAGGCCCATTTCGACCCGCTCAACCGAAACCTCTACAAAAAGGACTGCAGAACAAGTTTTAATCTAATTTTAGGAGTTCATATAATTGATTAGAAGCCTTTCAACACAATTACATTGCAAAACCGCAATTTCTGTACTTTTTACTCAGTTAAAATTCCAACGGGTCCATTGAAAGACCCATTTCAACCCACTCGTCTGAAACCTCTACAAAATGGACCGCAAAACAAGTTTTAATCAAATTTTAGGAGTTCATGTAATTTATTAGGAGCTATTCAACACAATTATATTGCAAAACCTCAATTTCTGTACTTTTTACTCAGTTAAAATTCCAACGGGTCCATTGGAAAGCCCATTTAGACCTGCTCGTTCGAAACCTCTACAAAAAGGACCGCAAAAATGTTTTATTCAAATATTAGGAGTTCAAATAATTGATTAGGAGCTTTTCAACACAATTATATTGGAAAACCACAATTTCTGTACTTTTTACTCAGATAAAATTCAAACGGGTCCATTGAAAGGCCCATTTAGACCTGCTCTTCCGAGACCTCTACAAAAAGGACCGCAAAAATATTTTATTCAAATATTAGGAGTTCAAATTATTGATTAGGAGCTTTTCAACACAATTATATTGCAAGATCTCAATTTCTGTACTTTTTACTCAGTTAAAATTCCAACGAGTCCATTGAAAGGCCCATTTAGACCTGCTCGTCCGAAACCTCTATAAAAAGGACCGCAAAACAAGTTTTAATCAAATTTTAGGAGTTCATGTAATTGATTAGAAGCTTTTCAACACAATTACATTGGAAAACCTCAATTTCTGTACTTTTTACTCAGTTAAAATTTCAACGGGTCCATTGAAAGGCCCATTTAGACCTGCTCGTCCGAAACCTCCACAAAAAGGACCGCAAAAATGTTTTATTCAAATATTAGGAGTTCAAATAATTGATTAGGAGCTTTTAAACACAATTAAATTGAAAAATCTAAATTTTTTACTTTTTTCTCAGATAAAATTCCAACGGGTCCATTGAAAGGCCCATTTAGACCTGTTCGTCCGAAACCTCTACAAAAACAACCGCAAAAAGGTTTTATTCAAATATTAGGTGTTCAAATAATTGATTAGGAGCTTTTCAACACAATTATATTGCGAAACCTCAATTTCTGTACTTTTTACTCATTTAAAATTCCAACAGGTCCATTGAAAGGCCCAATTCGACCCGCTCGCCCGAAACCTATACAAAAAGGACTGCAAAACAAGTTTTAATCAAATATTAGGAGTTAAAATAATTGATTAGGAGCTTTTGAACACAATTATATTGCAAAACCTCAATTTCTGTACTTTTTACTCAGTTAAAATTCCAACGGGTCCATTGGAAGGCCCATTTCGACCCGCTCGCCCGAAACCTCTACAAAAAGGACCGCAAAACAAGTTTTAATCAAATTTTAGGAGTTCATGTAATTGATTAGAAGCTTTTCAACACAATTACATTGCAAAACCTCAATTTCTGTACTTTTTACTCAGTTAAAATTCCAACGGGTCCATTGAAAGGCCCATTTCGACCCGCTCGTCCGAAACCTCTACAAAAAGGACCGCAAAACAAGTTTTAATCAAATTTTAGGAGTTCATGTAATTGATTAGAAGCTTTTCAACACAATTACATTGGAAAACCTCAATTTCTGTACTTTTTACTCAGTTAAAATTCCAACGGGTCCATTGAAAGGCCCATTTCGACCCGCTCGTCCGAAACCTCTACAAAAAGGACTGCAAAACAAGTTTTAATCAAATTTTAGGAGTTCTTATAATTGATTAGAGGCTTTTCAACACAATTACATTGCAAAACCGCAATTTCTTTACTTTTTACTCAGTTAAAATTCAAACAGGTCCATTGAAAGGCCCATTTCGACCCGCTCGTCCGAAACCTCTACAAAAGGACCGCAAAACAAGTTTTAATCAAATTTTATGAGTTCATGTAATTGATTAGGAGCTTTTAAACACAATTATATCGCAAAACCTCAATTTCTGTACTTTTTACTCAGTTAAAATTCCAACGGGTCCATTGGAAGGCCCATTTAGACCTCCTCGTCCGAAACCTCTACAAAAAGGACCGCAATAATGTTTTATTCAAATATTAGGAGTTCAAATAATTGATTAGGAGCTTTTCAACACAATTATATTGCAAAACCTCAATTTCTGTACTTTTTACTCAGTTAAAATTCCAACGGGTCCATTGAAAGGCCCATTTCGACCCGCTCGTCCGAAACCTCTACTTAAAGGACCGCAAAACAAGTTTTAATCAAATTTTAGGAGTTCATGTAATTGATTAGAAGCTTTTCAACACAATTACATTGCAAAACCTCAATTTCTGTACTTTTTACTCATTTAAAATTCCAACGGGTCCATTCAAAGGCCCATTTAGACCTTCTCGTCCGAAACCGCTACAAAAAGGACCGCAAAAATGTTTTATTCAAATTTTAGGAGTTCATGTAATTGATTAGGAGCTTTTCAACACAAATATAATGCAAAACCTCAATTTATGTACTTTTTAATCAGTTAAAATTCTAACGGGTCCATTGAAAGGCCCATTTCGACCCGCTCGTCCGAAACCTCAACAAAAAGGACTGCAAAACAAGTTTTAATCAAATTTTTGGAGTTCATGTAATTGATTAGGAGCTTTTCAACACAATTATCTTGAAAAACCTCAATTTTATACTTTTTACTCAGATAAAATTCCAACGTGTCCATTGAAAGGCCCATTCAGACCTGCTCGTCCGAAACCTCTACAAAAACGACCGCAAAAAGGTTTTATTCAAATATTAGGAGTTCAAATAATTGATTAGGAGCTTTTCAACACAATTATATTGCAAAACCTCAATTTCTGTACTTTTTACTCATTTGAAATTCCAACAGGTCCATTGAAAGGCCCATTTCGACCCGCTCGTCCAAAACCTCTAGAAATAGGACTGCAAAACAAGTTTTAATCAAATGTTAGGAGTTCGAATAATTGATTAGGAGCTATTGAACAAAATTATATTGCAAAACCTCAATTTCTGTACTTTTTACTCAGTTATAATTCCAACGGGTCCATTGAAAGGCCCATTTCGACCAGCTCGTCCGAAACTTCTACCATAAGGACCGCAAAACAAGTTTTAATCAAATTTTAGGAATTTATGTAATTGATTAGAAGCTTTTCAACACAATTACATTACAAAACCTCAATTTTTGTAGTTTTTACTCAGTTAAAATTCCAACGGGTCCATTCAAAGGCCCATTTAGACCTGCTCGTCCGAAACCTCTACAAAAAGGACAGCAAAAATGTTTTATTCAATTTTTAGGAGTTCATGTAATTGATTAGGAGCTTTTCAACACAATTATATTGCAAAACCTCAATTTTTGTACTTTTTACTCAGTTAAAATTCCAACGGGTCCATTGAAGGCCCATTTCGACCCGCTCAACCGAAACCTCTACAAAAAGGACTACAGAACAAGTTTTAATCTAATTTTAGGAGTTCATATAATTGATTAGAATCTTTTCAACACAATTACATTGCAAAACCGCAATTTCTGTACTTTTTACTTAGTTAAAATTCCAACGGGTCCATTGAAAGGCCCATTTCGACCCACTCGTTCGAAACCTCCACAAAAAGGACCGCAAAACAAGTTTTAATCAAATTTTAGGAGTTCATGTAATTTATTAGGAGCTATTCAACACAATTATATTGCAAAACCTCAATTTCTGTACTTTTTACTCTATTAAAATTCCAACGGGTCCATTGAAAAGCCCATTTAGACCTGCTCGTCCGAAACCTCTACAAAAAGGACCGCAAAAATATTTTATTCAAATATTAGGAGTTCAAATAATTGATTAGGAGCTTTTGAACGTAATTATATTGCAAAACCTCAATTTATGTACTTTTTAATCAGTTAAAATTCTAACGGGTCCATTGAAAGCCCCATTTCGACCCGCTCGTCCGAAACCTCAACAAAAAGGACTGCAAAACAAGTTTTAATCAAATTTTTGGAGTTCATGTAATTGATTAGGAGATTTTCAACACAATTATATTGCAAAACCTCAATTTTTTTACTTTTTACTCAGTTAAAATTCCAATGGGTCCATTGAAAGGCCCAATTCGACCCGCTCGTCCGAAACCTCTACAAAAAGGACCGCAAAAATGTTTTATTCAAATATTAGGAGTTCAAATAATTTATTAGGAGCTTTTCAACACAATTATATTGCAAAACCTCAATTTTTGTACTTTTTACTCAGTGAAAATTCCAACGGGTCCATTGAAAGGCCGATTTAGACCTGCTCGTCCGAAACCTCTACAAAAAGGACCGCAAAAATATTTATTCAAATATTAGGAGTTCAAATAATTGATTAGGAGCTTTTCAACACAATTATATTGCAAAACCTCAATTTCTGTACTTTTTACTCATTTAATATTCCAACAGGCCCATTGAAAGGCCCATTTCGACCCGCTCGTCCGAAACCTCTAGAAAAAGGACTGCAAAACAAGTTTTAATCAAATGTTAGGATTTCAAATAATTGATTAGGAGCTTTTGAACACAATTATATTGCAAAACCTCAATTTTAGTACTTTTTACTCCGTTAAAATTCCAACGAGTCCGTTGAAAGGCCCATTTCGACCCGCTTGCCCGAAACCTCTACAAAAAGGACCGCAAAACAAGTTTTAATCAAATTTTAGGAGTTCATGTAATTGATTAGGAGCTTTTCAACACAATTATATTGCCAAACCGCAATTTCTGTACTTTTTACTCAGTTAAAATTCCAACGGGTCCATTGAAAGGCCCATTTAGACCTGCTCGTCCGAAACCTCTACAAAAAGGATCGCAAAACAAGTTTTAATCAAATTTTAGGAGTTCATGTAATTGATTAGGAGCTTTTCAACACAATTATATTGCAAAACCACAATTTCTGTACTTTTTACTTAGTTAAAATTCCAACGGGTCCATTGAAAGGCCCATTTAGACCTGCTCGTCCGAAACCTCTACAAAAAGGACCGCAAAAATATTTTATACAAATATTAGGAGTTCATGTAATTGATTAGGAGCTTTTCAACACAATTATATTGCAAAACCTCAATTTATGTACTTTTTAATCAGTTAAAATTCTAACGGGTCCATTGAAAGGCCCATTCCGACCCGCTCGTCCGAAACCTCAACAAAAAGGATTGCAAAACATGTTTTTATCAATTTTAGGAGTTCATGTAATTGATTAGAAGCTTTTCAACACAATTACATTGCAAAACCTCAATTTCTGTATTTTTTACTTAGTTAAAATTCCAACGGGTCCATTCAAAGGCCCATTTAGACCTGCTCGTCCGAAACCTCTACAAAAAGGACCACAAAATGTTGTATTCAAATATTAGTAGTTCAAATAATTTATTAGGAGCTTTTAAACTCAATTATATTGCAAAACCTATATTTTTGTACTTTTTGCTTAGTTAAAATTCCAACGGGTCCATTGAAAGGCCCATTTCGACCCCGCTCGACCGAAACCTCTACAAAAAGGACTGCAAAACAAGTTTTAATCTAATTTTAGGAGTTCATATAATTGATTAGAAGCTTTTCAACACAATTACATTGCAAAACCTCAATTTTTGTACTTTTTACTCAGTTAAAATTCCAACGGGTCCATTGAAAGGCCCATTTTGCCCTGCTCGTCCGAAACCTCTACAAAAAGGACCGCAAAAATATTTTATTCAAATATTAGGAATTCAAATAATTGATTATGAGCTTTTCAACACAATTATATTGCAAAACCTCAATTTATGTACTTTTTAATCAGTTAAAATTCCAACGGGTCCATTCAAAGGCCCATTTAGATCCGCTCGTCCGAAACCTCTACAAAAAGGACCGCAAAAATGTTTTATTCAAATTTTAGGAGTTCATGTAATTGATTAGGAGCTTTTGAACACAATTATATTGCAAAACCTCAATTTCTGTACTTTTTACTCAGTTAAAATTCCAACGGGTCCATTTAAAGGCCCATTTCGACCCGCTTGTCCGAAACCTCT